>JAABKJ010007545.1:218381835-218944231 GCA_011634705.1 Andricus grossulariae | reverse complement strand
GGGGGGGGGGGGGTAGCATAGAAGCGGGGAGGATGTGACCCGGAGAGAATGTCTCCGGGGAACCCCCGGCCGCGAGAAATGGAACGTCGTCACCCGAGCTTGGGGAGGCGACAGCGATGGCCTGCTGCATCGTGGGAGACGGCGACGGAGAAGTCGACGGTCCCGGGTGTGGCCGGTGGTATAGGAGTGGCCAAAGAAGAGCCTTCTTGAGGTAGAGGTGTTTTGATTTGTGACCTCGACACAACGACTTTCATTGCCGTTGTCGCAGAGGAGAATTTCGGCGATGGTGTAGCAACAGGATTCGAAGCCGGGAAGATATGACGAGGTGAAGGTAAGCGGTACTCGGGTGGTACGCAGAGCGCCAGAGGACGAGGTGGTACTTAGGTTGAAGACTCTACACGAACGATCCTATCGAAATTCTGTCTTTGTTGCTGTCGCGTAATGGTCGTCGGTGGAAAAGTATAACGAGGTTCTACGTGAGAGCGCGGCAATGGCAGCGAGAGCAGAACTGTGCGTGCTGTCGGCCTTCGGCGAGGATCTCGTGTTTCCGGTCGCTCTGCAAGATTGTATTTCGGTTCTGTTTGCGGTGGCTCCTGTGCTTGTTTGAATCGTCGTTTTCGATTCTTTTAGTTCGCGCGCGCCTTTTTTTCCTGCCCCTGTCATCAAAGGGTTTCATTGAAGAAATTTAAACGTGAAAAAATGTGCGACCACGAACACGAGATAGCCGCTATGAAGGACTAAGAAACAGTGGGGCTTGCGTTTTTATTATTTGTTTTGTTCTGAGAGGCAGAGGGCCAAGTCCCAGTAAGAAAGCTGCGTCGTATTTATGAATTCTTTATCTTAATTTACTATATTTAAGGAACCTCCCTCGAGGAGCAGAGGGCCAAGTCCCAGTAGGAAAACGGCCATATATCTCTCGAACAAGGTTGGACTCTGTAAACAGAAGGCCAACTCCCAGTAGGGAAACGGCCTCGGATTTATGAATTATTTATTTTGATTCACTCTAGTTTTCCTCCACTGTTTTACTTTCACTACAGTCACCAAGAGAAAAAGGTCTACTACTATTAAAAGATTAGAGACAGTACTTGTAGGTTAGAGATCGAACGTTTCGTTCAAGTTGAGGAGACAGTGAGAAAAGCTAAAGACTCGGTAGGAAATTCGAAGATCGACTAACTATCTGGTTTGCTCCCTGCACTCAGGCAGTTCGACGCAAGGGCTCTCCGTGGCGGTGGGAGCGGCATCGGGCCCGCTGATTGATCGAACGGTGGTTTTTGGATAACCACTGAGCTGTGGGGACCTACTAATGTTTTCACTTTGGTCGGCTCCAAGCGCCTCGCGCCATTTTAATATTAAATTGCAAAATTGCGCTGAAACTTTATTGAAAATTAAATATAATAATCATGCTCGTAAATCAATGAAATATTTTCGTCCCTTGAAGATTAATGCTAGGACATACCTGAAATTATTTATTAATTGGGCTACATTGAATGGAAACCTAATGCTAACCTGAAAGAAAAGAATACTTAAACCTAAACTGCTTACAAGTGGAATGGCAGGAAAAGTTGATGCACGTGTCTATTTATTAATATACACGTGTATCAATTTTATTCGTATATTTCAAATTATATTAGCTCCCACTTTTATCACTCTTTTTTTAGGCGTAAGACGCCTACTTTAACAAATTTTTAATAATAATTTTTCCCATGGGTACCTGCCTCATATCTTTTGATGTTTCTCTTGGTGACTACTTCCCTCTCATTGTGGTGGGTGCTGATAAACACATTTTTTTAGTCCATCGGGATAGTGACACAGATGTGATAGATCCTCTTAGTACTAATGTGGTAACACATTTTGGTTTGGTAAGAAAAATCTACTGAAATTGAATTTGAAATTTAAGTTAAATACGAAGGGGAAACCTCTCCTAAAAATACGGTCAAGCGGAGGTGGATTACCCTGGATTATATTCAATTACCATGTATATACTTCATATACAGATTCACTCCAAATTATCTGAGATTACGCTGAATTTTATAGGATTACTCGGGATAACATAAAATTGTGGTGTACTCCGCCTGAACAATAGACTTACGCGAGTTTTCAGTCGAAAAGGATCAATTTTTAACAAAACTGTTCAATTTTCAACAAAATATATGAAACTATGAAATATATGAAAATATGATTAATATTAAGTTGAAAAATAAATTTTTGATCAAAAAAGATCGATTTTTCAACAAAATAGTGCAATTCTAAGCGAAAGAGATAAATTGCCAACTAAAATAAGAGAAATTCAACAAAAGCAACAACTTTTCAAGAAAATCATTGAAGTCTCTACTAAAATAAAAAAAATAAAAACTAGTTGACTAAAAGTGGATTACTTCAGAGAAGAAGTGGATGATAAGTGGGTCACTCCATTTAGAAATTTTTTTGCGGCGGATTATAAGTAGATTACTGCAGATTGCCTTTTATTATAAGTGGGTTACAAGTTACAAGCTCACTCTAGATTAGATATAGATTAAAAGTGGATGACACCTGGGCAGAAGTGATTACAAGTTGATTATTTCTGAGAAAAAGCGGATAACAAGTGGATTACTTCTAAGAAGAAGTGGATTGCGGTGGATTATACGTAGATTACTGTAGATTTTCTCGCAATATAAGTGGATTACTGTGGAATGCTTGGATTACTCCAGATGACAAGTGGATAACTCCATAGTAGAAGTAGATTACGTTGGATTGCAAGCGCATTATTGCGGCTCAGAAGTTACGCAAAATATCTGAAATGCCGCCGTCAAAAATTATTCGTGGAGAGTTGGCTAATGGAGATAATGAAACTTTTACAACAGTATTTGCTCACTTAACTGCTGAATGTAAAAAACTGCATTTGACTTCGAAAGCTAAAATAGTGTATGTTGATTTTGAACCTGCCATACATTCAGCTATTCGATTCGAGTTCAAAAATTCCATTTGTATTAAAGGTTGTCGATTTCATTTAGGCCAGAGTTGGTGGAGAAAAATTCAGGAATTTGGATTGTCTAATGAGTATAAGAATAAAAATTCTGAAATAGGTAATTTTCTGAAAAACTTTTTTGGTCTCGCGTTTTTGGATCCATCCGATGTAGAAGATTGTTTTGTCGAAGATATCATGGCTATTCAACCATTAGAAGAAAGAGTTGACAAATTTTGCGATTATATTTTAGAAAATTACATAAAGACAGATTCAAATTATCCACCTCAGATGTGGGCTGAATTTTCTCCGACAACTACGCGAACAACAAACGCTTGCGAAGCATACCATTCCAAATTGAACGCTATGTTCAACTTATCCAATCCGAGCATTTTTTTTCGTTGAATCTTTAAAGGATGTGCAAGCTGACACATATATAAAAATAATAAGTGCAGGGACAAGAAGGCGCGAAATTTTGGAAAAAGAACAATTCCTTATGGAAAGCATGATGTCCTTCCAGAATGGTAGTTTGACAAGAATCGAGTTCGTTCGCAAGGTTTCGCGCAAATTCTTACCAGCATAGTTTTTTGCTATTTGAAAATAGGTATTTTCAATGCATGACTCGAAGTGAAATAAATAGCTCCTTCAAAAACTTTTAGGGGAATATATAGCTTATTGCAGAATTTGTTTCACTTGACGAAATTTTTTTTTTTAATTTTTAGTGATATTGTTAGATATGATTGACAATATATGTTCCCCAACATTTTTCAAACACGCCAGCATAATAATAAACGCTGCCAGTCCTAAGCCTGGAATCTATTTAGCAAGCAAGTGTGAAGGGAAAATTTTGGTAAACAGTTGGAGCGAGAGAGAGGTTTGACTCATTCGGACATCTTTCCTCTCTCTCACTTACGCGCGCTCATTCTCTCTTCTCGTACGGTGGTACGAAGGGGCCGCCAGTGGCGGGGGAAAGAAGGAACGGAGCAGAGAGCGTCGCCGGACTGCGTATGGGACTGAATTCGTGTCCGACTGCTCTCCTCAATTCTGACCGCGGGACTGAATTCGTGTGCACCGCTTTTTTCCTGCCTTCAATTGAACCTGATCATCCTCCTTTTCTTGCTGAATCCCAAACACATCCTTTAAATCTTTCCCATCTTTCTTGCCATCCTTCCGGCTTCTTAGATTCTTCCCATTCTTCCCTTGCTTTCATCTCATCTATGTATTTTTAATACTTTCCTTTCATCCTGTTTCTTTTGTGTTATATTGGTATTTGGCCCCCTTATTTCCAAAGGAAATATTACTGGAAGATGATCTGACATTCCTCCTCGTTTGCCAAGTTAACTATGTAATGGAGAACCGATCCTCCGTCCCCACAGATATGCGTCAATTAATCATCTCTATCCTCCCTGATTCTCCCATTAGGGATTTGTTGTCTCTGAATATAGCAAAATTCTAATAATTTTCTTGCTTTCATATTGATTAATTTGTCTTCTGATTTTCTATCTTTAAACAATATGCTGGATTGAAACTTCTCTAATTCACCTATACCCTGCTCACCGTCTATACTTCCCAATCCCTGACTCCCCCTATTCTCGCATTCCAATCACCCGCTACAACTAGATGCTCCCCCTTGCTCCGCCCTTCTTCTGTCTTACAGGGGGAAGGCCTCCTCAGCGAGAATATATGTCCACAATAAGATTTGTACCTAGATCGTTAGGCAGACTCTTTACCGCTGGACCGGCGTCGCTGGTTGAAAAAAGCCGCGCGTGACTCGGTAAGCATTTAGCAGCTCGGAGACGTTCATAATTCTTAAATGAGGGCCCACTTACAAAGAATGCGGGACACGTGTCTAATTATTTTTGACGTACTATCGATTGATGATAGTCTGATCAAAAAGTTAATGTCGCAGAGGAGGTCTTCCCCTTGTTAGTTTCCCAGCAAGTGCCCCCCATTAGCCCTCCCTTTTTCGTATTTCTCTCCGCTGGTTTTACATACGTTTCAAGGTCTCTCGAAAAATCATTCAGTCATAATTGCTCCAAAAATCCCACATCTTCCAAATATTTCTGGAGTCTGCTATATTGTATGAACCTGCTTTAATGATTACTGCCTCAACGAAATCGAAGGATATATATTATTTGCTTCTTCTCGTTTCAAATATATTTATCGTCCCCGATGACCCATTTCATTTGGCCGCTATTTGCCGATACGCCACTCTCTCGTGCCCTTTATACTCACCGTTCTATCCATTCCAATACATGTTCAGTATCATATTCTCTTTTCGACATTCCGTTTCTCTCTCTCTTGATTCAATGCGGCTGCACTCTGCCCTTTCATCTCTTCCTCTGTTCTTCAATCTCTCTAGTTCTATACTAATCTTGTCTTTCCGCCATTCAATAGGATTTTTCTAAAATTTTTAATAATAAGGGTCCCAGTGAGCACAAAATTTGGCGACGTCTTTACGACATCGTCACGATATCTTTACGACAACTTTACGACATCCTCTGTCTATGTCGATTAGGTGTCTTTACGATATCGTAAAGACGCAAAGACACCTTAACGAAACAGACATAGGATCTCGTGAAGATGTCGCAAAGACGTCAAATTTGGTACCCACAAGGTATCTATCTATGACTGATTTTCCTCTCTACAGTCATTTATGGATAAATTTCCTAAACTTTTACTCTTCCCTACCTTTGCTATTGGTTTATTTGCTTACGGCGTTTCGGAGATTGCTGTAGATCCCACCTTATTTCTCCGGGAAACTACTCAAGTGTTCTTCGCCGCTATCTGTTTGCCCGTAACACTTGTGACTTTAGACCCCTGGTAATAACTGATCTGCATTCGTTTCCGACCAAAAAGAACTGACATTTTTCTCTACTTTTGACGTCTGCTGATTCCACCTTTTAATTTTTTTTGGTCTGCCTCTGCCTCTCTTCATATTTGAATCCTGATGATCTGAATTTGAATGCTGTAACTCTTACCGCGTTCTTTCCTTCATGGCAGCCATGTTGTCGACGCTATACTGATCTGCCATAACCCTAATTTTCAGATCACCTACTTTTTGTCGATTTCACCGCTTTTATCCACGCGAAACTCCGGATAATACTCCATGTTGTGAAAAAAACAATCAACCAACTTTTTTATCGTTTACACCCTGCAATTTGACAAGAAAACTATATTTTTATACGATTTTCCTCGTCCAAAGTCGCGTCCCGTGCTAGCAATTGAAGAGGCGTTCCAATTCAGGAACTCCATCAGAGGGCTTCACTTTGCAGATTAATATCAATTCGAATTTTTCAGATATAGGAATAATATTTTTTATGATGAAAGAGCAAATGAAAAGCTGTTGATTGGTGTGAAAAACTAAAAATCTATTTTTTCCGCATCAGGTCCCCTTTTTTGCGGACGATCATATTTAATGAAAAACGCATAAAAACCCTACGAAAATTGTAGTAGATAGAATTTTTAAAAATAATATTAAAAGAGGTAAAAATCATTAAAACAGATAGTATAGTTTCAAAATTTTTGCAAAATTTCCAAAAACTGTTGATGCTCTAACAATGGAAAATATGCAGATTTATTTTGAGATAGAAAAAGAAAAAAAATCCTTTTCCGAAAAGAGCCAATTGTGAAGACAGGGCATGAAAAAAACGAATTGAAACTGTAATAGATGGAATTATGTTGTCGCCGTTAAAGGTGTTAAGAATCGGTGAAGTAGACGATATCAATGAAAATCCTCAAAATAATCACTGTCCTCGGTAAAAATTTACTGATTTAGACTTACAGCGGATACCTTTGATTTATTTGTCAGTACTTTTGAAAAATAATGCCCCATATCTTTAATAATTAGTTCTTGGAAATTGACCAAATTTACACTTTTGACTTTTATAGTGTTCGATCAAGTAAAGTAAGTTGTACTGTTAATTTGTGAATTTGATTACAGATGACCAAAACGCTCTACGGACCATTGCTGCTTCACGTTTGCCGAATTCCCCCGCCATTATAGCACGAGAAATCCGCGAAAAAATTGTTTCTTCGCCTGTAGATAACGGGGAACGCATTGAAGGTATTTCGTATTGTAAGTACTCGTATGCACCTTTATGCTTTGGAAATGACAAACGAGAATCTTTTTATTTCAGTCAATAAGAAAAATGTCACTTCGTCACACTGTACAGTAATGTGGGACAATCCATGGAGTACAGTGCGATAACTAAAGATTCTGTAACGATTCTTGGATATAAAGAGTTATAACGTGTTATAATGTGTGTGTATGTGTGTGTGAAATGGATTAATTAATAATTATATGTTTGTAATGCAGAATTATTTCGAAAAATTAAAGCTGCCATCTGGATCAGTTCAGAGTTATTTGACAAAAACAAAATAGCACGAAAAACTTCAAAAAGTCAACAAATGAATTGGATTCACAACAAGGTGAATTTTTTCCGCCGATTAAAAATATTCTTTGTGGGATAATCTTTTCAAACAATTTTAATCTCATTTATGAAGGTAGAGCCTGAAAATAAACTTAAAATGTATGCAGAAACGATTTTTTCAGTATTGATATCATGACCAATTTCGGTAAAAACCGGGCATATTCTAACGGGTATTTCTGCCGAATTCTGCAACTCTACAAAAAAATGGGTAGTTCTAAAAGTAGAAATGGGCAGCTGCTAAAAAGAAGGAAGGTGGAAAAATATGAAGGCGGGAAAGAAAAATTAAGGGGAAAAAGAGAGAAAAGGAAGCGTAGAGAAATGAGATCGAGGAAAAGAAAAATAGTGGGAGGTTGGAATTATTTACGAAACAATATATTTCAATGCACATGTCGTTTTATATTAAATCATATTTACAATATAATACAACGTCATGATAATATTTAAGTTGCAGTTGAGCTGAAATACTTAGAACTTTAAGTAAACATATAAAAAACCAGTAAGTTATATAACAGTTTCTGTTTCCAATTTAAATAATTTCACGCGCAAGACATATGTTTAAAAACATCTTTTCTTTGAAGGAGGTTCTTCACTTTCATCTTCATCATTATCCTTCTGCTCTTGTGATTTTGTAGCATTTTGATAAATGCCATGAAAATATGACTGCTCTGTGGCTTTTGGGTGTTCTTTTCGCCTCCGTTCTTTCTTTTCCAGCCAAAGGTGGATGGCTGTTCGTGGATCCTATAGGTCTGAAACCGACATATTAAAATATATATACATATATAAATTTTCTGTGTCCACGTGCATTGAAATTCTGTCTGCGAATTTAACGACATTGTTGCAGCTTATCAGACGCTCAACATCTGCACTATGCGGCTTGGCAGCTGCAATTCTGGCCAATATTATAGTAATTGTCAGATATTCATCCATGTTGATGAGTGTTTTAATTTTTTTTTAATAGTGGTAAGTCTTTCATGTTTTTCGCTTGGCCAATACTGATCAATTGCGAAAATTTTACATCTAATGAAATAGGATCCAAGTCTGTAGCAATAGTGTTATAAATCTCTTTCAAATTTACAGAAGGGTCAAATTCTATAAATTTCTTCAACAGAGTAGAGGTTTCTTCGTTTTCTTGAAAACGGGATTGCAAGTAATTTTTCAATATCTGGGCTACTTCAAACTTAATTGCATCAGGGCTTCTTTTTTCTGTTACATATATGTTGTGCTCTTCTTTACGGGTCTTGCGTTCGATCAATGTGATTCCTTTGAGCTTGCAACTACCATCTCTCGATTTCTCTATTTGCTTATCAAGAGCACTCACCCAGCCACCCATCAAAGGTTCTTTTGGTAATTCTTCTAATTTTTCGCAGGTGTAGCGTATGTATTCCATCATATTTACTAGCGTCGTACTATTTTTCTGTAAACTTTTTTGCATTATTGAAAGTACATCCAATACATCGGCCAAGAATGTCAGAATTTCAAGATTACTCTTGTCGATCAGAAAATTGAGATAACCGAATGCCTCCGCGTCGTTGGATTCTTTCAATTTCTGAAAGTAGAGCACTAATGCGTGCCATGATTTTAAAATAGATACAAGCAATTGAGAAGTGTATTCAGCCCAACGAATAGGATAGTTAGCAGGAAAAGCAGCCAGTTGCAGAGCGTTTTCCTTAGCAATATCTTTTAATGCTGTTTTCCGTAAGCCACTTGATCGAAAATGACTTGTAATTCCCACAGCGGAGTCCATGGCTAGTTTGATTTCTGTAATTAATTTTGTAAGATCTTTCCATGCAAGTTCAGATCCCAAAATAAATTATATTCATTTTAATAGAAACTTGAATAGTTTAAAATTATTATAAATCATGCTTCTATAGAAGAAGTGTTAGAATTTTGTAAATTACCAAAATGAATATTGAAATTCAAATTTTTGCTAAATCATGAGAATTATATCATTGCAATCGAATTGATTGTAAATCTGGATTTTGAATAAAAATGTCATCTCGAAAATTTTAAGCAGAGAAAAATGTTTACTAACGTAAAGAATATAATCAGTTGAATATTATAACGGATAAACTAATATTCATAAATGTCAGTCATTAAATGCACGAAGTCATCATAATTAGAAGAAATAATTTACCTATGCACCGAGCACCATATCTTTAAGAGAGGCAGTATCTCATCTTCAGGGCCCAAGGATTGAATAAGCTTTTCAAATAATATCCAAAATCCTGCTGTCTCTCCTGTATTTACACTTGCTCCATCAGTTACAACAGATGATACCATTTTTAAAATGTGATCAGGATTTAATCCAATTGTTTTTGAGCATCCACTTTTGACAGCGCCAAGCAAATCCGCTGCCCCTCTCTCTTCAGGCTCTGCAGCTCCAAGAAAATAAAGTTCTTCTGAACCGTTCTTAGAAATGGATTTAATCATTGTATAAATCTTATCTACTTGAACGCGATCGACGGATCCATCGCATCCCAGAGAAAGAACAAGAGAGCTGGACAGACGCTAGGCCAACTATGACTGATAGAGCGCCCCATCGGTGTTTTGGTAAGTATCTCGGATGGGGTTAGAAGCGATTGGTGGTAAGCTTTATCACATTCTATGTGCATTGCTGACTTCAAATGATCTTTTTTAATGTCCTCTCTATATCTTGTTCCAGTGGCAGTTGTAATCGGTGGGGTTCTTTCGTTTTTGGAAAAGCGTTTCACTACGTCCGGAAATTTGTGGAATCTCTTACAGTGTATATTTCGAGAGCCATTCATGTGAAAAAATGAGAAGCATTTGTTGTATTGAACATTGATCGATGTATATGAACTTTGTTTTGTATCGTTGATAGTACTCTTCTCATTAACATCTTTCATGTCAATATTTACAATTTCCATATTTTCAGTTTTGTCATTAGCTGCTGCTCCATCGATATTTTTACTTGACTTTTTCACTTTCTCGATATTAGCATTATGTTCTGGAATTTGATAGTAATTTGTCAGTATCACAATGTCGTAGATTAATAAAGAATAGCGCTTGATTTCCACGATTGAAACTGATTGAAACAAAGAACGAGCAGTCAGTCGTTAGTTAACCTCTTACAACACGTCAAATATTTTCGACTAAACTTATTAACTAATACTCGGAAATTAGCTTTTCGCAGTTATTTTTCAATAGTTATAGTATGTGGTAATGTTCTTTTTGATTAATTATCTAAAAAATCAAAATTAAGGCGCAATCATAACCTACGAAGCTACGGGACATCTGCATACTTACAAGCATTTTGTTTATTACTGGATTCTTTGATTGACGAATTTGTTGGTTTGATTAACCACAATGATAGTGAAAAAGCTTCTTTTCAATTATTAAAATCTCCCATCGCAAAAGCTTTACTTCAAGTACCAACCTACTCAGTATACATTGGAAAGCAATGTATGCTCGAAGAAGCCAAAAACCAAGCAAAGCAGAAGGAAATTCTTTATGAGACTGTACACAGCTGCGTACAGAGCGTCATCTAACGCCGCACAACCTAAATCACGGAACGTTTACTGATCGTTTATTGATCAGATAATTTAATGTTATTGGAAACGAATAGCTATATAGCTATATGATATACATATTATGTATGTTTATTCTACACGAATTAATTCCGTACATATACATATATGTATGTATACACTATGGCTGCCTGAAAACTGTGACATTACTGCATTTCAGTTCCGTTTTTTTTTTTCGTAGACTAGGCATTCGGGTAGTTCTAAAATTTCCTTAGAATATGCCCTGTTGCCGGGTGTGGGGAGATGCGAGTTTATGGTATCGTTGCGTTATCTCCTTGTGCGTCGTTGTTTCCGTCAATGAAATTGGAAACTGTCACTAAGAATATTACTGCACGCCGAGGGCCTACAAATAATAACAATTGCATGGGACAAACCTTAATTTCTTTAATAATTCAGAAAAAAATTATTTTTCATCATAAGTGTTATTAGACATAATTTTTTTGTTAAAATAGCTATTCAATCAAATAATACAATCGGTGCAAACTTTTGTTATTGATTTTATCATTGTTATAATGTTTTTGTAATTTATTCACCACATTCTTCCCTACGGTCAAATTTTGTGCAAAAAAGCCGCAAAATTTCAAAAGTGTGTGAATACTTACAACCGTTTTTTTTTTGCATTATTCATCATACTAGAACATTGTGCGCGCTACGTGCGCACTAATTATTCTTTCTTTAGGAAAAAATCTACTAAGTGGAACTACTTTGCTCAAAATTCTTTTTTTTTCGATTCGTCCTTTTCGATGAAAAATCTTTTTTTTTTGTTCAAAATTTAATTATTTTGTTAACGTTTTTTTCAAATATTTTTTAACGGAAAATTTAATTATTTCATGTTTGGTTGAGCATTTATCTTCTTAAGTTGAAAATAAATAAATAAATCGATCAATTTTGGACCGTGATGTATGACCAATTTCTAGAGAATAACCATGCAATCATGTGGTTTCCACTGTGACAGTATTATTCGGCGTCTTACTCCACAAAATTGCAGTGTCTTTTTAAAACCTTTATATTAGAGATAAAAGCTTAGTGGAGTTTTGAGCGAGCCTACAGATTTTGAGTTTTTTCGTACACTAGTCCATCAGCCTTAAAGCACTTTAGCAACAGCTCAAGAAATAGGCATATTGGAAATAAAGTAACCTTGTACATATACTTCTGTTTCAGCAATGAGTAATCCACCTGAGAAACGCTTTCTTTCCGATGGGAGAAAAATTTTACCCCAAAAACTATTCTTCGTCGGTCAAAAGATTTAAATTCTGCATTGGACTTTGGTCAGTACAAAATTTCAAGCACATCGGGTCTATATACTATATTAAAATAATATCGACAAATTCATAACAATTATTGACGAATTCTTGAGTTTATCTCATTGATCATTAATGTTGAAAAGTATACTACTGATTTATTCTCGCCTTTAAAAACGTTGAGCACTGCTAGAAAGATGTGAATTTTTTCATCAATATGTATCTTTACTTTTTTGCTTTCGATCCAGATAGAAGCCCTTTTTAACCTTCAAAAAATCAATTTTTGTTTTGGCAACCCAGATAGATCCCAAAAACATCCGCATAGACGATCGTAACGACATAGAGAAAATGAAGCCGCGAGCGTGTATCAACCGGCGCGGCGTGTTTCCAAAAAAAGGTGCAACCGGCTTACTGAATTCTGGGACTGTTGCTGTCCCAAAAGTTTGGCGCGCCGTTCGTCCCTTTGTCGGATCGCAACGTTCTCAAAATAAGAGAGTAGACGTCTTGAACACAGGGTGCGCTGGCGCTCGTGTGTTTAGCTCAGAAGTGGTTCTTATAAGTACCGCAGTCGCCCTAAATTTCTTTCCGTATAGAGAAAAGCACGGAAGAAGATAAGGTAGCAGGGTGAGGGAGCAGTGATGACAATAGTCCGTGACTTTTTCAACTGCGCAAGCGTTACGTTGGAAGGGGAAAGCCACGTTATTCGCCGTAATACGCGCGCTTATTTAAAATGCTTCAAATTCATTTTTATATTCAAGTCGAGAAATTATAATAATTTACATTAATATGGTTCATATATGTTACTGCAATAACTATAAGATCCATGATAATACAGTATTTTATTATTATTACTATGAGAAATGTAATGTACTTAATATCCGATTAATATATCAAAGGTTGTCTCAAAATAGTTAATGAAATTTTTTTAATTTGAAAAAAAAAATATTTTTAATAACGGTGTGTATAATGTGTATTAAAATTGAAGCTAAAAAGTTCTTTTTCGAATTTTCATTATAATTTTTTTCGAGGTTTTCTCCTCTAGATTCGTTATTTTCTGCGATACTAGGGGCACCTCTGGTACGATATATCACGGTCTTAGTTGATTAGAAGCTATCAGTTCCGCTATAATCAAGTCTGGGTCAAATAGTGTCAAAAATATATTTGGTCAATCAGACCCCCCCCCCAATAGAAGTCAAATATTATAAAAAGGTAAAGAATAAAATCTAATTTTTTCCCTAAAGTGAAAAGTAAAAACTAGATTAACAGGATATACATTTTTGGACCTAAAAAGTGCATAAAATATATGTATATGTATTAATATGTATTAATATCGACGGACAAATTTGTACTTTTGTTCTAAAATTAAGTTTTGGAATTAATTAATATTGCACGTATAACATAGACAATTAAGTATTTGGGTTTTCTCTTTGCCTGCAGTTCTGGAAATGTTGTTCTCAAAACTCCTGACCTGAAAATTAGTACGGTCAGTCGTAAAATAAAATAACAAAATTAACAAAATTATTGAAAATCGCATGCATATTAAAACTCGTTGGTATTCTCTTCAGCTGCAGATCTGGAAATGTTGTTTTCAAAACTATCGAGCTGAAAATTAGTACGGTCAGTCTCGAAATAAAATAACTTAAAGGTTAACGAAATTGCTGAAACTCGCATGCAAATGAAAACTCATTGGTGTTTTCTTTAGTTGCAGTTTGAGAAATACTGTTCTTAAAACTATCGACCTCAAAATTAATACGGTCAGTCCTGAAAGAAAATAACGCAAAGGTTAACGAATTGTTGAAAATTACACGCAAATGAAAACTTGTTGGTTTTTTCTTCGGTTGCAGTTCTGGAAATTCGGCTCTTAAAACTATCGACCTAAAAATTAGGCCGTTCAGTCGTAAAATGAAGTAACTCTAATTAAACTACATTATACATTAAAAATCACACGCTGGGCTCCTTTTTGGTTGCAGCACTACAAATTCTGCTCTTAAAACTATATTATGCATGGAAATTAGTACTAGCAGTACTAATAGTTCGCTAATAGTAATAGTAGTAGTAATTAAAGATTTAATTCAAGAAAAGAAATAAGCCCCTTTAAGAGATTTCCTAATGCTCTACGTGTTCATCATTTGCGGCTTATATTGTTTCCAAGCACTATACAAATTTTTTGGATCCATCAGTTCCAGATGCCTTTCATCTACTTCAAAAGTAACACAATCTATACCACGTGATTTTAAGTTTGTACGAAATCTACATGTAGCATCCAAGAGAGCACTGTGGAGTCTATTTATTTTCTTTGATAGAACATCAGTCGCAATTGAAAGCAAACGTTCTGCAGCTGCATTGGAATGAGGAAGGCTCAGAGCTTTTTCTACTAAGGAGCGCAAATTTGGAAACGTTATTTCACCATTCGTTAATTTCACGTCAAATACACGTGACTAAAATTTATCGACATCAAGCTCTAGTAACTCAGACTTTTCTTCGTCTTCAAAAACTGCTGGCAAAACCTCCCATTCTTGGGTTGGATCGTAAGTGTCATAATATCTGAAAAGTAAAGCTATTTCAGATAAGTTTGGAATCTCAACTCTTGCTTCACTATTCAAGGCAACTGTAGGACGTAAAAATATTAGCTTTGTTAGTACATCGTGCTTCAGAGTAAGTCTTTTCGGAATGTCTAACGCTGCTGACACATAGAATTGCAAACAGGTTTGCCGAATTTCCTCCACAGAAGAATTTGGCATCTCATCCGGTTTCAAGAAGTTCTTGCCAATATGCCAAAAAGCTTCTCACTCAGTTCAAACATCTCGTGAATAAGCGTCCTTGTGCTACCTTTCTGAAACTGTGCATTAAATTCATAGAAGTAATTAAGAGAATATTTCAAAAAAAGCATATAAGCTTCAACAGAGTCGTCTTGTAGCCAGTTAAGAATCTTCTCAGCAGTATCAACTTTCTGTTGCTCATTTTCTTTTTGCTTTGATTCATTTGGATTAACGTTATATTCAAGATTATCTGTTACTTGTTAATTTTGTGGGTTTCCTGCCTTAATGGATTTTACTTTTGAATCAAAAACTTCTACTGAGAAAAACTCTAGTAAAGCTGGCCAGTTTTCTAACAATCTTACAATGCATCGATGATGCAAAAGCCATCTAGTATCTGCTAATTTGAGAATTTGATTTATTTTGACGAGATAAAAATCTTGAAATTCACAAAGGTGAGCACAGCGCTTTGCACTCCTCGAGATGTAAGTGGAAACTGGTGTTAGTAATTCAGTACAAAAGTATGGTAAATGTTTACAGCTGTCATTTGCAATGAGAGCTGATGAGTGGCAAATACAATTCATTAAAATAGCAGTTGGTAAATCTGATTTTAAGTTGGTAAAAAATTAGTTTTTCTACCAACCAAAGTTTTTTATCTGTGTTAGTTGTTTCGTCAATTAAAACCGAATAACTTGTAGTTTGTAAAGCTTCTGTCGTTTTTTCAGCCTCGCGTTTAGACAAAACGTTCTTTATGATTTGCGCGCATTTTAATCTGTGGAGAGCAATTCCTTTCGCTACAGGGGAATCTTTAAAAAAATGTTTGACATTTTCGTTAACTATAGTATCAACCATTTGAACTTAAACATTATGATAGGCAATTAAGGCAGATATTGTTATTTGAGAGATTTTGATATCTTTTTTTAGTTTATCATTTTTATCGAAAATTTGGGATGTCTCAGCAGCTAGTCGCCCTTCCAAATTTTCATCTGAAGCAACAAAAGTTGCGATATGCTTAGCACGTTTAGAATGTCTTATTAAATCACATCTTACTACACAAATTGCTTTCTTAGCATTTTTTCTATGTGATTTTAACAATCCTTCAAATTCTCTTTCTTTTAACCAAGATGCACAGAAAATTATCACTGAACGTTTTTTTTATTTCCCGTTTTTTGTTTGTTTTGCCTGTTGTGCTGAGAAAGGATGTTCATCTTCCACTCCGATATAATCATTATCATTATCATCATTCGAACCCGGGTTAGATTTCTCATTATCAAGTAGAATCTGTCCTTCCTTTGCCATTACATCCAGCCTCACAACATCATCATCTAAAAGTAAATCAAATTGAGAGCTTACACTGTTTATCCCTATACTTGAGTGAGAACTTATCTCTTCAAATAAATTCATCGAATCCTCCTCTTCCTTTGACGTTGAAGGAGCTTTTTAGTTGGAACTCGTGTTTTTTCTTTAAACCTAGAGTTATCAGGGAATTTTCATATGCCTGGAAAAACCCAGACATGTCAGGGATTTTTTTTTAAGTTAGGGAATTTTTCAAAGAGCGTGCTTAGTTATTTTTATTTCATTTTAAACATGATTTTTTTTTAACTAAAAATTTAACTAATTAATTTTTGTTTGCAAAATGATACTTTTTAATTGAAAATTCATCTTTTATGGTAGAAGTTAATCTTCATAGTTAAAAATTCATCATTTTGGTTGAAACTTCAATTATTCTAGTTGAAGACACATAATTTCAGTTGAAAATTCATCTTTTTGGTTCAAAATTAAATTATTCCAGTTGAAAATTCAACATTTCAGTTAAAAAATCATCACTTTTTTTGAAAATGTGACGATTTTTTTAAAAATTATTTTTCTGTTGTTTAAAAGTTTGTTTCAAACTTAAAATGTATTTATTGCAATGCAGCATTTAAAAATTTTTGTTTGAAAATTCATCTCTTTCGCTGAGTAATAATTTTTTGAACTGAAAATTTAACCACTAAATTTTTGGTTGAAAAATGCTCTTTTTAGATTGAAAATTCATTGTTTATGGTAGAAATTATTGTTCGCGGTTAAAAATTCATAATTTTGGTTCAAAGTTCAATTATTCTAGTTAAAAATACATAAGTTTAGTTGAAAAATCATCTTTTTGGTTTAAAGTTCGACTATTCCAGTTGAAAATTCAACATTTTAGTTAAAAATTCATGACTTTGTTTGAAAATCTAACGATCTTTTTGAATATTATTTTTCTTTTGTTTGAAAATTTGTTTTAAACTTAGAATGTATTTATTGCAATGCAATATTCGAAAAATTTTGTTTGAAAATTTATCTCTTTCGTTGAACAATAATTTTTTGAACTGAAAATGTAACCATTCAATTTTTGGTGGGAAAATAATCTTTTTCAATTGAAAATTCATCTATTATGATAGAAATTTTCACTTGAAAACTTAGAAATCTCAAGAAATTCAAATTTAATTCAATATAGTACCCACATTAATTTTAACTAAAGATGCACTGTATAAGATAGAATAAAAATTTGTTTGAATTATCATTTAAATTCATGTACTTTTATAGACAATTTTATTTTGGCAAAGCTATCTAAAGTAAACGTGTTAATTGAATCCCTGGAAACTGAAAAAAAACATTATTTATAATGCACTTGCGAAACTGTATACATATTCCGAGTCAAATGTTAAAAAAATGCGTAACATTTTAATGGATCCGTACCATGGAAAATTATACTTGGAAAAAACTTGAGATACCTGGAGAAACCCTGGGATTGTCAGGAAATTTTTACCCAAGTTTTAAGTAGACACCCTGTTATCTCATTTTCTATTTCATAGAGTATTCATAGACAGAAAAAACATTATCAGAAACAATGTAATAAAAAACATTTTGGAGGTCTCATATGAAACTTTTAAGTTAATAGAATCTTGTAAAGATTTGCATTATAGGTCATAGTAGTATAAGAGCCATTCATTAAACGTTGAATCTTAAGAAATATACATTCTTAAATAAAAAATTAATTATAAAACCTGTTTTTTAAATACCTAAGAATTTTTTTTCGCTAAATTTAGTCTGAAATAATCAGAAAACAGCTCAATAAAAGGGAGCAAAACAGACGCAAAAGTAAAGTGAACTTTACCTAACTGTAACAGCTGATTGAGAACAAGTGAAGAACGTTAGTGAAAATAATATATTTTTCTTTTAATGCCGAATATTCAGAACTTTGGGGCAGTTAATTTACTATATTTTCAGAAGAAATTTGTATTACAATGGGAATTTGTTAGTGGGATATTAAGTACATTACATTTCCGATAGTAATAATAATAAAATACTGTATTATCATGATTGTTATAGTTATTGCAGTAATATATATCAACCATATTAACATAAATGATAATTTCTCTCCGATCAATGCCGGGCCTCTAGGCCGACGAGCGAATTTTGTGCGGAGTTCCATCGGACGGAGAAATGTCCAAACAAGCTCACTCCCGCACGTTGTGCAAACTGCGGGGTTGGTCACATCTCCTCTTCTCGACTCTGTGGAATATATCTCTATGAGTTCGAGGTCATGAAGTTCCACTTTTGGAATGACTGTGGTTTCTTGGAGGCTGAGGCAGCCCTTAACGAAACGGTTTATCCTCACCCTGGTGGCCGTGGCTTCCCGGAGCGCCCTATTCGTCATTCACCTACTCGTCGACTTTCTGGGTCTCCCGTTTGCCCTAGGGTTCTTACCCTTCCCTCTTCCGTGGACCCTTCGGAGATCATGGAAGACCCTTCCAGGGTCTCGGCCTCTTCCCTTTTAGAATTGCGTAAAAGTTGTTAAATTTTGTGTTTGATACCTTTCAAATCTACCTAGTGCCTTAAATGTTTTTAAATTTTGTCTACTTTTAAATTATCACTGAATCCTTTCAGAATTTCTAAATAATCTTAAATTATTTGAATAATTTCCAAACTAATGAGTGTCCAACAGATATATATTTATTATTCATAATTTTCAAATCTTCTGAATATTCTCTTGAAATAAACTTAAATTAAAGGGAATTTTCCCAACAAAAGTTAAGATAATTTCTTTATTTTCGTTATTCGTGCACCAAATCTTTAGCTATTTATTGATTAAAAATTGTCTCCCTGTTAATTTAAGGTTTTTATTAGGTATTAAGCTATCAAGTTTGTTTCAATTTAGAGCTTTCTGCAACCCTAACCGTTGATGTGCTAATTATCCTAGGTTTCCCGTGTTAGACTTGACTTAATTATTCAACAGGTCTTGGTTATGATTTCATTAAGGCAATTTTTCCACAGTTACTGCTAGCTTTCCCAGGAATTTTCACGAACCACGTAGTTATTATGTTTGCTTCATAGTCGTGCTTTTTTTACATTCTTATCCGTTGATGGGGTAATTTTTCTAGTTCACCAGTACTAGTCTAAAAGACTTGTTTTTTTGTTGTTACTTATAACTTTAAAATTATCCTATTATTTTAAATATTCTTTTAAACTTATTTTCCAAATTAATGCATCCAATTTCTCAGTAGAGCTTAGGAAATTTTATACTGTTATATAGTATAATGCTATCTCAGATATTTATTCAGTACTAGCCCGAAGTTAAGTATATGTACTAGATTAGTAAAGAGTGTGTTAAGATTTTCATATCTTCTCTAGACCTGATTTTAGTGTTAATTTTACCATATTTCTAGACTTAAATAAAAGGCTATCTCATAGCGAAATCTGCGTCTTGGATTATTGGGCAAGGCCAGTTGAGCCCAGTGCTCCTTCTAAGGTTCACAGAACTTGGATTTCCCTGAGTTTATGCTAACGTTAGTTCGGACTTCCCGCCCCTTTTTAAATTGATTAAAGATCAGTTCTCCTCTTCTTTTATCCAACAGGGTACCTGGTCGTTGAATTTATTTGGTGGTTATTTACTTGATTTGATATGGAAGACAAACGCAAACTTGTCAAGTTTGATAACTGGAATGCCCGTAGTGTGGTTGACAAGAGGGAGGAAGTCGAGTCGTTGTTATTTCAGAATGACCTTGATGTACTCTGCACATCTGAGACATGGCTTACTCGTGAGCAGACCTTTGAAATCAAAGGCTATATTACCCATAGATGTGATAGAGTTGTAGGTAAGGGAGGAGGATGGCTGATTCTGATCAAGGATGCTTACTGTGTTGACAGTATCGACCTGACAGGTCCTTGGTTGGCAGACTTGGAGGCTGTGGGTATAACCATGGACACGTCTCTTGGGAGGGTGGTCTTCGTCTCTATTTATGTTTCTCCTGAAGCGAGAATTACACAGGATTCCTGGCAGGATTTTATCGGACACGTGTCTAATCGAGGTTCTCTGGTTATGCTAGGAGATTTTAATGCCCACTCACCGATGTGAGGCTCTTCTAACTCGAACTTTCTGGGCAATCAACTATGTCCTGCTGTGTTTGACACTGGATTGATTCCTCTCAACGACTCTGTGCCCACTTTCATATTGGCTCCGGGTCGGATGGCCAATAACCTTGATCTGGTCTTCTCCACAGCTGCCCTCGCTTCGATCTCCACAGTCAGGGTTGGCGACAATGGTTACCACTTGGATCATTTTCCGGTCTTTGGAAGGCTGGATGCCTGTCCATCCCTCTGTTGCTCCTCTTCCAATAGATTTAATATTATATCGTTGGACTGGGCCCTGTTTATCGAGAAAATGGAGGATCTAATTTCGGCCTTCAGCTCCGATCTTGCAAGGTGAGGTATACCTGCGAACATTTATGATAAATTCATAATGGCGGTTTTTGACACCCTAGAGGCGAGTGGTGCTTATAGAGCTGACTCCCTGGGCGGAGTCAGGGCTAGACAGCCACTCTGGTGGAACGCCGAGTGTGAGGTGATCCAATCAAAAAGGAGACTGGCAAGAAAAAGGTTCTTGTCTAAGCAGGCTGATGAGGAAATGGATGCTTATAGGAAGGTGGACAGTGAGGTGAGGGCTCATTTGAGGGGAATAAAGCACCAATCCTTCCGAACCTTTTACGAATCCTTGGAGCCAGCACCTGGTTTGTCGAGGATTTGGGGCACTGTCAAGGCGCTAGCTTCTAGAGCAGGACAGCCTCACACTGGTGTGGTCACAGATCCGGACTCATCCTCTGTCAGAGCCCTCCAGGAGGAGCTGATTCACCCGGACATCCCTCCACAGATAAGAGACCTTATTCCGAACCCGGACGAGCTCGACCCCATGAATCAGCCTTTTTCGTGGGAAGAGTTCCAGGTGGCGTTATCCCATTGCAAGGTCAAGTCTGTTCCAGGCATAGACGGCCTGTCGTATGAGGTCATACGGGGCTTCTCGGACCCATTGTTGAGATTCGTGCATGGCCTGTTTAATGCAATGTTCCATGTCTCTTCTTTCCCGGAGGCTTGGAGAGACACCCGTGTTCATTTCATTCCCAAACCGGGTGGGAAGAGCTTCCGGCCTATATCTCTCACTTCAACTTTGTGCAAGTTGTTTGAGAGATTGATTCAGAGCAGACTGGAATACTTAGCCGAGCACAATAACTGGATCCCTGAATTCCAGTTTGGCTTCAGAAGGGGCAGGTCTTCTATGGACTGTGCGGCGTTGGTGGCTTTGGTTATTATGATGAGCTTCGGCAGACGCAAAAACACGCTGGCGCTGGCATTGGACTTGAAGGGTGCGTTCAACGCTGTTCTGCCGGGGCCCCCGATTGATGAGTTGAGAGATTTAGGGGTTCCGGTAAGGTTGATCAACGTATTTTCTTTCTTGGTTAGCAGACGGAATCTCTTCTTCTCCTCGGATGGGAGCAATCCAAGGTCTTGCGGGGTTGGGGTTGCCCTGGGGGGAATTCTCGCTCCAGTTCTCTTTGACTTGGCTCTTCGTAGGCTCGGTGAGCATCTGCCGGGCTTGCGGCTTTGGGCCTTTCCATCTTTATCCCGAAGTCGCAGCTTTGCTTTTTCTCTAGAGGCAGGCAAGGGATCCAGGACATATCTATCACGGTGGATCAAACGGTCATTCTGTGTCAGCCCTTTCTTAATTACTTGGGTATAATTCTCGACAAAAGAATGACCTGGATTCCACACATAAGGGATGTGGCAGCTAAAGCCACAAGAGCGGTCAATATCCTTCGGGTTATTGCGAGAATCTCCTGGGGTGCCTCCCCTTCTCTTTTGCTCACTGTCCACAAGGGACTGGTCAGGGCTTGCCTGAAATGGGGAGCTCCTTTTTTTTTTAGAGCTAGGAACACGGCCCTGAAAATGCTAGACACGGTTCATCACGCCTCTCTCAGGGTTGTTTTGGGGTGCATGAGCTCAACGCCTATCTCTGTGCTCCTCTCTGAGGCGTCTGAAACTTCCCTGTCATTCCGTAGGTCTCTCCTGGCAAATAGGTTCATACTTCGCAAGTTCTGCTGGAATAACAGCCCTCTAGCGGCAAGGTTGGAGGACTTGGCCACTGAGGCTCGTTCTAGGACCTTCAGTGTTAATCCGGACAAGTTTGGCTTGTTATCAGCGTTTGATGCCATGTGCGCTTTCACCGGGGCCATGGAATGTTCTTCTCGTCCAGGTTACTTTGATGACCCTTAGAGTGATTTTCTGGCTGAGATCTCGGTTGATCTGGAGTCTGGTGAGGTCTTTAAGAACTGTGAGTTCGGCTGCGGGACCACATGGCTGTTCTCTCGGCGGAACTATATGCACTTTTCTACGCGGTCAAGTATGTTGTGCAGTCGGGATTGAGAAACGTGGCCATATTCACGGACTCGCGTTCGGCTCTGGAACGCCTACTGCGTAGATTCCCGGAACCTACGGGCCCTATTTCGGCGCGTGTGGTGCGAAATGGTGTCGGAGCTGCTGAGAGAGAAGGTTTTATTATCCGATTCTGCTGGATTCCGTCGCATAGCGGGATCAGGGGCAATGAGGTGGCTGACGGGGTGGCAAAGCAGGCCTCTAGATTCCCAGTCATCGCACTAAAAGGAATTCCTGTACGGGACATTCGGGAAGCCTGTCAGAGGGATTTCGATTTTTGGGAAGCGTTATGCTGGCCTTATGGCAGTACTGATGGGACAAGGAGGACTTACGTTTCACGGGTTAATGTAAAGACACCTAGGCCTTGGTTTCGCGGCCTTAGTTTGCCCAGGAGATTTATAAACCTGGTCACTAGACTTAGGACTGGGCACATATGCACAGGACATCATTTTGCCAGGATGGGCTGGAGTCTTCGGGTTGACTGTGAATGTGGAGGAACGCATAAAGACCTTGCCCATCTTCTAAATCAGTGCCCCATCCTGGCAGGGGGAAGGTCGGGACTGCTCGATTTCTTTGAGCGTGTCAGCCCCGGGCTTCCCCCTAGTCTGTTGGATATTAATGATATTATTTTCAGTCCCACAGAGGAATCAGTGATCGAGTTGGGCCGCTTTTTTCATCGGGGCAATATGCTAATTTAATCTCAGTAGCCTTTTACTATCTGTTTCCTGTCGGCAATCTATAGCATTAGTCTTTTGTATGATTAGATAACTTTTAAATATTTTTATGGTTTAAATTTGCCACCTTCCTGCGCGGGAGACTCCCCTTCCTTGCCTCCTAATCGCGGGTCTAGCATGGTGCGTGGTGGTCGCCTCCGTGGGATCGTGTTGATTCGCTTTGGAGCTGATTTCCAAATGCATTGGTTCTACTACAGGAACTCTGTTTGATGCAGTTCAAATGTGGAAACTCTCAATGAAGAGGAATTTGAATAGGATTGTGATCTTTCACTGAATTTTAAGAAGACTATTAAATATTGTGGTTATGTCATGGCTTGTTGACTGAATCAAAAGGCCAAAAACAAAGAAGAAGAAGAAGCACCACTGAGAGAGAGTATGATCGTTTCGAAACGAAAACCCGTCATTGAAACACAGTCAGATCGTCTCTGTCTATTTCACATGGTAGAAAGAGAGGTCCGATAAACCTCAGGCATCGAAGTCCGACTGTAGTGCTTTATAATGTCAAACTGTCAAGTGTTGACGTGAGAATGGTGAAAACTGTCTGTTCGTAGAAAGTTAATCTAATATGTATAAAAGTAAGTGATTTTCTGTTAAATAACTTCTTCGTATATCTGGGTTTGAAACTGCATCATCATTATGCACTATATAGGCAAAAGTGCGTATTTCCCACTTGAAGTGTTGCCGTGCGGTGTTTTGGTGAAAATAGTCATGTGTTTTTGAATCCTGCTGTCTTCGAATGGTTTGACCAAGCGAGCGACAGAGTATCTGGATTGATTATTCAAGAGAAAGGTCTCCTCTTAAACGAGATGCTCAACGGCCCACAAACGTTTTAAGTATGTAAGCAGGAAATACATTTATTTTAACGTGTAACAGCAAACTTTCCTCCTCGTTTCCGTTAAATATTCAGTTTACCCTTACGTTTGGAGTGGAGCTATATCCGGTTCGGTTAGGGTAGGTCAGGTCCAAGGACAGCCCCAAAAGCGGCGTTATATCCGAGTTCGACTGTAGTTATTGGAACAGATTTCATGCAGCGAATTGCAAACGAATTCGTCAGAAAAGTTGCAATTGCTTTCTGAAGAAAATATACCAAAATTAATTTCCGGTAGTAATTTTTTGACAAATTCTCATCCTAGATTGAAACCTTGTCATATAAATATTTTATTCGCATAGTCAAAATCTTTAACTATGCGAAAATGAACCACATTTATTCCGGAAAATAATATGCGTCTCACAATTGGGATTGAAGGTGTAGCGTAAAATATTAATTTCAGCAAATAAAAGACCCAGTAGTTCTATTATTTTTCTGTTTTACATAAAAAGTAGCCGTGTAATATTTGGTTCCGATAAACAAAATTCTGAAATTTTTTTTCTATTTTGGTTGAATTGAAAAAGTGTTCAAAAAAAAGTTAAAAATATCCATGAAATACATATTTCTTATGTGTTAATTTTTTTATTTGAAAAAAAATCTCGGGAAAAATAAATAAAAGGTAAAAAAAAATAAAAAACAACTTTTGAGTTATTTTGAAAATCAGGAGGAATTTTTTTACTCCAATACAAGACTTGATCGTAAAAAATAACATTAAAAATTAAAAAACGAAATTTTTGGAAAAGCGACACGAGATACGAAAAACATTAGTTGTTCACCAAAAGAATCTGCACATTTTATACATCATTTTTTGAAAGAACGCGTAGTTTCTTATTTAATCGTGAAAAATAACATAAAAATTACAAAATTAAATATTTGGAAAAGCGACCCAAGATACATGCACTTTCTTAAATTATAAGAACAAGACAATAAAAATACGTCTGTTTCAATATCAATGTACACTATGAATTTTAATAATATACATTTACTGAAATGATTCATTTTTCAGGGTAGCTTCAGAGAATAAAGATTATATGCCAAATAAGGAACATATATTTAAAAAAACATGAAAAATGAAATATGTACTTTATTTTGCAGTATCTGAATAAGCAGTCACAGAAGGAGGTGCAGCAATTAATATAATATACATTCAATGTAATAGAGTTAAACATAATATAGAAAAGTTCGCATTTCGGATATATTTTAAACGAGCGCAATGGTTTGACTCTTAATTTTAAAAGGTGTATGCACTAATGTGGAGGAGTACAGACCGAGCGCGTAGCGCGGAGTAAATACTTGCGAGCGAATAAATACTTGCGGCTTAAAATAAATTTTGTAGATCATTCAAAAACATACCTTTTATTTAATACACATTTTTTAATAAAACAATCATTTTTCGACAAAGGAAGGGAAACTTTAGTAAAAAGTGTGTAATTCTTTGTGATAGGACCTGCGGCAGTCCCGTGATTACTGACTAGCAGAAAAAAAATGGTAGATCACGCTCAGACAATCCTGATACTGGCCAGAGAAATAATTTAACTCCCGTCCCAACCCCTTTCCAATGTCCCGCCCCGCACGAGACATTGGAAAGAAGTAGAGGTATGACTTAAATGATTACAGTGACCAGTCGCAGGAGTGCTGCAAATCTTATTTCAAGGAATTCAACACTTCTTGCAAACGTTTTACTTCTTTTGTCGAAAAAAGTTGTTTCCATAAGAAAGTGTATTTATCAAAAGGTATGTTTTTGAATGATCTACAACATTTATTTGAAGCTTTTTAAAAATTCATTATTTACTGAAATAAATGAAAAGAAGATAACATTTTTCAGTTTTATCACATTTTGACCTTGAAAATCAAATTTGCGCCTATTTTTACTATCATATTCTTAATCACGGTGTTAAAATACATACGTATACTGCGCTTCAAATTAAGGTTGAGTATTGAGCTCCGGCAAATTTTGCCGTATTTAAAGTTTCTAGTCCGGCAAATTTTTGTGTCAATTTTTCGGCACCAGCTGACAAAAACATCATAGCCAAGGAGAATGAAAAGAAAGAGAGGTATAAAGACCTTATAAGGGAATTGCGACGGTTATACCCGGAATATTCTTTCAAGCTCATCGTCCTGATCATCGGCGCTGTTGGAAGTGCCAAGGTTTCGCTTGTTAATAGCATGAAAAGCATCCCTGCGTGTCAAGAAAATGCTAAGACACTTGCGGGGAAAATGCAGAAGGCGATCGTCCTTGGCTCGCTTCGTGTCCTCAGGGTACACGAGACTTTTGCCGGATCATCGTATTGAATTCGTCGCAGACTGGCAACCCATCTCATGGTTTTGAGACGTCGTTACAGCTGAAATTTTACCGCGATTTCGCTGGGAGCGGGTGCAATTTTTAAGAATAGCACCTGCTCCCGGCGAAATCCTGCGGTTGTCCTTATGACAAACTTTTAACTATATTGTTCGAAACTCATTTTTTTATCTGAAAATTTCATTTTTGGTTGAAAATTTATATTTTTGTTGAAAACTTAACAATTTTGTTGAAAATTCGTTTTCTTTTAGTAAAAAATTTATCTTTTTGCTTCTTCATAGAGGAAGCTTTGTAATAGTAACATTTTCCAAAAAATTTTAATTCATTTAATTAAAGCTTCCTCAATTTAAAAATGCCTAATAAAATGTTCTAAGCAATTTTCCGGACGTGTGTGCGTGTGGTTGTGTGTGTGTGTGTTTGTGTGTGTGGACGTCACACTTTTTTGTGAAGACGATAACTTGAAAACGGTTTCAGATAAATTGATGAAAGTTGGAGAGCTTATTCTTACCACTAATATCTTGAAACTGACTAAAGGATTTCTAAAAATATTTATTGTATTTTTTTTAGCACTAAATATTTAAAAAATCGGGTTTTTATAGTAAAACTTTTTTCATTAACATAATTCAAAGCTGATATAAGAATATAAAAGATTACTGGGTTCGAGACGAAACGATTGACCTATAATATCAATACATTTTATCAAAGAGTAAGGAAGTCATCGTCATTTATATTTGATTTATAATCGATTTTTATAGTAAACATTTTTTCATTCTCATAATTTAAAATTGATGCGAGAATAGAAAAGATGTTGATTCGAGATGAATCGATTGACCTATAATATGGATACTTTTTATTGAGAAGTAAGAAAGCTATGGTAATGCATAATATTTGAATATACGGGTTTTTATAGTAAAACTTTTTTCTTTAACATAATTCAAAGTTGATGTAAGAAAAAAAAGATTCCTTGATTCGAGACGAATCGATTGAGCTACAATATTAACACATTTTATCAAAGAGTAAGGATGTTATGGTCATTTATATTGTATTGTTAATCGATTTCTACAGTAAACATTTTCTCATGCTCATAATTTGAAGTTGATGTGAGAATAGAAAAGATGTGTCGATTTGAGACGAATCGATTGGATTATAATATTGATACATTTTAATGAACATTAATGAAGCTATGGTAATATTAATTTTTTAAATTTAAAACCTAAATCTTACATTAAATTAACTTAGCATAAAGCTGGGAAAGGGATATGGCGCGACAGAATTTCCTCCTTCCCTTTTCCAGCACGAAAAATTACCATTTTGAATGCAAAATTTTATTTGTCTGATTTGTCATTGTATTTAAAAATTTTTTTGTATTATTTTGTAATTTTGTGTTAACTGTAAATTTCTATTTTTACATTGATCAAAATGAAAACTTTAGTTTGTCTATTATTTCAAAAATCACAAATGCTTTCTCTATGAGGAAGCAAATACATTTGCTAACGGGAAGCAAAGTGCTCATGAAATGAGCACCATACAAATATAAATACAAATGAAGTGGAAACACTCGAGATCGAATTCACAGCTATTTTTCTTTACATAGAGGCTCGATTCACGTCGATATCGATGAACTCATTTTAAAACCGAAAACGAACGTTGCATGTCTTTATTCTAAAAAAACGGGACGACCTTCCCTTAGTTCTACGTCGTTCACTACCCACGCAGCATGATATATTGCTGCACGATTTCTGCAAGGTTTCTTGTAAGGTTCGCAATATTTTTGAAACATTTCTAAGAAATGTTTCGGAAATAAAGATATGCCCCTTGCACAGATCGTGCACAATATTGCATGAAATATTTGTGAAATGTTATTTGAATATTTTAAAAATATTACCAGCAAGATTTAGAAATATTTCATAAAAAAATTTAAAAAATATTTTGAAAATATTTTGAGGAATATTATCTGTATGGTTGCTGCAACTTTTATTAGACATTGGAATAGAATATTTTCATACATTATTTCTGGAATCTTCAATCAACGTTTTAAGATATGTTTCTCCCAATATTTCCAAAATATTTCATAAATGATTTCGTGCAGTATTTATGCAATTTTTAAAAAATGTTTCTTGGAAATATTTTTGAACAAGGCAAGTAATATTTTAGTGAAATGTTTCTGCAATATTTTTGCAAAGTTTTTTAAAATTATTTTTAACATGACAAATAATATTTTACTGAAATGTTTCTGCAATATTTTAGATTTACTTCAGGAAACATTTCATAGCAATAATTTTAAAACGTCTTCAAAATCATTGTGCAACATTATCAAAAGGTTTCATTGTAATATTTCTCTCAAATTTTCACTGCAACATTGCATGCCATGTGGGGTGTCTTTAAGTTATCGTAAAGACGTCAACGAATTTTGTGCCCACTGGGAGATTACAAAATTTAATTCCTCCAGAAAGATTAAAAAATATTATTGATCATTTTTAAAACTCAGATGTTGTTAAAACCAACACTAACATCAACAATAGACTTCATAAAAAATAAAACATTTAAAAAATGAAAAACAATATGAAAATGTTGATTCAAATAAACACAAAACAGATAACAATACTAAGCTAACAGAAACAAGTGATCCATGGCTAATAAACTTATCTGATACTGTTATTCCAGAACCAGTGGCAGATATTCTCAGACTAGGTGAAAAATTTAGTAGTAGTTTTCTTTCTAATAAACATATAGAAGTCTTCGAAGTTGTACAAGATTTAGAAGCTAATATTGAAAATTTCCTGACAAATCACAAAAAGATTTCAGACATAACATTCTATCATTAGCTTCAAATTATATTGAAACTCAAACAAAAAAAACTGAAATAGATAGAGTCATAGCAAAAAGTAGAAAAGATACTAAAGAATTCATAAAGAACAACAAAAATTTGTTAATAACACATGCAGATAAATGGGAATACTATAGTAGTTATGAGTAGTCAAGAATACAAGGACAAAATAACAGTAATGCTTAACGATAATAAAGCTTATGAAAAACTTGATGGTAATTCACTAAAACAATTACAAAAGTGAAAGGATTTCTAGGTAATAACATTGAAAGAAAAGATATTAATAACTGATGATACTAATATTGTTAGATTGTATGATTTACCCAAAATTCACCAAAATAATTACCCTCTCAGACCTGTTGTTTCTTGTATAAACATTCCTACTTATTTTGTGGCAAAAATATTTAACCAAATCATCTCAAGTGCTCTTTCTAAATAAAAATCATATATTGAACATTCTATTTCATTTAAAGAAACCATGAAAGAAAATATTCCAGATGATCATGTCCTTTTATCTCTCGATGTCTCATACCTTTTCACAAACGTTCCATTGGAATTGGTTCTAAAAGGTATTGAAAAATATGGGATTCAATTAAAAATACTACAAATATTCCGATTGATGAATTTATAAAGGGAATTAAATTCCTTATGGAATCAATATTTTTTAAATTCAATGATACTTACTACAAAAAAATCGGTTCCGAGAGAATACTTACTCAGGTAGACTTCTAAATTTCTATTCAAATCAGTCTACACAACATAAAATTGCAATTATAAAAAACATAGTAGACTTCGCAATACTACTTTCTGACAAAACCGTTCACAACGATAATTATATAATCTGAATGTAGTGAAAAAACTTCTCTATTATAATAGTTATTCAATAGAATTCACTGAAAACATATTAAAAGAGACTAACAGAAATACAAAAAAGCAGAGTAACATTCAAAATAACGACTGCAAACAAAAAGATATTGAAGACAAAAAATGAATAATTTTAATTAATTTTCATAGACATTTTAGAAAATATCAAACGGCTCTTGAATAAATCTGATTTAAAAACAGTTTGCTGAGTAGATTCAAAACTTGACACATTCATCAAACTAGGCAAAGACCAAGCCCAATGCAACGTTGTTTATAAACCGATATGGAAAATCATATCAGATACAATCCAAAAACCGCAAAGTAATTGCAAAACATTTAATTAAATTCCATAATGGTGATACTTATTATATCGACTGGGATAATATTGAAATATTACACCAAGATTCTTATTACTACAAAAGATGCTTTGCTGAAATCATATTTATTAAAAAAGAAGGAAACAATAGTATGAATAAAATTACAGATTCAGATCATTATAATCCAGCATACAACAGAATTTTTGAAATTTTTTCATAACCTTTATACAAAAAGATTATAAAAAAATTATTTCAAAATTATCGTCATTAAAAACAAATAATGTTTTCCGTGACTGAAAACAGTCTTACAGTGTTTTCTTTTAAATTTCATTACTAAAACCTTGACACAACGAAAAACGATATAATAAATAAAAAAAACTATAAAAGAAATTTAAAGAACAGATTGTTATTGAAACTCATCCTAACCACCAAATTAAGGTAACATTATATTTGCAAATAAAAACTAGATATAAATTGAAAAATGTTCTTATAAGATCACGTCATACTTTTATATTATTCATATGCGTTGTTGTTTTGCAATAATTGTAACCATTTATAGATAATCGCCTGATGAGGATAGCGGTCCGCTATTGAAACGATGGCGTTATAAATACTAACCTCATTAATAAAGTCTGGAAGAGTCGTTAAGAATTGCATTTTTTTTTTATTTTTTGATTCGAAATTTTTATCAATTGACTTGCAATGAGTCTGACCACGTTGTCTTCGGGACTCGCATCTTCGTGCAACTGTGAAGTCCGTTTATCGATTCGTTTTTGGAATTATTAGAAATAATCTGAGCCTTTATGACTATTTATGTAGTTTTGAAATAGATATTCTCTCGATTGATTTAGTTCCATGCAATGGTATATATTTTGTATCATCTCTGGGTCGCTTTCTTAATGAGTACACGCATGCGAAGCATGTCACGGAGTTGGCTTGTGGGCCAGTATGAGTTAGTTTGTTGGCCTTGTAAAAGTTGAATTTCAGACTTGATCATTCGTAACGCATCAGTCCTACTCATTATTTTCGATTTCAGACACGTTTAGGCAAATTGATCGACTTTTGGATTATGTTAGTTATTGGTGCTCGAATTTACAACTCGAGGTCGGTGATGTAATAATGTTCTCTTCATAATTAATTTTGAGAATTCAGCTGTTCTGTTGAAGATTTTACTGTTTTGTTGGGGATTCCCTTTTTCTTGAAAATTGATCTATTACAACTCGGGTTCGATGGTGCGGGGATGTTTCGTCTGTGGTTTGTGTCAGGTCACCAGGTAGTAAATCAATTTGGAAGCATTCTCTGTCTCTTGTGTATTGTTATCTGCGGACAAGTTGCTATTTCGGATAATTCTCGATACTCCTATCAATGTTTACTATGGATACAATAAGTCACTCATTGATCGTGGTAATCATAGTCATCATGACGTAAATGAACGTTCTTTCATCAGGAGTTCATTCCATATTGTGCTAATTCATTTGATGCATTTAAGTCTCCATGCCTTAACTTCTAGCCTCGCTGGTATTCTTTTCGCCAGTTTCATAGTAAGTTGGTCATACATACATACTTTCTATGTAAAATAACTTTATAATTGAGAATTATTTACCATTCCTAATAAGGTTTGTGATTATTTGAGAGCTTGTACCTGATGCTATTGTTCTGCGCTATTGTAAGGCGGCAGTGTTGCTGTTATGATAGCTGGCTCGATCGGCTGGGCAGTATCCACCTTTCTCTTCCCATTTCTGTTCTGACTTGCATGCTGGGCATTTGTGACCTCTTCAAGAGACCGAGTTCAACGCGCTACATTATTGAAAGTGATATGAATTATCGGTTCGAGTTCGGGCCGTTTCATTCTGAAGTCTTAATGCTCGTAAGGGTGCACGAGTATGATGGTTTGAGGAATGTAGTAAAGACATTTTTTTTATCCTGTTAACAGCGTATCGATTTATTCGAAACATTGAAAATTTTTCCATTGAGAAATTTTAAATCAGAGAGAGAATAAATTTCCTTTGATTGTTGACAATATCTTCTCGCAATATTTATACTTTAGAAAATTAGTCATTCACGACTCACCATTACAATCAAATACAATTAGAAAAGGAGAATTACCTTGAATGAAAAATCGCGCAATTCATATTATATACTTTCGACCACAGACAAGAATAACATCACTGAAAGCAAAACATTCATAATCTAACTCAAGAATCGGATTCTATATAAAATCAAATAAAAATACAATGTTTAAGAACCACACCTCATTCACACTGATTTGTTCTTACTCACGTTCGTTTTTTACTCACGCTTGTTCGGTAGATCAATCGATTCCCTAAGTTATTTATATCATGAATTTTTGATGATTTGCTGAGTCCAATGAGAATCCAAAAGATTATCATGTCCTTCGATTTCCAAATAAATAGTCTTCGGTCTTTCGTATCGTCCAGGAGCCAAATGAGATTTATCCAAGGTCCAAGTATTTCTGATATCCAGAGAGAGTAATAACCCGATTTCTTTTAAAGATTGAAAAAATTTGGCTAATCCAATTCGAAAGCAAAAAGAGACAGTCCTTCTAGAACAGAACTAAAATGCTTTTTTTCCACCTGTTCTTGTTGAATGATGTTTTTCTCCTTTTTCTCTCTGGCTTATCTGGCTCACAATCTTCAATATTAAACACTGTAACTCTTGTTACTTTAACTGTCAGAATGCCTCTGAGTCGTTTCTCTGACTTCCTTATTCATGTTTCACCTCTCCCATGCTTATAGTTCCCCACGTGGAAAACTTATGAATTATTTTTCCTCAGACGTCTATAACGTCGATTGCTACATCACCTCCCCCCCCCCCTTTTTCGAGATCAGAGTATGATGCTCATTGACGATTTCGAAAAACGCTTCCATTATCTCTGGTCTTCTTTTTTCCTCTTTGATTCTTATCATTGTTCTTCTTAGTTGGATCTTTTAGATTCTCCTCAGAGCTCTATATAGGCTTTTACATTTTCTATATTACACACATTCTTTTACAATAATTTCCATGTATTCTATTTTCTCTACTATATTTACATTCTTCTTTCCATTTCCTATTCACAAAGTGTTCAAACAATCGTTTTCGTCTTTGATTTTTGTTCAAGTATATTTTCAGTCTATTTCGTGTTGCATTATAACATTTTATCTACAGTCTGTTATTTATAATTTTCTTCCTTCACCATATCTTCAATAATTTTTCCAAAAATTTTATTATTGAACTTCTATAATCCACGATATTGTATTTTGAGCAGTCTCCTTCTTGTAATATTTTTTAAACTCTATTCTATTGAATGTGCCTTTAATTCTATTACTTCCTATTTCGACTAACTGAAATAACCTATTTTTGTAATCTTTGTCTATTTTATATGGGCCAAAATAGATGAGATAAAATTGGTTGATTTCTTTATGTAATGCTTTTGTTATCTGCGGTATTTTAAGCGAAACCGTTCACCCGTTTTGTACACGACTTTCGAAATTTTCTTTTGCTGATTTGCTCTATTTTCAGCCGCTTTTCTCATTTTCTTACGAACCAATTCTAGTTTAACTTCTCTTGATATTTGTAATCCCGGTGGAAATTTGATCAGTTCTGATATTTTACTTTTGCTTGATTTGTTGAAATGGAGTTTACTTCGGGAGAAACCTGTACTTTCATGTAATGTGATGTTTATCTATTCTTGAATAGATTTTTACTTCTGATACCCATTTCGTGTGCTTGTCAAAATAGTATGCCCTGAAAAATTGTCCCAACTCTCACATTTTTCTTTCCACAGGATTTGATTTTGCATGTTGAACAGTTGAAATACTAACCTTAACGCCCTCTTTTTCTGAGTTTCTCCATTTTTGAGACGTGAATTGTGTTCCGCTGTCCGACAAAATCCGTTATGGTTTACCTACTTTTGTGAAATAATGATCGAAAAGTTTCGTTAGACACGTTTTCGTATTTTCTTTTTTGACAGGGTATAATGTTATTAATTTTGACTATAGATCTTTGATCACAAATATGTTCCTTATGCCTCCCGTTGACGAAGGTCGCAACTATTGATCTCTTTCTTAACGTCCCGTTTTATCCCTTCCCAAAAATAATGTTTATGAATTAATTTGATCGTTTTTTGAATTCCCTGATGTCCTAATTGTTCGTGAGCTGCCTGGATAATTAAACGTTCAATTTTTTCTGCAATAACAATGCTCCAGTTTAAATCATGACCAGATCGAAAAAATATTACATCCTCATACAAACAATTATGTTCAATTTTTGTGTTTGATTATTTTATCGCGTAGAACTTTTATGTTTTCATCTTCCTTTTGATATTTCACTACATTTTTAAATAGCTTTTCTAGTTGGAATGTAATGGAAGCTTCTAATGTGTCCCCTAAGGATTTACATTTTTCTTGTATCTCTTCCCTATTCCTTCAACCCCCCCCCCCACTCCACGCACTTACTTGGTGGTGAGAGGGGGACCTACAGTTTAAGATGGGTTCCGAACCACCAAAAGCAACAGATTTATGTACTTGGAGAACCTTTTTCTTAGAGGTACCGGTCCAATAACTCTCCGGAGGTGAACAACTCCCTTTCTAGGCTAGTGTTCACCGCATGGGCTGCCGAGGCTTTTCCAGAGTGGGTCCAAAGCCTACGCCTTAGCCCCCATGACCATCGTCCCACTTGCTTTTTTAGTTTAGTGTCCTGTTCTTTTGCTTTAGAATTTCTCGCCTGCATCTCATATTCATCCTCACAAGTTTCCCATACACGTGCATTTTTCGCTACTACAAATGCAGAATCCTCATTCTCAAGGCAACCTGTTGTTATTCTGTTACGATAGTCAGCTGCTAACTTGTCTTTAACCTTAAAGTGCTCTATGTCAAATACATATTCACTTATAATCAGGGATCATCGGGCCATTCTCGAATTATGAAACGGTGTTCTAAAAAAGAATGTTAAATCCTGGTGATCAATTATTGTTTGAAATGTTTGACATAAAAGATATTTGCAATATTTGTTTACTGAATATACTATAGCTAAAAGTTCGAACTCTGTTAATATATAATTTTTCTCATAGCTAGTTAAACATCTACTCGTTAATGCCACAATACACTTCTGTCCGATATCATCAATTTTGTTAATAATTTGTTTAATGTTGTTATTCTTCTTTGAATGACCTTCAGGTTTCACTGGTAATCAAATGTTTCCGTCTAATGCTCATTCTCCTTGAAGGTTTTCTCTTTGTTTCTGATTTACATGATCTATCTTTTTCGTTCGAGTGGAGACTCAGTTAGTAGCGTGAAGCTCCTTTATTGAGCAGGTTCGCACCTTTGATCCCCTCAGTTCAGCAACAACCAAGGTGCAGGCTAGTGTAGCCTTTCGGATTGTTTAAGAAGTTTAAACTCAAGTGTGCTTTCCTGGACAATTCAGGTCTTTTGAGTTCGTTAATTTAAAGTCAATGTTTCTTTCGCTTTTGGTTCTTTTTAAAGTGATTTTCCCGACTCGATCAACTTCTGGTGTTGTGGGAAGTGACGAGTCGGATGACGTATTAATTCCAATGCCGTAAAGATCGATCGTTCACAGAACGATCGTGGTCGTAGCTTCCGAAGGCTACATCTTAGCTAATTTTACACACAAAAAAAACATTTTTTTGGTTGCAAAGGGAGTGCGTTTTTGGAGAAGCTCGGGGACTTATATCTGGGATTACATCGATAAGGTATTCAGTAGTTTTGATAGTAACCGTGATAAATTATCTCGCATTACCTTTTGCGCTAATATTCAAATCGACGTATAATTGATTGGATTAAAATCAACGAGAATTAAAGTAAGTAGACATCATAAGTAATACTCAGACTGCCGTTGTCTTGAATTCTAGCTCGGAACTTTTTTACGGTCGATTAACGTGGTCTTGAATTTAGAGTGTGCTGATCCCTCGCTTTCCCAAGCTGGCAGTCACGATTTCGTAAACAAATTTGATACAATATTCCAGCTACTTCCTTTTTCATCGCGTCCGTCTGCAGCTTGAACGGTTTATTGCTGAAGTAGTGCGTCAAAACTACTGTGTCAATAAAATTTTGTTTTATATTTTTTCAAGCAATGGAACGTTCTTGAGTCCAAATAAATTTTTTCTTCGAAACTAAAGCATTTCGAAAAGGTTCCGCGAAATGTGCATGTTTGTGCGTGAATATGCGTTTATGCCCAAATATGCCTAAACGACTTTCCAATTCGTTTAGGTTTTTCGCATCTGAATGGTCTTCTATTGCTTTTATTTTTTCTTTGGCTACTTCAATTCCTTTTTCTGTTAGTTTAAGATCCAGAAATTTCACTTTCGGTCTACACCACATTGATTTTTCCAGCTTCAATGTGAAACCTACTTTCGTGATCTTCTTCAACATTGAATCTAGATGTTGCAAGTGTGATGAAAATGTATCCGATGTGATCAAAACATCTTCTACATATATGGAAGAAAATTTCTCCGTTTCAGACTGTAATGCTTTATTTACGGCTCTTACAAATCCACTTCCAGCCGTTTTTAGCCCAAATTGAATTCTAGAAAAATGACAACATTTACCTTCAAATACGAAAGCAGTGTATTTGCGTGATTCTTCTTCCAAGGGTACCTGATAATATCCTTGAGTGAAATATGTCATGCAATACTCTCATTCCCTCGTCTTTTTGCAAAATATCCTTAATATTTGGTGGTCTCTCATGTTCTGGGTCTATTATTTTATGTATAAAACATCCATCCATACAAATTCGAATGCTACCATCACTTGTCTACAACTCTAATTGGGTTGCAGTTTTATCATTCTCTTAATTTCCTCTTTTACTTCTTTTGTTTTCGCAATCGGTATTGGGTAATTTCTACGTATTATTATTCTTGTATTTGTTATATTATTTTACATTTATAAACGTTTGTGCAGCCGGGATCATTGAAAAAAGTGGCATGATTGCTTAGTAATACATACAATAATGTATCTTTCTCGGTTAAATCTAAATTATCTATGTTCTTAATTTACTCTTTTGGTTTATTAAGAAATGTTGTATTCATTCTCGTTAATTTTTTTGCTTTTCTATTTCAAATTTTTTATTTTTTCAGATTAATTGTTTTATTATCCTATTTTTTCAAAATTTTCAATACTGCCTTTAATATCGATGTTTTTTAAAAATTATTTTTATTTTTACTTTTCGCTTTTTCTTTTGGTATTTCTTTTGTCGCATTCCGAACTCTACAATTAAATTTTTGATTTATCTCCACTTTGTCTTTTTTATTTATGTTATCCTTTTCTTTTGGTACTTGATTTAACCACGCGTCATTCTCAATCTTCCTTGAACCAATTTGTACCTAGAACTATGTCGCAGACTAGTTTTGGTGCTATTAGTAGAATCGTCTGCACACTCGACTCTCCCATTTTTATTCCAACGAAGATTGGTTTTCTAACTACGACTACTTTCTTGTCAAATGCTCCCCTAAGCGTTAAATTCATTACCGGTAGTATCTTTTTAATTTTACTTTTATTTTTTACTTCGAGTTCTTCAGATATAAAAGTAATTTGAGATCCCGTGTCACAAAAACAATTTATTCTTAAATCAATTATTAGTCCTAAAATCTTAGGACAATGTGCTCTTTTTTCAAATTTTTTTTCTCGTTTTTGCCCTTTTTCGCCTCAATATCAAAACTGAGGTCCTACTTTGTTGATTCTACCATTGACTCTCAATTGGACCTGCATTGAAGCTGCACACTAGTTTACCTGTTGTTGTTCGATTCCTCTCTCACCGAAACTTTACTCTCTCTCATGTTTTCTCTAAGTCTGTACTCGTCTCTATCATCGTCTCTGTCATCGTATTGAGACGGTCCGTTATATTTTCATACTCAGAATAAGAGCATAAAGCTACGGGCGAACATTTATATTCATACGCCTCTGACTTAGAAGTGGACAAGCAGGTGGAACGAAGGGATGATTCACGAAATCTTTCGATCATACGATCGATTGCGCGCGCCATCGGGCAATAAGTAGGGATATAGCGATGCAATGCACTTTATATATCGATCTGGGTATCAGTACCACAGGACATCTTACTCGACCCTCTAGGAGGAAGGAGCTTCTCTCGGTCTCATTGATCTACCTGTCATTGAAGACAGAAATTTGAATGAAATAAGCATCATTCAAAGAACGCAACTAGCCAGAATTCTCTTTCATCGCGCTCGATAATATATTTATCTCGCGCTTCGCGCACGATAACATATGTACCTCGCGCTACGCGCTCGGTCATTGTATTTTCCCCACTTTTAAAATTAAAGGTCAAAGCATCAACAACTATAATTTGGTGATTATGAATTATCTTTTGTTAAAGCTCCTTCGGCTTTAACGAACACATTCTCATCACGTGTCTCGTGCTTCGCACTCGCTTTTATCGAAAATGCGAACTTTTCTACATTATTTTCAACTTTACTATATCAAGTGTATATTACATATATTTATTTCTGTACCTCGGTCTGGGGCTGCTTATTCAGATATTGCAAAATAATGTACACATTTTATTTTTCATGAGGCCGAATTCATTTCCAATCGGGCAGGCTGTGGAGAGCTCAAGTCACAGAATCGTTTGAACACGAAATATGTTGTTTTTTAAAGGATTCTAGATGACATGTATTTCACCGATTAGATGAACAATTTTTTTGACACCTAATTTTCTCAAAAACACCAGCGTTTTTTTCTCTTGATTTTTTTTTTAAGTTGGTACTAATATGGTGAATATATTTCAGTAGAGTTTATCTTGAGCCCGCGTCTTGGAGAGGAGAAAGAATTTTTTTTCTTCTGAAAAATGAAAATTCTAGATTTTTGCAAAAAGAAGACGAGATATGAAAAAAGTTGAGTGTTCAAATTTATTCCTTGAAAAAAGTTCTACCAAAAGTCCCTTGGTACTTTTTTCTGTTTTGCGGTATTATTAAACTATTTGCTAAAATATGAATAATAGCAATTTTCCGCTGTCATAAATAATCAAATAGGATGTAAATCCACAGGAAGAAGAAAATTTTCTACACAATTTTTTCATAAAAGTCTAAATATTCGAAACGAATATTGGCATTGAAACAAAAGTATTTTCATTGTCTTACTCCTATAATTTGAGAAAAGCGTATCCTGTTAAAAAAAAATTGTTACTAAATACGCATCATAGCGCAAGGTGGTTCTAAGCAAATTTCTAGATATAATTTAGGTGAAAAATTTTGTTAAATAAAATGTTATTGTAGCATATGTCCTTTTTTCCAAAATGTTATTTTTTTTTATTTTTAATATATGTTTATAACAAAAGTTCATAAACAATTTAAAGATATTTTTTGGTAGAACAACCTTTTTTGTCATTTTTTTCGTCTCTTGTGTCGTTTTTCCAAAAATTTAATTTTTTTATATTTAATCTTATATTTTACGAAATAGTAGCTTTTTCTACAAAACAGTTAAATTTTGCACCATGTGGTAAAATTTTTATCCAAACGAGATGAATATCGGAGCAAAAATATAATGTTGGACTTTTCACTAAAAAAAATTAACTTTGAACCAAGAAAATTATTTACATTTTCAACTAAAGAGATAAATTTTTAAGTAAAATTAAGAATTTACAAAAAAAAAGAAAAAATAATAAAATTCAAGAAAAGATTTCAACATTTAACCAAAGAGTTGAATTTTTAATCATGAAGTATATTTTTTAACTAAGGAGAATAATTTCTACAAATAAAAAGATAAATTGGCAAGAAATTACATGAATTTTCTAATTGAAAAATATGAATTTCCAAAAATATGGTGAAATTTTTAACTAAAAAAGATGAATTTTTACCCAAATAGTCAAATTTGTAAACTAGGAAAGATAAATTTTCAAAAAAAAAAATAGAATACTTAAATTTTTAGTTAAAAAAATTAATTTGCGACCAAAAATAAAACGATTTTAAAAGAAAAAAATTTAACTTTTCGACCGAAGAGATGAATCTTGAACAAAAAAAAATAATTTTTAACAACGTAGTTTAAGTTTTAATAAGTAGTTAAATTTTTGACTGAAAAAAATGACTTTTTGACGTTTTTACCCAAGAATTGTTGGATTTTCTTATTGGGTTCCATTAATTCAGTTCGAATTCAAACAAAAAAGAAAAAAAAACGAGAAAAGAGAGAGTTTTTCAAAAACAGGGGGAAAAATAAGGATTTTTTACTAATAGGGAAAAAATTTGATGTCTGGATCTTGAATGATGAATCTACTTAAAGAAGGATTCTATTTACAATTACAAGTAGATAATTCTGAGTTTGGTTAGCCAATGTTATTAAACCTATTATAAATAATAATAAAATCATTTAAACTGTTATGAATATTTCAGGATTAAAAAAGATTATGTCTGAGTGAGAAATCACGCATATACTTAAGGAAGGATTCTATTTAGTATTTCCAGAAGAAAATTCTGAGTTTGGTTAACCGAGTCAATGTAAACAAGTATGAATAATAATACCATCGCAAACAAATGTTATGGTTGGCTTATGATAAAGAAGTATAATGTCTGGCGCTTGAATGACGAATCTACTTAAAGAAGGATTCTATTTAGAATTACTAGTAGATAATTCTGGGTTTGGCCAGCCAATGTTATTGAACCTATTATAAATAATAATAAAATCATTAAGACTGTTATGATTGTTTCAGGATTAAAAAAGATGATGTCTGAGTGAGAAATCACGGATCTACTTGAGGAAGGATTCTATTTAGTATTTCCAGAAGAAAATTCTGAGTTTGGTTAACCGAGTCAATGTAAACAAGTATAAATAATAATACCATCACAAATAAATGTTATGGTTGGTTTATGATAAAGAAGTATAATGTCTGGCGCTTGAATGACAAATCTACTTAAAGAAGGATTCTATTTAGTATTTTCAGTAGAAAATGCGGAGTTTGGCCAGCCAATGCTATTAAACCTATCATAAATAATAATAAGAGCATTAAGAATGTTATGGTTGTATTAGGATAAAAAGATATAATGTCTGACTGATAAATGGCAAATCTACTTAATGAAGGATTCAATGTGCTATTACATTTATATTCCGTATTTAAAAATAGGAAGGGGTTCAGCTTCAGTGTTACATGCAATTTTGAGAGGGGCTTTACCGAAATATAAAAAATCGTCACAAGGAGGAGGGGGGATTTTTAAAAAATCACTGAAAATAACGTCACGTAATATGTGGAATCTTATTTAAAACATCACTGGCTTTTGATTGTTGTTTTATACTTACAAAGAGCTGAAAATTGAATATGCGCTGGAACACAATTATAAGGAGCCAGATCCGCACTTCGTGTGTACCTCATGTTTGCCAAATCCAATTTGTACATTCCACGTTGATTAGTGTGAGTAACGTAACCATATTTGAACATGTGACCAATATCCTGAAAAATAGAAATTTAGAAATCACTGATTAGATTCCTCCGAAACTGAAAGAAAATTATTTTCAATAATTTTAGTCATTTCTCTTCTGTTTGGAAAAATTATACATTTTGGATCAAATTACGGTCCAATTTTATGGGCTACAAAACTCAAACGCTTTACACGTATGCTGAATTGCATTCTGGAATATCTAGAAGGTAATTTCATGCTTCAAAGTTTTCGAATTTACATGGCCTCCATAATTTAAACAGTTTACAAATTCGCTCGCTTGAAATTCAAAATGCCTTAAAATTCGAAACATTGAAAATATATTTCAATACTTTTTTGTTATTGATGAGGGTGCCCATTTAAAAAGTAAAATTTTTTAAAAAAGAAAAAGAAGAAAAAATACGAGATAATAGAATGGGAATATCAAAGTTGTTGAAGTTTTGGAAAATATCATTTCGATTGTATTTCTCTATCAAAAAAATCTTAGGACATGCCTAAAGTATTTAAAGAAAATGAAAAAATAAAAATTTCTTCAAAACTAAAAACTACATTACTGCAGAAAAAAGTTGAGTTTATCATGTGCTGCATTTTTCGTTATTATATTTTTGATCTTAAACCATTTTTATGACAGCCTTTCACATTTTTTGAAGAAAAAGGGATTTTTGCATTTTTCTCCTAAACTATAAAATTTAAAAGCTAAATTATTGGGCCAAAACATTTTAATTTTTTTGCTTCCGACATTTTTTGCACTTATTTTTCTCATCTTGTTCCCTTTTTGTGAACCCTGTTTAACTATTTTGTGAAGAAAAGGGAATTTTTTCACTTTTTCTGTAAAACTAAATCATTAAAAAAAATGATTACCAATACCAATATAGTAATACAATTATAAGCATGTCATTATGAATAAATGTTATGTTATGGTTGGATAAGGATTAAAGTCTGACTGATAAAAGACGAATCTACTTATGGAAGAATTAAGTATTTGGTATTTTAAGTAGAAAAACCAGAGTTTGGACAGCCGATTATATTAAATTAATTATAAATAATAATACAAGTATTGAAATGTTATGGCTGTATTAGGAATAAAATAATATACTGTCTGACTGTTTAATGATTAATCTACTTAAGGCAGGATTAAATTGACTATTTCCAGTGAAAAATCGGAGTTTGGTCAGCCGATTTTATAACTATTATTAATAGTTAATAATTTCGAATTGAAAGGATTTGAAATCTAATAAAAACATGTTGAACGAATTTGAATTGAAAAAACTAAGAAAAAAAATGTTAGATTATGTGAAATTTTGAAAAAGAACAATATTTTGAATAAAATGAAAAGGAACGGAACTTGTATAATTTCTAAACATCAGCATTTAAATTTGAATAATTTCATTTTGAATCAAAAAATTTAGAAATTGAAGTATACTAGATTAAAATCTCGAAAATAGGACAATTTCGAAACTATCGGAATTAAATAATTTCAGATGAGAATTTTGAAAATTGAATGATTTGAATTCCAAATGAATTAAAATTATATTCCCTTTTATTAAAAGTGTTTAAATTTGCGAAATTTTAAATATTTATCAGATACAAGATAATGATAATTACCAATAAAAATTTAATTATAATAAATAGGAAACATTAAAAATGAAAGAATTTCTACTACAGAACAGTTCGAAATTCTGTAATTTTGAATTGTGACTACGAAACGTTGACAATTAATTGAATCCGAAGTTAATTTAAAACTGAAAAAGTTTGTATTTACCAAGGATTGTGATATTAACACTTTTTTATACTCAAACCATTTTAAAATTTGAATTATTTTCAGCAAATTAAAATCAGTTAAAAATGATCAATGTTATAATCGTTAATTATACTTTTCAAAATTCAACCGTCACCATTATTTAATTTTATCTTTTTTAATTCGAATCATTTAATTTCCAAGGGAGGGTAATATTGAGTATTTTCAGTAGAAAATTCTAAGTTCTGTCAGCCGATTTCCTTTCACCAATTTTAAATAATAATAATATTATAAGAAAAGTAGTTGCTTTATGATTAAATAAATATAACGTCCGACTGACAACTGACGAATCTATTAGAGGAAGGATTCAATTAACTGTTTCCAGTGGAAAATTCTGAATTTGGTTAGCCGAGTAAATTAAACCAATTATAAATAATAATACCATCATAATAAATAAACGTTATGGTTGGTTTAACATAAAAAATGTATAACGTCTAACTGTTGAATGACGAATCTACTTAAAGAAGGGGTCTATTTAGTTTTTCCAGTAGAAAATTCTGAGTCTATTCAGCCACTCTATTAAAGTTGTTATAAAAAATAATAACAGCACTGGGAATGTTATGGTCGCATTAGGATGAAAAATATAGCGGCTGACCGATAAATGAAGAATCTACTCAAGGAAGGATTCAATGTACTATTTCCAGTAGAAAATTCTGAGTTTTTCAGACGATTTTCTTTAACTAATTGCTAAAAATAATATTATAAATAGAATCGTTGTTTCAGGATTAAAGAAGTATAACGTCTAGGTGATAAATGACGAATCTATTCAATGAAGAATTCAATAAACTATTGTCAGTAGAAGATTCTGAGTTTGGTTAGACGATTCAATCGAATCAATTATAAATAATAATACCATTATAAATAAACTTGGTTTAGGATATAAAAGGATTCTATTTAGTATTTCAAGTAGAAAATTCTAAACTAGGACAGCCAAGTGTATTGAACCTATTACAAATGATAATAACAGCATGAAAAATGTGATGGTTGTATTAGGATTGAAATATCTAATGTCTGACTGATAAATTATCCATCTACTTTCCGATTAGATTAGGTTATATTTCCAAGTATCATGTGATTTATACATTGAAGTATAAACTAAATAGATTAAAGGTTTCACTATAGCAGAAATTTTTTTTTAAATTCCTGGGTAAATTGAAAATGAATCTTTAATTTGAAAAATTAATTTTAATAGAATATTAAGAAAGATTTCAAAAGACATTCAAAATTACAAAAAAATAATTTGGAATATTTTAAGTGACTTTTTTGATTTTTCAGGATTTAAACATTTTGAAATAAAGTCTTAAAGCTGTTTAAGGATTTTTGGAGGTTTTAAGACAATACAAAAATTTTCTTAAGATTCCTGGAAAAGTTTCAAATTAATTTTTTTTTTATTTATGAATAACTATTGAAAAATGGTACATTTGTAAGGACCTAAAATTCAAAATAATTTTACTTTTAATTTAAAAATTGTTTAGTTAAAAAAAAAATCTTTCAATTTTTAATGTTTCTAAGTTAAATTTGCTTAAAACGATATAATTTTGAATTGCAAAATTTATAAGCGTGTAACTATTATTTATTTATTGAGCGCTTGAATAAAAAAAAAATTAGGCTTTACGATCCTTTAGGGTGAAAAATAAATAATTTGATTTTACTTTTTATGAATGAATGACTGCTTTTAAATTCAAAGGAAGAAATACCTTCTTTCACAAATGTAAATTACCCTTTCCTTAGAAGAAAATCTACTAAGTGAACCTAATTTGTTGAAAATTCATTTTTTGGTTCATAATTCATCATTTTAGTTGTAAAATCTTTTTTTTTCAAAATTCAATTATTTTGTCAATATTTTTTTTAATTATTTTTTTGGTTCAAAATTATTATTTTTTTTATTGAAAATTAATTTGTTTACTAAAAATTTAAATATATCATGTTTGTTTGAACATTAATCATCCTAAGTTGAAAATTCAATTATTCGTTTGAAAATTTCTGTACCTTGTTGAAACTTTAGTCTTTTGTGATAGAATATTAATTTTCTTGGTCACTAATTCACCTTTTTGGTTGCAAATTCAACTATTACGTTAAAAATTCCATTAATAATTAAAATATTGGTTGAAAATTCATGTATTTTGTTGAAAATTATCCTTTTTTGGTAGAAAATTATTTTTTTATTAAAAATAAATTTTTCTTCGGTTGAAAATTAGTGTTTTTATTGAAAACAAAATTTTAAACTAAAAATTCAACTTAATTTTTATTCGAAAATTTTTTTGGTAAACTTATTTCATTTGTTTAAAAATTTGTTTCTCTAACTATATATTAAACTATTCTATTTTTTGTTGAAAATTTATTTTTTTTATAGAAAATTAGTTTGTTTGAAATTGAAAATTATTTTTTTTTTAAATAAAAATTCAACTACTCCATTTTCCGTCGAAATTTTTTTCATATACATATAATATTTTTGGTAAAAAATTCATCTGTTTGTTTAAAAATTTAAATATTACGCTAAAAATTCATTTCATTTGCTTGAAAACTTATTTCTTTAACTTAAAACTAAATTATTCTATTTTGGTCAAAAATTTATCTTCTTTAGTTGAAAATTGATCTACTTTGTTAAAAATTAGTCTCTTTTGATTGAAATTTCATCCTTTTCGTTAAAAATTAGTTTATTTTTTTATTGAAAATTAATTTTTTCAACTAAAAATCTAACTATTCAATTTTTCGTCGAATTTTTTTATAGACATTTAATCTTTTTGGTTGAAGATGCAGAATTGTAGTTAAAAGTTCATTCCCTTGGATAAAAATTGAATCAATTTGGTTGAAAGTATTTTTTTCTGTTGAAAATGAATTGTGTAATAAAAAATGTAGCTATTTCATTTTTTCTAGGAAGTTGATATTTTTCAGTTAAAAATTCATATATTTTTTTCAAAACTCTCTTTTTGTTTCAAGTCGTAAATTCAATTATTTTTGTAAAAATACATATTTTCGAGTTGTAAATTCAACTTTTTTTTTCAAAAATTCGCATTTAGAACTTAAAAATCAACATTTTGGATGAGAGTTTTTTTTCTTCATTAATTGAAAAATCTTTCTTGGTTGAAAATGTAATTCTTCTGTTGAAAATTTGTAGTTTATTTTTATTTGAAATAAATACAGTATTGAATTTTTAAAACACCAGGACGCAAATTTTCATATTGGATCTTCTGATGCAAACTGTTGGACCCGGACCAGTAAATTTTGAGTCGGGTCCCGGTCTTGCACATCGCTGATTTTTCTACGTGATGGTTTTCTTTTTTTTCATAAGCATGAAGTAGCAAGAAATTTAAAATATACTTCCTATGCATTATTTAAGTTCGCTAGTACGTATCAATGTTCAATCTGAAGTAAGCAAAGCAAAATAGTACGAACGATGGCTTCAAAAAAAGACGATTTGGTATTATAAGAGGGCGCTAAAAAAATGATGCCTAATTAAAATGAAACGACAGTTTTAACAGTGTATATTAGGATTGAAAAGGATAATATCGAATCTAATTCATCATTAAGAATGTTATGGTTGTACTAGGATTGAAAAATGTAATGTCTGAGTGAGAAATCACGAATCTACTTAAAGAAATATTCTATTTAGTATTTCCAGTAGAAAATTCTGAGCTAGTACAGCCAAGTGTATTAAACCTATTACAAATGATAATAACAGCATGGAAAATGTGATGGTTGTATTAAGATTGAAAAATGTAATGTCTGACTGATAAATTATCAATCTACTTAATGAAGGATTCAATTTACTATTTCCAGTAGAAATGTCTAAGTTTGATTAGCCAAGTCTATTAAACTTATTATGAATAATAATAACAGCATTAAGGATGTTCTTGGCTATATTAAGATTGACAATGATAATGTTGAATTTACTTAAGGAACGATTCAATATAGTATTTCTAGTAGGAAAATATGAGTTGGCCAGGCAAGTCTATTAAACATATCATAAATAATAATAACATCATTAACAATGTTATGGTTGTATTGGGATTTAAAAATATAATGTCTGAGTGAGGAATTAAGAATCTACTTGAAGAAAGATTCTATTCAGTATTCTCAGCAGAAAATATTGAGCTAGGACACTCAACTGTATTAAACCTATTACAAATGATAATAACAGCATTAAAAATGTGATGGTTGTATTAGGTTTGAAAAATGTAATGTCTGCCTGATAAATTATCAATCTACTCAAGGAAGGATTCAATGCACTATTTCCAATAGAAAAGTCTATGTTTTTGATCAACCAAGTCTAATAAACTCATTATAAATAATAATAACAGCATTAGGAATGCTTATGGCTATTTTAGGATTAAAACGGATAATGCCGAATCTACTTAAAGAAGGATTCTATTTAGTATTTCCAGTAGAAAATTCTGAGCTGGGACAGCCAAGTGTATTAAAACTATTACAAATAATAAATACAGTATGAAAATTGTCATGGTTGTACTAGGATGGAAAAATGTAATGTCTGCCTAAAAAATTATCAATCTACTTGAGGAAGGATTTAATGTACTATTTCCAGTAGAAAAGTCTAAGTTTGATCAGCCAAGTCTATTAAACTTATTATGAATAATAATAACAGCATTAGGAATGTTTATGGCTATATTAGGATCAAAAAGGATCATGTCGAATCTAATTAAGGAAGGATTCAATGTAGTATTTCTAGTAGAAAATTATGAGTTTGGCCAGGCAAGTTTATTAAACATATCACAAACAGTAATAACATCATTAGGAATGTTATGGTTGTATCAGGATTGAAAAATATAAGGTCTGTGTGAGAAATCACGAATCTACTTAAAGAAGGATTATATTTAGTATTCCCAGCAGAAAATGTTGAGCTACGACAGTCAAATGTATTAAACCTATTACAAATGATATTAACAGCATTAAAAATGTGATGGTTGTATTAGGATTGAAAAATATAATGTCTGCTTAATAAATTATCAATCTACTTAAGGAAGGATTCAATGTACTATTTCCAGTAGAAAACTCTAAGTTTGATCTGCCAAGTCTATTAAACTTATTATGAGCAATGATGAAAGCATTAGGAATGTTTATGGCTATATTAGGATTTAAAAGGATCATGTCGAATCTAATTAGGGAAGGATTCAATCTAGTATTTCTAGTAGAAATTTCTGAGCTAGGACAGACAAGTGTATTACACCTATTTCAAATGATAATAACACCATTAAGAATGTTTATGGCTATATTAAGATTAAGAAGGATAATTTCAAATCTACTTTAGGAACGATTCGATGTAGTAGTTCTAGTAGAAAATTATTAGTTTGGCCAAGAAAGTATAATCAACATATCATTATTCCATAATAGCATCATAAAGAATTTTATGGTTGTATTAGGATTGAAAAATATAATGCCTGAGTGAGAAATCACGAATCTAATTAAAGAAGGATTCTATTTAGTATTTCCAGTATAAAAAGCTGAGCTAGGTCAGTGAAGTGTATTAAGCCTATTATGATAATAACAGCATAAAAAATGTGATGGTTGTGTTAGGATTGAAAAATGTAATGTCTAAGTGAGAAATAACGAATCTACTTAAAGAAGGAATTCTATTTAGTATTACCAGTAGAAAATTCTAAGTTTTATCAGCCAACTCTATTAAAGTTATTGTCAATAATGATAACAGCATTAAGAATTTTTATGGCTATATAAAGATTAAAAAGGATAATGTTGAATCTACTGAAGGAAGGATTCAATGTAGTATTTCTAGTAGAAAATTATTTGATTTTTGAAACTTTAGGAAATATATAAATTGGTCTCTTTAGAAATGCAAAGATCATATAACTCAAAAACGTCTAAAGTTTTGAGAAATTTCTTGAGACTAGTACTTTTGAAGTTAAAAAATCTGTTGAATGAGATCTGCAACTGAGAATATGAAATGTGTAACTGGTCTAAAAATCAGTCTTGTTAGGAAACTCGAAAGTTGGAAGAAAGTTACAAACCTGACGTTCTGGAATGTAAAGCCCTCTGACAAGATCAAATTGCCCGTCGATGGGTTCCGGATGCACCGTGTGGTGTTTCCTCTTCTGAGCTGCGTCTCTGATTACCTGAACTGTTTTTATGCCAATGTCCCTTTCGCTTCGCCAATTCAGCACCCAAACTTGATCCAGGGATGGTACGTACTGCAATTCCACTGGGAACTTGTCTGTAACTACCACCTGCAAATTACAAGAATTACATTTCGGTTAGAATCAATTCCAATTTAATTGGAAACTCTAAATTAAACGTCAATCGTTTCAGAAGCGTTTCGAGCTTTCGAATGTAAGAACAATATTGTAAACGCGATTTTGCTTTCGAGTCAACAAAACTATTTTCATTCGAGAAAACGAAACAAATTTTTTTCGAAAGTTCAAATTAAAGATGGAATATCATTTATTTCTAGAGTCAAAGTTTAATTTCTTCTAATTAGATATTTAGAATCGATAGATAGAATAAATTATATATTTTTTGATAATATATTATATATTATTTATATATTTTTTTATTTTTTTTTCATTCTAATCAAACCATAACATTCCTAATGCTGTTATTATTATTTATAAAAGGTTTAATAGAGTGGCTGAATATACTCAGAATTTTCTACTGGAAAAACTAAATAGAACACTTCTTTAAGTAGATTCGTCATTCAACAGACAGACGTGATATATTTTCATCTTGAACAAACCATAAAGTTTATTTATTATAATGGTATTATTATTTATAATTTGTTTAATTGACTCGGCTAACCAAACTCAGAATTTTCTACTGGAAACAGTTAATTGAATCCTTCCTCTAATAGATTCCTCAGTTGTCAGTCGGACGTTATATTTATTTAATCATAAAGCAGCTACTTTATTTATAATATCATCATTATTATTATTATTGAAAATTATTTGAAGAAAATTGGCTGACCTAACTGAGAATTTTCTATTGAAAATAAATAGAATAAATAGAATCCTTCTTAAAGTAGATTCGTGATTTCTAAGCCAGACGTTATATTTTTCTATACTAAAACAACCATTATTTACGATTCTAATAATTTTTTTAATTTATGGTTTAGTCCTAAAATTAATCAGAGAGTTTCGAACCAGAAAAGAAATTTGTGGGTTAGCCAATTGAATCGATCGGCTGACTGATAAATGATGAATCTACTTAAGGAACGATTCAATGGGCTATTTTCAGTAGAAAATTCTGACTTTGTTCGGCCAATTCAGTTAGACCAACTATTATAGCTAAATTTAATGATTAAAGAATATAAATTCTAACTGATAAATGACGAATCAACTTGAGGTTTAAAAAGTCAACTTTTTTTGAATAATTCGTATTTTAGAATCGAAAATTTAACAATATGGTAGAAAATTCTAAAATTTTGTAGGAAATTCAACAATTTGAAATAAAATTTAATTATTTGGTCGAAAGATAGAATATTTGCTTAAAAAATTATTTCTCAGTTGAAGATTCATAATTTATTTTAGATCTTCATTTCTTGGGTTGAAAATTTAACTATTTTGTTGAAAATGCGTTTTTTTTTTGTTGAAAATGAACTTTTTTCACTGAAAAGTTAATTATTCCATTTTTTTAAATTTCATTTTTGTTTTGTTCAAAATTCATGTGTCTTAAAAAAAATTAATCTACTTTGATATAAATTCTTGCTCTTGGTGAAAAATTGAACGGTTTGGTTAAAAATTGGTTAATTTTATTGAAAATTTGTGTTTTTTGGTAAAATACAATTGTTATTTATTGACAATTGAAATATTTTTCATAGAAAATTCATCTTTTTAGGTTAAAGATTAAACTCTTTGGTTAGAGCTTGAACTAATTTCTTAAAAATTCATTTTTTTCTTTAAAGATTCATAATTTTAGTAAAAAATTCATCTGTTTGGTTGAAAATTGAACTAGTTTGATGAAAATTCTTTTTTTTGGGTTAAAAACTAATCTTTTGTACTGAAAATTCAACTATTTCTTGAAAATGCGTTTTTTGTTGTTGAAAATGATTTTTTTTTTACCGAAAAGTTAGTTTTTCCATTTTTGGTTGAAAATTTACTTTTTTAGTCAAAGATTCAACTATTTCGTTGAAAATTCATGAATTTTGTTAAAATTTAATCTTTTTCGGTTGAAAATTCAACTCTTTGGTTGAAGATTGAACTACTTTGAGGAAAATTCTTTTTTTTTTGGGTTTAAAATTAATCTTTCTAACTTAAAATTTAACTATTTCGACAAAAATTAACTTTTTTGTTGAAACTTTATGATTTAAGGTTGAAAATTCAAGTGTTTCGTATGGAAAATTCATATTTTTCTCTTGAGAATTTACCAATTTTGTAAAAAATGTATTTATTTGGTAGAAAATTCAACGATCTTGTAAAAATTCTTTTTTTTATTAAAAATGGATTTTTAAAATAAAAACTGAACTATTTTATTTTGGGTTAAAATTAATCTTTCTAGTTATAAATTCAAGTATTTGGTTGAGAATTGATGTAATTTGTTGAAAATTCTTAGTATTGATGGAAAATTAATTTTCTTTTTTGGAAATTCAACGATTTGGTTAGAAATTTATGTATTATGTTGAAAATTCTTTTTTTTTGGCTTAGAAATTCATCTTTTTAACTGAAAAGTTAACTAATTTATTTAAAATGAACTTGTTTGTTGTATCTTAATATGTTCGTGTTGATAATTCAACTATTTTGTATAGAAAATTCATCTTTATGTCTTAAAGTTCAACTATTTGGTAGAAAATTCCACTATTTGGTAGAAAATTCAACTATTTGTTAGAAAATCCAACATTTTTGTAGAAAATTATTTTTTTTAACTAAATTTGAACTATTCCATTTTTGGATACAAATTCATTTTTTTGTTTAAAAATCCAGACGTTTAATTGAAAATTTATGTAATTTGTTGAAAATTCTTATTTTTTGGTATAAAATAAATCTTCTTGGTTGAAGATTAATATGTTTGATTAGAAATTCATGAATTTTTCTGAAAATTCGTCTTTTTAGTAAAAAATCAATCTTCTTCATTTGAAATTCAACTATTTGATTGAAAATTTATTTTGTTGAAACATAGTCTTTTTCGGTAGAATTTTTTTTTTGGTTGAATATACAGTGGTTTGATTGGAAATTGATTTGTTTTAGTTGAGGATTCAAATATTTTATTAAAAATTTGCTTTTTTTGGCCTAATTCAATTGTTATTTATTTAAAATAAAAATTTTATTCTTATAAAATTTCAGCTATTATGTTCTTCGTTGAAAATTCATCTTTTTAGGATGAAAATTCATCTCTGGTAGAAAATTCAACGCTTTTGTAGGAAATAAATTTTTAGAATAAAAATTAAACTATTCCATTTTTTGGATTGGAATTCCACAATTTTGAAAATTATTTTTTTTTACGTTGAAGATTGATAATTTCAGTAAAGAAGTAATCTCTTTGGCTGAAAATTGAACTATTTTGATGAAAAATTTCTTTTTATGGGTTTAAAAGTTGTCTTTCTAACTGAAAATTTGACTCGTTGTTGAAAAATTTATTATTTTGTTTAAAATTTCTTTTTCATTGGTTAAAAATATCAGCTTTCATGTTTTTCGTTAAAAATACATCTCTCAAGTCGAAAATTGAACTCTTTGGTTGAAAGTTGAATTACCTTTTAAAAAATTCATTTTTTTTTGGTCAAAGATTCATAACACCGGCACACAACAAAGAAAAGTGATCTCCCTGGCGGACTAGATCGGCATATCTATATGTTTTTGGGGTCTTTGAATCTGAATCCGGAGTCCAAATACCCAAGTTAGCTCGTATTTTTCCCAAAAACGCAAAAATATACGTAAAATCGACGAAAACAGCGATTTTTCTGGTATATTTTTACAAAAAAAAAAAAAAATATCTTCATGAGCGGTGGACTTAACCACCATATCAATATGTTTTTGGGGTCGCTGAATCCGAATCCGCGGTCCAAATAATAAAAATTTAGGACCAGAGCCACGTTTCTTAGTGCTTCTTATTTATTATCCCAAATTTTCAACTCGATGTGGCTATTCTTGTGAAAATATGGTTACCAATAAAAAAAAGTGTTGGTAAGGTGGGAATCCGGTCACGTGACCCACTCGTCACATGGCCTTAAAGCTAAAATATTTTTTCGCTGAATCAATACAGATTAAATATTTTTGAAATCTAAAATATTTTAGACGATCGAACTTAAATTATTTATAATTTGAGTTTAACATTATTGAAAAGTGTAGTTTCACATTTGAAGTATTAATTATAGTATGGCCGAAATGACAAATCTTGGAAAGAAATATTTAGGTTTACATATAAGTATCACGATTTTATTATTAATGATGGTACTTTTAAAAAGAGAAAATGCTCTTGATTGTGAGAACGATTTTAATCATACGATAATGGGTTATTTATATCTTTAATGGGCGGAAATAATTACAAAGGCATTTAAAATTATTTGAAAATATCAAATCTGTTATCAAAAGATTGTGTCTTCTTTTCTAAGTCTAAAAATTAATGTTTAAGCTTTCGGTGAACTTATTATATCTCCGTGAATGGATTTTCATTAACCTAAGTAGATCCAATTTTTTAAATAAATTTGTTAAGGGGCAGAAATTATTGAAAAATCATTTTTAATTATTTGCAAACATAAAATTTCTTATCAAAAGATTATTTCTTCTTTTTTATATGTAAAAATTAATGCTAAATTTAATTTTGCCCTTTTTCGTGAAAACTATTACCCTATTTCCCACCTTTTGAACTTCTTTTGCGCTGTGCTCCCTGCAATTTTAAAATCTAGAGGAATGACGAAAGAATTTTTTCAGGTATTTGAAGCTTTTTTACTGTTAAAAATACATTATACTAAATTTGATAAACTTGTGTAATCATAAATGTAAACGCAGTTTTTTTTAACTGTGTCTTGTGTTTTTATAAATGATATTTTTTCAGCTGACTCTAAGACATTTATAAAATCTGAGGGTTTTTTACAGTTAAAAATATACAAGTTCGAGAGCTTTTTACTGGTATAAATATAAGATAAAAACATCATGTAAAAAAAATACAAAAATAATAGTTTAGCTTGCTGGCTCTTTTTTTGATTCTTTAGACTTGCCAATTTTTGTCTAGTGTCTTTTCTCCACTAAAAGCCCTCAACTGTAGAAAATATTTTTTCAAATCAGCTGGAAAAGGATAATTTAGAAAAACTACGACAAAAAATCAGAGTATTTAATTAATAAGCATGTGATTTATCAGAAAGAGAAAGAAATTTTTATTAATTTGATAAAAATTACTCCAATTATATGCTAAATATTGAACTACTATGCCATTCTTTTTCACAAGAACTGGAATTTATTACTTACCTCTTACCAAGATTGTGGTGCTTTTTGCATCATGTCTGTTTTATAGGATCCCAAAAAACCCCATAAGTGAAAAATTAGGTTTGGCGAGTTTCTGGGGCTTATAATGATTTTTTTGCAGTTTTCTCTAAATACAAATTGTTTCTAATACATGAAACACTACTTTCTACTGATAATTAGATGTTTACATACATTATTTAAACAATTTATTATATTTTTAGCAATTTCCTCTTAGAATAGAGTTAGTAAGTCGCGGTTTTTTTCTCTCGAATTTTTCAACTTTTCAATTAGAGGGAGGTAGCAATTAATTGAAGTTAACGAACATAATTGTTTAAATAATTATAATTTTTAATAATATTTTCTTTGAATAATTCTAGAAAGTTGCGGTTTTTCCTGAAATTTGAAATTTTTTATCCACTTTTCACTTAGTAAGGTAATAGGTAATTATTGCAACTTAACGAACCTAATTGTTGAAACAATTAATTGTTGTTTATAACTATCTTATCAGAGATAATTGTTAGGTTTTTTTCTGAAATTTGTAATTTTGCTTCGGCTTTTTAGTTATGAACCAGTAATGTACAAAAATAGAGAGCATCATTTTTTTTTAAATCTTTTTTTTTTTGTGAATATATTTTTCTGAAATAAAACAGATTTTTCTAATATTCTTCAAATTTTCTATACGGATCATTATATAAATGTAAATTTTTCTTGGAGCAGTTACTGAGAGCCTTTTTATTTAAATTAACATTAATAATAATATTTATAATTTGTTCCTAACTAAAAAGTCAAAGAAATGCTAAAAATTTCAGAAAACCTCGCTACTTTTTAGCATGACTCTAAAATAATATAGTTATAAACAATAGTAAATTGTTTAAGCAATTATGTTCGTTGACTTGCATTAATTACTGCCTCGCTCTGAGTAAAAAGTGGACAAAAACTTGAAAATTTCCGAAAAAACCGCAAATTTCTAGCATTGTTCAAAGAGAATATTATTAAAAATAATAATAATAAGTTGTTTGAACAATTATGTTTGTTAACTTGAATTAATTATTGCCTTACTATAATTAAGAAGTGGACAAAAAGTGCAACATTTTAGAAAAACTGCAACTTTCTAACATTATTCTAAGAGAATATTGTTATTATAAATAATAAATGGTTTTAACAATTATATATTTCTGTTAAATTTAATTGATTGTCTCGATCTAACTGAAAAGTTGAAAATAAACTCTATTCTTAGAAAAAATGGTTAAAAGCAATAATAAATTGTTTAAGCAATGTATGTAAACATCTAATTATCATTAGAAAGTAATATTTCATGTATTAGAAACAATTTGTATTAAAAAAAATCATAATTAGCCCCAAAAACTCTCAAAACCCAATTGCGTTTTGACCCATAAGTGAAAAATTAATTTTTCACTTATGGGTTTTTTTTCGGATCCTGTAAAACAGATTTATGGGGGTGATATTCAAAAAGTAATTATTTATTTGTGTTATATAGCTAATTGTGAAGATAAATGCTGAGATTCAACTCGATTTAGCTAGTATTGACAATTATGAATAAAATTTACAAAAACGTATTTTTTTCTTATCACAAATACGTGTTAAACTTCGTGGTGCTTGTGGAACCTCTGAATATAATTTTTTTAAACGCATTTTTTTGTGTGGATGAGAACAAATTTAGGATCGATATGTATGGAAATTCGAGAGAAAAATTTTTTTACCACCCTAGTATACAAGCAAATTTCAAAATTACTAAATTTTCATTGGCATCTTTAAATTCCGGGTTGAAACATTAGTGTTAGGTACTCTTTTAAGAAGGAAACTGTGAGTTCATCTGGTCCTAAAATTATTTGCAGTTAAATTTTGCTGTGAATATTATACATTTTTGTTTACTTTTAATACGTCAGTGCAAAAGATAAGTGCTATTTTCTCTTATTTATATAATTCTCATCTCTTACTTTCTAAATTTTTTGTTTAAAATTAGATGGGACGAATCTTACACAAAAATTATATTCACAAAGATGCTTGACATCGTAAAGACGTCATTATTTCCGCAAGCTTCTGTTTGCTAAGCTGCACATCTTCGTAACTCGCGACTTTCTCTCATACTATTTCTATGGAAGAACCAAGATAATTTTTTGTAATCATTACTCATTCTGAGATATAAAAGATTCTTCAATTTTCTTACAACAATCTTGCTTTAATTATCAAATTTTTGTTATATTCACTATGTTCATAATTAAACTTTGGAAACTGTCCGACAAAAAGTACATGCACACACAGTGCCTCATAACGCCATATTCAATAAATGCAACAATATTTATAGTGTTTCAATTCTTTTTACAAATAAAAGAAACAATTATCTTGCCTATGCCTTAAAGAAATCGAAAATATATTAATTTTTTGCAAAGTTATGGATTTTTGAACGCGTTTTCGGGAACTAAAGTTCCCAGTGGGCTTTAAAGGGTTAAGTATAATATTTGTTTATATCAGATTAACAATTTCCAATTTTTTTAAATCGTTAAAAATTATTTTAACCCATATTTCTGCCAATAATGTCGATAATAAAGATCCAATTATTGATCATTCTTAAGGGGATACATAGGTAATTTTGTTTGCATTTTGTTATTCCACAATCCATTTTTATAAAAATTTTCAACTTTTTTGGGCGCAGTTTGGTTAGTGTGAAAGATAAAATTATGTGAAGATGAACGCAACTTTTTTTTAATATCGTTTTTACGATCTGATGAGTGGCTACCGTGGAGAAAGAAACGAAAAAATAAAAATTACAAAAAACGCTGTAAGTGAGCCAATTGTTTTTTTTTTTTACTTTTATGCTTGGGTTTTATTGTTCATGAAGTAGATAAATGTCTCCAATTTGCGCATTATTCTATTATTTAGGTCACTGTAAATTTACTCATGAATTTTGCGTTTCTTTTTTGCGGGATTTACCTATGTACCCCCTTAAGTAGCTAATTTCTTCCTAATTTTCATATAACAAATTTTCAGAAATTTTGTTTGAACAAAGTGACAGGTTGAATTTAAATGCGGCCGAAGTAAACGAAAGGTTATAGGTTTCTTGACCTCTAATTGATACAAATTGAATTATAGTACTGCTCTTAAAAAAGACTTTCTCGGAAGAGATCTGTATAAACTGAGCGTTATAAAATGTATTCATTCAAGCACATCGATTCCTCTGGATTCATCAATGGTCTGGAAGATGAGGATCTTAAGTATACTGACACACACACACACACATATATATCGCACATAATACGCAGTTACAATTTAATTTCACGCTCAAGAGTTACGTACATCAAGGATTATTTTCCACCTAAGTCTATTAAACTGTTAACCAATCAATCAATTACAAGTTCAGAAGACTGAAAATAATTTGTAACGCCATATAATTACTTGTTTTCCACAAAAGAATAAAAATATAGAATTATTCTATTGGTAATTGGGTTTTAAAACGTCTCAATCCCATCTCAAATGGTTTACTTCTAATTAAAAATATTGTTATTCAATACTTTCTTAATATAATTTTTTCCCTCTGGGTACCATTTCTACATTTTTGACGAAAATTAGCACCTATACTAAAAGATAATTTCCCTCATGAGAGGGTTTAGTATTCTACTATTCTTAGTATACGTACTTTAGTATAGTAAAAGCTTTATATGAAGAGAAAATTATGTGCACGTATATTATGTATATATTTATATATTTATATGTACAGGGAATTCTTTCACGTAATAATTTATATACTTTATATCTTATCGAGTATACGAGTAGAGCATACGTAATTTTTTCCGACGAGGTCTCATTCTTGATCATTATAATTATCGCATCTAACACCGCGATACGAAGTGCGTCAATAGGTCTTCTTCCCGAGAAAATACAATAAATTAAGCCCTTGTCTTCCGAGGATACGAGTAGTTAGTAGAGCTGGAATTTCGAAAGAGCGCATATATAAGCATGCATGGGAACCATATGGGAACTATAAGACCCAACCCAATCCATTATGGACTGTTCTGGACCTATTTGAGGCAATATAATAAATTTACGAAAAACTCTATTACGCAGGTAATTTAAAAGAGAAAGGGGCCGCCCGTAAACTACGTTACCAATTTTGGCATATTTTTTATTTAGATTTTGAATTTTTGGGTATTTTAGGATATTTTTGTAGTTTTGTCTTACCCTCCTTCCTCCTACACCCCGAAAAATAACGTAGTCCAAAATTCTCTAAAGCACCTTAAATTCCTAATATTTCATGTCGAAATATATTTAATATTCAACAAGATAATTTAATTTTCAACCAAAGAAGATTATCTACCAAAAAAGATGAATTTTCAACTCAAAAAGACGAATTTTCAACAACAATTTAATTTTTAACCAAACAGTTGTATCAACAACTAAATGCAATAGTTAAACTTTAAAGCAAAAGAGGCCAAATTTCGAACCAAGTACATGGTTATATTTTCAAGCCAAAAGGACAAAATTTTAACCAAAAAGTTAAATTTTCGAGCCAAAAAGACCAATTTTTTAGAAAACAGTTGAATTTTCAATCCGAAAAGTTGAATTTTCAACAAAAAAGTTCATTTCCAACCAAGAAAGATGGCTTTCCTACCATAAAAGGATGTAAACAAAAAAATGAATTCGTAACTCTTTTAATTTAACCAAAAAAAGCACATTTTCAACCTAAATGTTAAATCCCTAACCAAAAAGATGAACTCTCAACAAACAAGATACATTTTCTAATCAAAAAGGCGAATTTTCACCAAAATACATTAATTTTATATCCAAATAGTTGATTTTCAACTTATAAAGGATAAATTTCCAAACAAAAATGAAACAGTAAAATTTTCAGACCAAAAAATTAATTTTTAGCAAAAAAAAAACATGAATTTTCAACAAAAAGTTCAATTTTTAACCAAAAAGGTGAATTTTATAAAAAAATGAATTTTTAACAAAGTACTTCAACTTTTAGCCAAAAAATATGAACTTTGATCAAATATTCAATTTTCAATCAGAGATGAATTTTTAAAGTCTATTGTTCTACCAAAAAATACAAATTTTCAACAAAATTGTTGAATTTTAGATCCAAAAATACGAATTATTTAGAAAACAGTTGAATATTCAAGCCAAAACTATAATTTTTCAAAAAACAATTAATTTTCTACTAAATAGTTCAATTTTCCACCAAATAGATGAATTTTCCAAGACTAATGTTCAATTGAAAAGGATGAATTTTCAACAAAATACATCCATTTTTAAGAAAATTATTTCATTTGTGATCCAAAAGGACGAATTATTTACAGAATAGTTCAATATGCAACCCGAAAATATAATCTTTTAACAAAAAACTTAATTTTCTGCCAAATAGTTAAATGTAAAAAAATACTTGAATTTTTAACCAAATAGTTGAATTTTCAACCAAAAATGTGCATGTTCAACAAGAAAGTTAATTTTCAACAAAGTAGTTTAATTTCTTATCAAATTGATGAATATTCAAGCCAAAAAGACGAATTATCTACGAATCTTTTTCATCCTCATTATGCATAAAATTATTCATGATAAAATAGATTTCTTTTCGATCTTAAGTTTAAAATAGTTGAATTTTCAACCGGAAAATATGATTTTTCAACAAAAAAATTAATTGTCTACTAAATAATTAAATTTTCATAAATATAGTTTAATTTTTAACCAAATAGTTGATTTTTCAACCAAAAATATGTATTTTCAACAAAAAAGTTAATTTGCCGTGTCGCAATGTTGCGCAACGTTACGCAGTTTTCCAGCTAGGCCGTTGGGATACTGCGCTTTATCGCTATGCTACTGTTTTGTCATGCATGAGTGACCACGGCACATCCCCCCGCTGCTACTCTCATCATACACAGCCGCTGCGGTGTAATTCTTGGAACGCATAAATCGAAATTACTAAAATTGAAATTCGACTGTAGTTAAATTTTTAACTAAAATGAAGAATGGTCAACCAAAAAAATGCATTTTTTAAAAAGTAGTTTAACTTTAAATCATGTAATAGACTTTTTAACTAAAAAAGATTAATTCTCAAGGCAATATGCAATAGTTGATACTTCAACCAAAAAAATAGTTTAATTTGAAATGAAACAGTTAAATTCAACCAAAAAGGACGAATTTTCAACAAAATAGTTGAATCCTCCAACAACAACATTTATTTGCAACCTATCGTTTGCATTCTTAACCAAAAATATGAATTTTCAATCAAGGATATTAATTTACTACAAAAAAAAGAGTTTCCAACAAAATATGAGTTTTCAATTAGAAACATCAATTTTCAAAACAAAATTGAGGAGTTACATTTGTAGTTAAGAACATTAATTCTCAACAACAAAAAACGTAGCTTATGGAGGGCCCCAAAGTTACTTTCATGTTTTCAATCTGTACATGGAATTTGGTACCGTTTTTCATAAACCTAGTTTTCCACTCGTTAATCGTCTCTTTTATCGTTCCTCTTTCAGAAACGATTCCTTATAAGATTAGATGAGAGTTTTCAAGTCGTTCCAAATGATTCTACAAGAATGCTTCAAAAGGGTACTTTTAATAATCCTAAAGAGGACGAGGCTTCAAAAATATGTGGGTAAAAGTAATAAAAGATGTGATATTGACAAATAAAAATCTTTCTTTAGCCTATGAACCTGTGGAAAGTTCATGAAACACGACCAGTAATTTCGACAATTGGTTCGCCAACTTGAAAAGTTGAAGAATTACTCAGTAAAATCATGAAAGAATCCATTATATGAACTTTCAAAATCATAAATAAAAAATAGTACTGCCTTTTTAAGGGTTAATTGAGAATGTTAGAATATATCATCGAATCACATTTTGGTTTGTTTTGACGTAATAGCCATGTTTCCAAACATTCCAGTTGAAACAGTTGAAATTTTCGTCGAGAAAAGATGAGAGTTGATTACATTCGATACCAAGATTCCTAAAAATCGATTTCTCGAAGCTATGAAATATGTAGGGTTGCTACAGGTCAGGGAATTCCAGAAAGTCAGGGAAAGTCAGAGAATTTATATTTTTTGGTTGAATATTCAACTACTTTTTGTGTTCTAATTCTGGTATATAAAATGGTTCATGAGAAAGTAAATTCCATTTCGATCTTAAAAGAACTTTTAAAATAGAGACCCTAAGATCAAGATTCGTTCCAATCTGCAGAGTTGCCTATGAATTATGAATACCCTTAAGATTTCTGTTAATAGAGGTATAAGGGGCCGTTCAAAAAGTACGTCACGCTATTTTGAACACTTGTTCCAGCCCGCCCCGTCTTCGTCAAAGCTTGAAGACCCCAGGGTGAGATCACAAATAGTACCCCCCCCCCCTTTAAGTCAAATTTTTTTCTTCAATTTAATTTCATAAAGGCCTAAAATAAAACATAAAAAATACAAAGATAATATTTCAACAGACTTATTCACAGCCTAAGATGCTCTCAGAAGAGGGGAAATAGGGTGCTTTTTCACGAAATTTAGGGAATAATAGAGGAATAAATTTTTTTAAATGAAATAATGTATATGTACATTTCAATAAAATAAATAAATGTTTTATATATAAAAAAAATCAAGATTCTCATGGAAAGTTCAAGGAGATTTCCAGATTTGTAAGGTTTTCAGTTCGCTGGACACACATTTAAAGTATTCCATTAACCCTTACTTGCCACTGTGGCGTGGATTACACCCCAGGCTTTTTTTTCTGAAATTTAAGTACCTAAACGTGAAGGAAATCGCTTTACATCAATATTTGTCAATAATTCGAGACTGCCAGTACCTATTCAGGTTACTGGCATAGCGCTGCACTAGTTTGCGTGTATGTGGTAACTGTTCAAAATTGCGTGGGGTGTCAAACACCCCAGTGTGGCAAGTATGATCGAAATTCATTTTTCGGGTTGAATTTTTTTTTTTTTTTGCTTGGATTTTGAAACTGATTGTTCAATCCAAAAATGTGCAGAGAGTTGTATTCGAAACTCGACGTTAATGTGAAATCTGCACAAGAAGAGAAGACAGGAAAAGCAAATCAGGCTGTACATCCTGTCATCGTGCAGTATGTCAACTGCGCAGTGTACCTATGTACAATGACTGTGTTGATGTTGATATTTAAAATAATACTTCAAATCGATTAGTTTTTCTTCTGGATACCGTTTTTTAACATTTTAATGAAAATAATGTAAGATTTTCTTTTTTTTCATAAATAACAAATAATTGTTTGGCAAAAAGGCATAACTAATTTTTCTGCAAAATTTCGTCCTTCATTCCTCAGAATAAATAAATTTTTGAAATATCCAGTAGACTAATATTTTTTTTCTTATAGTGACACATCAGTAGAAGACTCAGCTGAAATTTTATCACCTAATATTACAATATACAAATTAATTACATTATTTAAACAATTTTTGTTTGAATAATTGGAAAATATAATTTTTTACGAAAAATTATTTTTTGACCAAGGGATGATTTTACGTAAAAAAATATGTTTTTTATGTATCCATGTAATGGAAATTTTTGTTCAGACAATTTCATATGTAGTATGAATGAATAATCACATTGTACTACGTCACATGATAAAATTTCTATTTAAAAAGTAAATTGTGTCATTTTTATTTTTGAAGTCAAAGAATTTGATTCTAGATTGAAGAAATTAATATCAAATCAACAAAAAATCAAACTATAAACAATTTATTTCAATAAAACTGATGTATTTACCCAATTATATCAATAAATTATTGAAAAACAAAATTCTAACCTTGGGCAAAAACTTACTTGCGTTTACACACTTAAAAGATGAAAAAATTATTGAGATAGATTCGAAAATACTTTTTATAGAATGTTATTAAAAACATGGTTATTTTAAATGAAATTTTTGATGAGAAATAACAATTTTAACAGCAATCCACGAAAAGTATTTCAGATTCTATATCAGAATAATACATTTTGTTACATAAATAAGGAAATTATTTTCCTAATCTCTCGGGGACCTCTCAGTGCTTCAAGAAGTATTAATGTTGACTCGATTAACTTCTTAACAAATTTTTATTTATTTATTAAAATTATAAATGTCAAGATGGCTTTTATGTAAATGTTTTTGGATTGAAACAAAACCCATTTTATTCTATTATGAAACACATTCTTATATTTTATTTCAATATTTTTATAAATATTGTATATGCAGAAATATGAACTTAAAAATAAAATCTGCTTACATCCAGTTTTTTGCAATGTAATAATAGCCATCTTCTAATTTATTTCGAACAGAAATAAGTGTACTATAAGTAATATCGCGAAGATTGTGAACGGCGTAGGTATACTTAATGCCACTCAAAAATGGTGAAGCCTGTAAATGCTCGTTTAAGAAACAATCGTGCAACTTTGTTGTAGGAATTTGATATCTAGCAGAATAAGGTAGTAAGTGAATACAATTTTTCACCGCATCTAAATCTTGGAGATTTATCTTTATGCGTTTTACAATTAGTTTTTTTTTGTAAACAATTTATTTGCACATTTAATCATTTTTAATAAGCAAGCCAATGATAAACAAACTGGTTGCCGATTTAACGCATGCGCAGTGCGAAAAGATCCGAGTTTTGGGAGCCCTGAGCTCAAAGATATTTGAGCCTTCGTTCAGTGTCTACTACATTCCCGGGTAAAAATATTTGATCTTGATTTTGTCTTGGGTTAAAACTAATCCAAGACAATTTCAAGTTATTCTGTATGTCTAGCTCGTGAGACGGAACCAGACTATTTTTGATGTCTTAAGACGAATATTTTCGACTTAGAGATAAAAATCGATGTCTTGAGACAAGATTATTTATTTTGGAAAGAACCTAAGAGATTTATAACTAGAAGAGAAGCCAAAAGGATGCCAAGGCCTCCGAGGGTCATCACTAATCCGCTTTAAATTTTGCAGAATTTTTATATTATTTATCTCCATGGTATTTATTTTTTATGTATTAATAAGTTTGTATATCTGCAATAATTATGTTCTTTGGACTGCGAATCTAAAAATTTTGCCCATTTTTTTCTATCTCTAACAGTTCACTAGATACTTGTAAAAACGGACAGTTTTAGTCTTTCTATGGAAAATTTTACATGCCTGTAGTTGGTGAGACCGACAGGTTCCAATTTTTCAATTTAAAAATCAATTATTATAAAATTACAAGTTACATCGGTTGTACAATTTTAATCCTTAGCACATGTCAACTGTTTGGTCCAAACCTATCTGGAAATGGCAGGCCCTGCTGGTAGTAATAAAACCAATACATAAATTATCCTTCCGTGTCTCAAGACAAGTCTATATGGTTTTGTCTTGGCACAGCTACAGCCATAAATGCAAGACAAGTGGGTATGTCTCCAATGTCTAGCTGGTGAGACGGAATTAGACATCATGGTCCTCAAGATATATTGAAGACATCTAAGAAAAAATCAAGACCAAATATTTTTACCCGGGTTCATACCAATGTGAATTTGTCACCAAGCGCGCCTCTGCAAATTCTCGCAGACAGTCACGGAGTGTTTCCCTCACTCCTATCCGAGTTCTTCGTTTCTGAATCACGCACTTATTCAATCCAAGTCTTCGAAAATATGAAGAGTTTTTTTATAACCATTTCATGACTGTATACATTTTTTTCATCTTTCTGATAAAAATTCCTAGACTGTTGTTCCTTAACTGTGCTTGAAAGCTTCCATGACTTTTTTTAATTTTTGCATGAAAATTGATAACCCATCTATAAAAAGTATACGAGACTTTATAAAAATGATAGCCTGTCCAAAAATCCAGCACTAATCTAGGCAATTTTCCAAGACTTATTTTTTCCGTGTGGTAGGGTCGATATCGACGTTATGTGCCAAAACTGGTAGAAGCAAATAATTCCGTATTCATCATGAAAGTTCATTTCCTAGGGGGTTTTTAGGTCGCTGATTACGAATCCGGGGTCAAAATTGAGAAATTCTAAATGGCGGATCCAATATGGCAGTCCAAAATGCAAAAATCACGTGACTTGAATAAAAGGCAGTACTAAAGAGTTTTTAAAGTCGCATATGACTATTTGGCTTAAAGGGACTCCATAGTTCGCCCCCAGCCCCTTACCTGATCGTTGGGGGCCCTATTGTTCCGCCCGAGTTGAGTCCTGGCAGTACAGTCTTCTTCAAGATAAACTGCGAACCATGTAGCAAGCAGTAGCAGGTGTAATTAGAAAGAGAGACATTAGAAAGAGAAAGGAGAGACAGTGTAGAGCAAAGTAGTATTAAAATTTAACCAATTTTAAATTCAGACTTAAAGCTTTTAGAGACATATTTTTTCATCAAGTATCACTTTCTCGATAAAAGTGAGTAATATTAATGCACTTACGCTGTGAGTCCTGAAAACCCCCAGGCGGAAATATTATATATAGTTTATATATAGTGTGAAATATTATATATAATATTAATTTGTTATATATAAAAAATGTATAAAACAAATGAATATTATATATAATATTAATTTGTTACATATAAAAAATGTATAGAACAAATGAATATTATATATAATACTTCACACTATATATGAACTATATATAATATGATTCCTGAAAAACTGTAAAGTAACACATAATTGGAGGAAAATACACCAATAAGAGAAAGGTGATGCCAACTTGACACGTGACCAGTGTTTTTCCGCTCTTATTTTTCAAACAATATAAAAATTCTTTTGCATCTAAATATTCTATTTGTTGACTGAAACATCTATAACAAGCAAAATGCAAATTTTCCTTTAATTTATAGTCAATTTATGTTAATATCCTTCGTCTTCTTCATGTGATTGGAAATACATAAACCAATGAGGGCGTTTTCAGAACATATTAATTACGTATTACCCTCCCTACTTTCGCTAATGGTCTCACAGGTATAAAATTGAATTCATGGAAATTTTCTGTATTAGTAATTCAGTTTACGTTTATGAAGCAGCGTCTGTCTAGTCGGTCGAGTAAGTAAAATCGAGAGTAAAATGGAATTTCTGAAAAGTTTTCGGAATTTTAACCGCCAAATAGAAGGAACCGGCCTAATAAACTGTCTTGTTTATTGGGGCTCCTTCAAAAAACTAAGTTTTGTGATATGTGTGGGGATAATTTTCATTAAAAAAAAATCTGCCCGCTGTGCGGGCAGATTCGCCACTGTTAGTTCTCGCGCTTCGCGCTCGATAATATATTTATCTCGCGCTTCGCACTCGATGATATGTTTACCTCGCGATGCGTTCTCGGTCTTTGTATTTCCCCCACACTTGCGCCCAGACCTTTTAAAATTAAAGGTCAAATCATCGACAACTGTAATTATATAATATATATATTATATAATTATATTATATAATTATTATAATTGAGAGATTTTGAATTTGTAGTATTTAGTATATTGAATAATTTGAAATTTAAAGCAATTTAGATATGCAAGAATTTTGAATTGAAAGTGTTTGATAATTTCAGATTGAAACACTTCAAATTATTTAGTTACAAATTTAGGTCAAATTATTTAGAAATCGTTTAAAGTTGCAGGATTAGAAATGAACGTCTTTTAGTACTCGAATCATAATTTCAAAAAGATCAAAATTGCATAAATTTAGAACAATTTGAAAGAAAGATGGTCGAAAATTAGGAATGCTTGTAATAATTTAATAAATATTTAGTTTCAAAAACTCTTGAAAGGGTTGCTTTTGTCAAGTTTTATTTATTTTTTAATAATTCGGCATACCACAAATGATTTCTTTTGGTGAAAAAATAATACCCGATGTTTGTAAAATTAAACAAATATATATTTAGTCGCCGTTCAAGGTAAATTTTGTTCTAAGTACTTGTTTCTCAATACATTGACTCTATTATTGTTTCTGATTTCGTTCTGTCACTCATGAATTGTGTCTTTCATAAAAAAAGTTGAACTCTGATTTTTTCATATTTATAAAGTAATAATTAAATTTACTTAGGGTAATTTTTATAATATCTTATAAAGGGGGTACAGCAGGGAGAATCTATAATAAAGAAAATTTAACAACACCCTCGCTCGCTCCTCGCCTTACGGCTCGAGCGAACACTTTTGATGAAAATTATGCATTTTCAAACATAATTTTGAAGGTGTTAGCAATTCAATTTTGGGATGTCCTTTTACGAACGCTACATGTGAATAATATGGACATGATAGACTACAATTGCCTCTTATATAATCACTTAAAAATGTAAATTTTTCACCTGCCTCAGGTGTCTAAACGCAGCGGGCATTTATGGCTTTCTAAAGAAGGGTGGTCTCCCAGATTTGTTAGCCACTAACTAGGTCTTATACTCTCACTTGGCGAAAAAGGTCACTAGCTCTTAGTCTAATTTCTTGTTTACCGTCGACAAATTCAAAAATTATTTAATTTGCTATATTTAAAAAACAATTCTTTATTGTGTACATTTTCAAACATAAGTAGTATGTATTTTGATCCTAACTATGTGATCAAAACCTTACTGCTTACAAAGAATTGCCAATGTATTACATTTAAATATAGTTTTCAATTGTTTAGTGTAAATGTTTCGATTGAATCCTGGAGGGAGAGTTTTGTGAAAATTTTATATTTGTAATTCCCTTCAATAGTCTTTAAAATAATATACGAAATTAATGGTCGGGGAACATAAGGGGGTGACCCTCATTCGGAAATTTTTTTAGAAAAACGGAAGAACTGTATCATTTGTTATTTCCGTGTAATTTTTTGTTCTCGTTAACAAAACTGAAAGAAAATAGTGTAATATACAACATGTCAAGGTTTCAGATCAGTATTTGTGATATTTCGTCAACTGTACGCTAAGAGAAAAGCTTGAGTGGATTCAACAAAACAGTTTATTCAACCGACTTTGTTTGTTGGAACTAAAAAAATTGGTCAGCGCAAATAAACCTTTAGTTACTTTTAAAAACCACAACGAATTAATTTGGTCAATTCAAAGTAATTATTTATTTGAGCATGTTTAGTCGATTCAACCAAATAAATGTGTTAAGCGGAATATATTATTTATTGGAAAATTATTTGGTTAAAGTAACGAAGTGATTTGGTTGACTTAACCAAATACTACAATTAACTACACTAAACATACCGAAATAGATGACGTCAGCCCACGCCGGTGGGCAGTTTACGCGTCGAAAATTTTCTCATCGTACGATGTGTCGTGAATTTGTGAAAAAATGTGTGATACGAACTAGACGCTAACTGTTTCAACTTTATTGAAAAACTGGGGCCTGCAACAGTATACAGAACATTTTGAACGTAAGTACAACCATTAGTTCGCAGGGTTCACACCAGGGGAGGCAATCTAACCTCAAAATCCATAAGTGATGAAAGAAACCCACAGAAATGTATGGATAAACCAAAATATCTGGTTAGACCAACTAAAATATTTATTATAATCAACCAAACTTTATTAACCAAAATATTTGTTCGATTCAACCATACACTTTATTTGACCATATAGCAATGTATTTATTTGTTTGGTCTAACCAAATTTGTGTTGAATCAACCAAACTTTTTTCTGAGTGTAGGCTCTCAAAGTTTCCCGGAGGCTATCCCAAAGGGGTTTTCGGAGAACATAAAGAGCTATCCCTTAAGCCATGCCTACATTCGTGCTGCTTTTAAAATACGATCAAGTTTATAGAACTCATGATAAGACTCGTAAAATAAAAAATTATTGTTTTTCGATGAAAAATGTTTAAAAAGTGTATGACTTTTATTTTTCGACGTAATCTGTTGACTCAGTGCACAATTTTTCTGATTTTTTTACGCGAAAAACTGACTTGGGGGAATGATTTTTGTTTGAACTGCTTCGAAAACTCTCTGTAATAATAACTAGTGCAATTCGTGGATATTTTCATTAATTAATTGTGTACGAACGAAAAAAAATCGAGAAATACTCATGCACGTCACTTGTTGACAAAAAATTGGCTCTTGTATGTTGTTTTTAATGTAATAAGCACAAGAACATGTTTGCAGTGTCCATACCTATTGGGATGTCCCCTTTGGTAACTTTGTTATTTCATGAAAAATAGTAAAATTCAATTTTTTTCACATTCTTAGAAAACACGATACGTAGGACAGATAGGACAATACACAAAGCCAAAAAAAGTACAATTTGAAAATTTCGTGGATTCCTTATGTTCCCCGACCATTCAAATGTTTTCAGTCCTCAATTCAAAATATGTATAGGGATATATACTCAATTTGAACCCTGTAGTTCCTGAAAGTGAAATCCAGGAAAAATAAAAACGGAAATGTCTCTGGAAAAAGCACTCAGGCGACCCGTTGGTTTATAGTCAATGAACGGGGGGCGGTACCAGCACACATGCAAAGGTGTGACTACATAGAGTTGTTTGTATGAATTATGCGTTCACGGATACGGTAGACGGCCAACAGACTTAACGATCGATAGAGCTTTCCTCGTTGCCTCTCCTGTCCCTCCAGCCCACAGTCTCGCTCTCACAGACTCACTCTCCATCACCCTCTCAACGATCTACTCCCTTCAACCCCCTGTTCAGTTTCGCCGAGTTTCTCTCACTCCTTATCTACAGTTCCTTGTCTCCAGTCCTACCTCTTGCTCTTTATATCCTCTTTCCTCTTTGGACACTCTTCTTCACAAGACACTCGCTTTCTGCCGCCAAAACCAGCGTCGTAGTTATAACCCAGCTGAAACAAAAATACGAGAAAACGTGCAAACGGTAACTTTCTCAACCACGAGACGAAAGAAATGTGTTGGCATCAAAATTAGAGATATGAATGGTCGGAGAATATAAGAGGGCTGACCCACGAAATGTTCAAAATTTACTTTTTTGGCTTTTTGTATTGTTCTATCTGTCTTACGTATCGTATTTTTTAAGAAAGTGAAAAAATTGAATTTGACTATTTTTTATGAAATAACAAAGTTCCCAAAGGGGACATCCTCATGGGTACTCGGGGAACATAAGGGTCTAACCCCGCACAGAGTCTTATGGAGATTCATGATTTTTTGTTAGTCCCGTGAGGTTTTAAGAAAAGAATACTAGTCAGCGGTGCCATGTGCCGGTTCTAAAGGTAGGTATGGGCACTACGAGCAGTTTCTTGGGCTTATGTTACATTGAAGACAACATACAAGAGCCAATTGTTTGTCAACACTAATTTTACTAAGTTTATTATTACGAAGAGTTTTCGAAGCAGTTCAAACAAAAAATCATTTCCCCAAGTCGGATTTTCGAGTAGAAAAATGAGAAGAACAGTGCACTTAGTCAATATATAACGTCGAAATATAAATAATCATATAATTTTTGAAAATTTGTCATAAAAAAACAATAATTTCTTACATTGCGACTCTTCTCATGAGTACTATAAACTTGATCGTATTTTAAAAGCAGCACGATTGTAGGCATGGCTTGAGGGTTAGCCCTTTATGTTCTCCGAATACCCCTCTTGCTCTAAAACTTTGATATGTTGTATATTATAATATTATCTTTCAGTTTTGTTAACGCTAACAAAAAATTACACGGAAAAAAAAAATTATACAGTTTTTCCGTTTTCCTGAAAAATTTTCCGAATGAGGGTTAGCTCCTCATGTTCCCCGACCATTCATATATTAACGATTTATTGTTGTTTATAAGTTTGTATGATGTCAGGAAATCAGATTATTCAAGTAGTAAAAAGCTGGAAAACAATCTTGACTTTTCAGAAAGAATTATTTATGATTAACAGAATGAATTAATCATGACGTTACCCGCCCTTTGCACTTATCGTAAGTAATTTTTGAAACAAATTATTATTTGACCTTCAAAAATGAATATCAGAACATCTTGGATTTGCTAAAACTGAACGGATGAGATTTAATTGCTTAGAAATAAAATAAAATAAGGCATTGTGTGCTCCATGCCTTCGATTTTAAAACGGGAAACATTTTTTTTACTTGATAGCTTATACGAAAGCAGTTAAATACATTTGAAATAGAGAATGACTGCACCAAATCTAAACATTTCACCACCTCCCCTTTGTTAAATATTTTTCTACGTGAAAAAATTTGATCTCATTGTGAGTAAGGTGACCTGTAACTTGATAAAACAAACAACAAATTCACAGAAGAATTAATATTTATTAAGCTACTACAAAAATTAAAAGTGCACACAAATTTGTGCGCATTTTTAAACTTTCATTCATGGGTGTGTAACGGAATCGTCCAAATTTTCGATCTCTAGTTTTTAACGGATCTTTACGCTTCAGCATTCACATAATCCAAAAATAATAAAATTTTGTCTGTGTCTGTATGTATGTCCGTCTGTTTGGTTATCTGAATGCTGTAGAAACGCTAACTTTTGAAGAAATTGACATCTCGAATCCAGTGCCGGCTTTAGCCTCTTCGGCGCCCTCGGGTAACGGAGGGTGGGGGGAGGGGCGCCCAATGGGGAAATCGGGCGCCTGGCGTCCCAATTTGCCTACAATTTCCGTGACGCCCTCGGGCGGGGCCCGACCTGCCCTACCCTTTCCCCCAAAGGCCGTATTGCTCGAATCAGCCTTTGATACACTCTCTTAGGGTCCCAAAATGACGGTCAATTTCATTAACCACATTTTTCCACCCAAAAGTAACAAATTTTGAAACTATCCCAATGAAAATTTTCAATTAGATCAAATTGAAAAAGTTAGGTCATTTCCAAATGTATGCACATTTTTTGAAAAGAGATTCGTAACATTTAATCATGATTTTTACTAGATTTCAACAAGATTCTCAAATAAAGGTTGGAAAGGCAAAGGGAGGTAGCTGAAAAAATAGCAATTGTGCAGAAGAGCAAAAAAACATTGTGTAAAATCGATATCGCAATGAAAAAATTAAATAAAATTCTGCTTTCGAGCTGACGAATTGCTTAATCAATACCAAAAAGGTTACCAAAAAGGGTTGACACTTTTTTTTACCTTGTCCGATTCAAATTGAGACAGTGATAAGAAATGAAATACTCAATTAAAAAATAAACTGATGATCTATCCCCGAGATGTTGAGTTACTGAATACAGAGGGAAAAAGTTTGGTGAAAAAAATTATTCAGTTTCGAGAAAAATTAGGTTTTAGTTTTAAGGTTAGAATTTCATGAGTTCTACATTTTTAACATTTTTAAATTTTTAACACAATGTGTCATTGAATTTTGGAAAATTTCCTTGCAAAAACTCCATTTCCAAAAATTTTCAGTTACCTTCTTTTGACTCAGATTTTTTTATTCATTTCCAAGCCTGATTATTATAATTAAAGAGTGGGCATTTTTTAACGAAAATCCTGTTCCCTCAAAATTGAAATATCTCCTCTAAAAAATTAAATGTGCCGGCTTTTATGTCAAAAAATATGAAAATTTGGAGAAAAATTTGTTTTCATGATTTTTTTTTTATATTGAAATCGCTAGAAAACTTCACACTTTCTTCAACCATCAGTGCACAAAAATCGTGTAGTTTGACAGTATACTTTCGATTTCCATCATCACATAAGTTTGTGTGGTCGTTGAATCCGACTCTTGTGTCAGATTTTCGAAATAGGATATGGCAGGGGTCCGCAGCAAGGAGAAATTTCTGGAGTTCAGCTTTTAACACATGTCTCGTTTCCACCACTACGCCTCCTCACTTACGCACGGAAAACTTTTGTCTCACTCTTTCAGCTGAGGGAGGAAGCAGAGTGTTGGAAACAAAACACGTGTTAAAAGAGCTGAATTCGAGATATTTCTCCTCGCTCCAGACCCCTGGGATATGGAAAGAAAGTCCCGGCTATAGATTTCACAATATATATTGCTAAAGGTCACATGTAGGCGAGTAGCTTGAAACGAAATGGACAATCATACTTCTGCAGTGCCTGTATGAAAAACAAGCATGGCCTGATATATGAATCAGAGAGAGGCAAGGGGACTCATTCGAATCAAGCCCCCCGAATAGTGAGAGGCAAGGGGACTTACTCGAATCAAGCACCCCGAATAGTGAGAGGCAAGGGGACTCACTCAAAACAAGAAGATCGAAGGAGAAAGAAATCTACCACGTCCACGGCGTTTTCTTTGGGTCATGCTGAGAGTAGAATAAGAAAATATTTACCTCTTTGGAAGGTTTCATTTATTTAAGAATGGGAATGCTAATGTGTTGGTTTGATGGCAGGTTCGGATTCAGAGACCTCAAAAACATGATATGACCAACTTTATCAAGTTCCGGACCTTTTTCACCATTCTAGAGGCTATATTGGATTCGCAATCTTAGATATTAAAAATCTGACAATAAATTCGGATCCAGCGACACCAGAAACCTATGTACGGACAATTTCATCCAGTTCCAAACAGTTTTAAAGATTGTGGCTGCCATATTGGATCCGTCATCTTTAATTTCGAAAATCTGACACTAGATGCGGATTCATCGACCCAAAAAACCTATGTACGGACAATTTCATCCATTTCAAAACATTCTTCAAAATCTTGGCCGCCGCATTGGATCCGCCATCTTGAGTTTTGAAAATATGACATTATATTTGGATTCAGCGACCCCAAAAATCTATGTACATCCACTTTCACCAATATTTGTTGGAATCTGAGTGAAGCGTCCACACACCTATATTTTTTCAAAATTTTTACGTGAAAAATCACTATTTTAAAAATGATAACGAATTTTATGATGGAAACCAAAAGCATACTGTCAAACTACACGACTTTTTGCACCGATGGTTAAAGAATGTGTGAAGTTTTCTCGCGATTGCAATGTGAAAAAAAATCATGAAAAAATTTTTTTCTCCAAATTTTCATATTTTTTGACATAAAAGCCGCCACATTTAATTTTCTAGAGGAGATATTTCAATTTTGAGGGAACAGAATTTTTGATCAAAAATTCCCACTCCTTAATTATAATAATGATGCTCGAAAATGAATAAAAAAAATCGGACTGCTTCGTCGTTAATGGGTTATGTAATGGTCTGGAGTATAGAGGACCTTTTCTTTGTATAAGTGCATGAACTGTGACTCAGGACTTCTTTACTGATCATCGATCTTTACTGCCAAGCGGTAGGAAAAAGACTGTTCCCTACATAAGGGATACGCTAAGCAACCCCATCACACTAATGCTCATGCCTAGAAGAAAGATTTGGGTGTAGGAGCAGCGGCATAGTGTACCGTTGGAGATACGGTGACTTCAGTTTTGAGGCAGAAGAAGCTTCTTGGTATACCTACATTGAGAGAGTCGCGCTAGCACGTTGAATTCGCATTCCATGAAAGCTATGGCTATCGCAATGGCAAAGTAAACTAGGTAGTGTACTCAGTTAGTCGCACGCTGATCATCAGTATAGGGTAGCCATAAGTTATTTTTCTAGATTATTTTTTTTCCAGTGTATTTGTTGAACTTAATTTCAATCCAATATTCAATCTGTTCCGTATACATTTGTCTTTGCTTACAATTTTCGTTGGACCCTGAATTTCAGTTTTATCCGGTCCCAGTTCACACATCACATAAACATCAATTGACTCATGGGGGATCAAAATGTATCCGTTCTTAAGTGGTATAAAAGCAATGTAAATGATTTTAAAGAGGGGATATTTACATTAGTCGTTGATACTTTTCCCATTCGTTTTTAATATGCTATTTTCACAACTGTGCGTTTCTAACATCAAGTAAGTGGGTTGCATTCGTTTACACATTTTAATCTCGTCGTAGTGTTTACAATTATCCAAATATATTCTGTCAATCGTACGTATGTTGTACGCCCCTGTCCCATTAATAGGTATTCGCAGTCTGCAATTATTGCCAGAAAGACCGAATGAATTTGTTTGGGAATAGGCATTAAATATTCAATTTCGTAAGTCTCTGTTTCTAGGATAGGAACACGAATGGAGTAGACAAGCCGATTCTTTGAAATAGCCACGTCAATTGTTGAGATGTCGATAATGTGTTGACAGTTGGACTTTTTCAAAGGGACGGTGTATTTAGTGTTGAATTTATTGTCAAACGCTTTCATTTTGTTTATTAGGATTCTTGGTGTTAGAAGTTGAGGGTGAATTATTAAATTTTTCCCATTATTTATTGCATCTATTAATAAGTTAATATCTTTACTCCACTCATCGACTATCATCATGCAAACAATCATTTAGTTAAAAGTGCGATACTTTGGGTGTTTCGGTTTGTTCCGTTCGCCAGCTGATTCAGGAGGTTAACGCTTTCCTAACTATGTAATTTGAGAGTCTAGAAATCATTGGATGCTACGTTTAACACGAGTTTAATGGCTTTAGTTTGATTTTACATGCTTTGTGATAATACTTTATGATTGTTGAACTATATATCAAGTTCCTTGTTAATGTGGGACATATCCTGTGAACTGAGAGTTCTAAAAAGTGTTTTTGAAATGTTTCCTACAAAATGAAAAAATCCTCTCTTAATACGGGCTTTATTAATAGCTGGTCCAGCAGATTTTTCTGGTTCTTTAAATGCTCTATACGCGAGTTGATCAGGTTGAGCTCTAACTGTGCAGGGCAGTCATTACAGAGCTTTGACGCAGTTGAATAAACATTTCGCAATAAGACGAATCGTTCCTCTATATTATCCGTACCTACTCCAAGTATGATGCTCCAAGTTTCGTGATACAGATTAGCTTGTCCCAGTTCTTCTGAATAGATACCTACGACGTCCAGGTCATTTGAAGTGACTTCCGCTTCGACTGCTCTAAGTAGCCACAAGAGGAATAGTGCCAAATTTATCTGCAACATTATTGGTAATAAGGCATAAGTTGATTTTCGTGTATCCTAGTTTGCTTGTCGTTAAAATGTACAGTGTTGTTATTGTTTTCTTGTTTCTCTTCAATTACTGCTGGCCTCTTCCATGCAGGAGAGAGTTTTTCATCTTGATGGTTGTTAATCAGTTTGAAAAGATTTCCGGGTTCATAGATTTCCTGCTAGATACCATGATTAAGTTTTCCGGGGTGCAAATCGATGTTTCTTCTCGAGTCTTGCAGTTTTTTGTACTTCAGTCTCTCCTTAGCCTTCTTGAGGTAGTGTTCAAGTCTACGCTTCCATAGGTCGAGGATCATGCTTCATAGTATTGTATGCCATGCCGATTATTTTCAGGTTTTTATCCTGTTCAATGTTATGGTCCTTGGTGCTGGTTTTTAATAGATTCTTAGTTGTCGGTTGGGCTCTCTCGAGGGCTCCGTTGCTTCGTGGGTGATAAGCTGTAGTTATAATGTGTTTAATTCTAAGCAGGTTTTCAAACTTCTGTACCAGTTCGTATACGAAATTTTGTCCTTGGTCTATTAGGATATTCTTAGGTGTGCCGAATAGGTATATGTAGTGATCACGTAACACTTTTATAATGCTTACCGATTCCGTGTTCTTAAGAGGTATTAGGATCAAATATTTCGTGAGTATATCTTGTATGCTGAGGATGTATTCATTCTCTAATAGTATCAAATGGAATGGACCGAAGATATCCATGGCTATTTTGTCGTTAGGGTAGACGGGCGTGTCTGGTATGATTGCTTCACATTGTTTTTTAATTCTTACCGTCTTTTGTAATTGACATACGGGACATCATGTAATGAAATAAATAATTTCTTCTTTCATATTTTTCTATTCTCCAAGGGTTCTGGCTCGCTTGATAGTTATGTTTTCAAGAAAGTGTTGAGCAGTAACTTATCCGTGTGATTCTCTTATGATTTCTCCTTTTTCGTCTTGAGTGAGTTCTGCACGTGACGTGTAGCACGTGTGAAACTGCTGCTCTTCATATTTGTGACGCAAGAAGTTGAGGTAGTCCCTTATTTTCACTTTTTCAAAGGGGGTGATCATTAGGTCAATAAAGTGGTAGCGTGAAACAGTTACTTACATTAGAAGTTATAGCATATTTATTTATCTTATCTAACACTTTCAGCCACTCGGTCTCATTAAATTGAGGTTACTTATTGAGATGTTTCCTGACTTTTATTTCACGTCCTTGACATGTAACCAGACAATAATTTTTTGGGATAATACTGCACCTAATCCGCGATTAAATGAGTATATCATTAAAGTGAATTTCTCCTTGTAGTTTGGAAATCTCAAAGCTGGTGCTGAGCGTGATAGTTATTTTATTTAGTCAAAATATTCTTTGCAATTTCTCGAACAGTCAAAAGGTCTCACCTTCTGTGTTAGATTTGTAAGAGGGTTAGCGATTTGAAAGAGATTTTTTATCAATTTTCTATAGTACCCTGCGAGTACTGAAAGGCTCTGAACTTAAGTGACATTCTGTTGTGGTTTAAAATCTTGCACAGTCTGTATGTTTGCAAGGTTAGGTTATCGCCGACTTCCTTTCGTTAATAAATGTCCCAACTATTTGAGTTTCGAGCGTAAATACTCGCACATATCAGGCTCAAGTTTCAGTCCCGTTTCTCTCAGTCTGTTAAATAAGCTTAGTAAGTTCTCGGTATGTTCTTTTAAAGTTGAGCCGAACATGACAATGTCGTCAAGATAAACATACCATTTTCTTCAACCACTCCTCTCAGGGCATTTCTCATCATCCTTTGGAATGTAGCTGGAGTATTTTTGAGTCACAAGGGCATTCTACTGAATTCAAAATGTCTTTCTGGTGTTGAGAAAGGTATGTACTTTGGAGGTCTCTCTCACTGGGATTTGGTGAAAACCAGAGCTGAGGTCGAAGTCTGAAAAGAATTTTGCATTACCTAATCGATCTAATATGTCATCGATGATGGGCAGTGGATAAGCATCTCATTATGTGTCTTCGTTTACCATTCGAAAATCGATTACTATTCGCCATTTTCTCTTACCAGACGCGTCTTCCTTTTTTGGATCAACACAAATCGATGGATTGAAGGGTGATTTTGGGTATTTTATCACACCTTTTTCCTTCAACTTATGCATTTGTGCTGTTATTTCCTCTTTGTGATATTCAGGAGGATGATTGGATTTTAAATTTACTATTTTCCGGTCTTTGAAATTATTTCATATTCCACTAGATCAGTTCATGGAAACGGGTATCCTACGAGCTTGTATATATCACTGTACCCTGCTATTATTTTTTGCTCGATATTTTGTGACATTATCAACAGATCTTTGTCATAATTGTATAGGGGTACAACTTACACTTTGTTTTGTATTTTGTGAATGCCGCCAGGGATTTATTTTTGATTTGCTATGTTAAGTTCTTGATCTTTGTCAATTACATTTATCTGGGCTATTTGTGCTGTTTTGTCGACAATAGCTTCCTCTGGTAAGGGGAAATCATGATCAATTATATTATATTATACGGTATCGTGATTTTGCCGTATAACTTCTAATCTGCATCTACAAGTTTTCAGAGTAATTGTAATGGCTAAATTCGTCCTAATGGCACTGTAAAGATAGTTATAACTGTTTATCGGACAATGTCTAATTGTTCGTTTAGCATTCCCAATTTTTTTTAGTTATGATATAATCAAGTAGTAGATTCTGTTGAGAACATCTGAGCCTCGCACGCCTAATAGTGTTGACGAAGTCGTACACACTAACGCCATCGTGTACGTTGAAAACCTCTACTGCGCAGATAATCTCTTTTACCTGAGAGAGAAGTTTAAAGTCTTTTATTACTACTCGCTCCCTCGCTGTTATATTTCCTCTCTGCGTACTGCCATGAGCAGGTGTCGTCTGCTGACTCGCACTCGTGTGAGTGAAGGCATTTTAGGGTTGTCTTTCTTCTATGTTACATCTTTGTCTGGTGTCGTGCACGGATGTGGGTGACTGGCGGGAATTCGACGGTTGACTTGCGGCTAAGTTGCAGATTCTTGGTTTACTCTTATGTGCGAGTGGAACGGGCTGAATGGTTCTTCTCGCTGGTTCAGGTGCTGCTTCCTCGTCCGAAGATTTTCGTTCCCGATGGGATTTGTAACCTATCAGAAGGGCATTGTTAATCCTAGCGAGATCTCTCATCTCATTGGTTCTTTTTACATTTTCGTCGTTCGAAATCCACCTGTCGGCTCTCATGGTCCACTGTACATCCTCGGTCACTTGTAATTTATGCAGAATCAGCAATAGTGGATGCATGGTTTTTCCATTCAAATCTTCCCTCAAAGATTTTGATGATAGGGTGGGGCGGTTTCAAACGGATTATCTAATCTTTGCGAAACGCTATCAAAATCCAAAAAAGTGTCGCTTTGTGTGTGGCATTATATGCTAAGATTTTCCCTACAGGCGTGGAACGCCAGCTTGTCCTGATTGGGAGTGGCGGGTGCAAGTGTCGCGAATCGCATTATTAGTTCTACAATATTTGATATATTTTAAACCCTTTACTTGCGTGATCATGCTACAACAATGCCTCAAGGTTGATTCAAAGTAGATCATCGGCTTATTAGAGATACAGGACGTGGAACACCGACGTCACACAAAGAGCTAAAGTAAAAAAGTCTGTGAAAAAATCGTGTAATTTTGGATAGGAATGACCTGAAACGATCAATGTTTTTTGGATTTCCAGATGAATAATTACCGAATAGAAGAAAATATGTAGAAGATTTAAAAACATATTTTTGACCTTGAACTTCTAGCTTCAATTTGACATTTTTTGACAAAAATTCGTATCATTGAATATCATGGGCGCTCAGATATTATAATTTATATGCTACACAGATTTTCAATAGATTTTATGATGTCGAAACCAAATATGGGCTTCAAATTAGTGTAATTTTCTATTTTAAACCTTCGGGGGCGCTGCTATGCAAGTATGGCAGTCGGTCGCGTGTTGAATCGCTCGTCAAAATTTTGGTTGTTTACGGGCTGAGTTCGTGAAGTGTAATTTACAAAGTGCTTTTAAAGTAACTAATTGTCACTAATGTTCTCGATTCTAGAGATTTGTGAGTGTCACAACCATTACTGCAATCAATTTTAAGAAAAAAGCTGTTGTGGTTCAAACAGCCAATTTCTCAAGATCGTTGTGTCAGGCGTACAGTGTGTTAGTGTTGCCATCTCTGTTTCGCGTCAGGTACTCGATACAATGGCTCTTGAAATATCTGAGGATAAATTTGAACTCTTAATGAAAAAAATGGAAAATCTGGAGTCCTCACTTTCAGCTCTCCACAGCAAAATACCGCAACTGGGATCAGGACATCCCAGAAATCCTATTTAATCTACGAAGCCGGAAAAATTCTGCATCTGGTAAGACATCCAGTCAAGTCCTATTTGGCTCTTCTCTAAAAAGACCTGGGGAATGGTCTTTTCCCACCCCTCAAACTTTGAGTTCTCAGCTACGGCCCAGGGACCTCCAACAAGAAGTGAGGGAGCACCAGGCTTCTTACATCAAGAAGGAGTCCAATCCCAAGCCGAGGCAGCCGTCTCGTTTCGACGTGGGCCATATGGTGATCGTCAAAACTCACGTGCTTTTCGATAAAGCGCGTGGTATCAACGCAGGATTTGCCTCGAAACGGCACAGACCATTTCCGATCATTGCACAACTTGGAGTAACGGGTCCGTAGTGTAATAAGAAGGACCGTTTATTAGTATTTTAAGCCTCAGTTCTTTTTTCCATTGTAGTCTTCATGAAAATTTAAAAAACGAAGGGGAAAAAAATCTACGTTACGTTATGAAAAAATGGTCGTAAAATGTAGAGGCAGTCCTTTTCAGCTAGTTTCATATTTTACGTACGCGTGAACACAGACTTAATCGACTTAATCGACCATCATCCAAAAGGAGCCGCGTGTGAAGCGTTAGCCAAATTGGATGCAACCCCCCAATCGCCACGCCGATCAAACTGTGTCACCTTCCCGATCTCTATCTCCACTGAGTCCCGGGCGTTGAAGATACACACTTTCGATGAACTCGCCGAGTATCTCGTCCGTGAAACGCCCTATTTTCGGCCGGCCGATCCGGACAGCCTGTCGCGCAGCCTGCCATCGGATTCCGACCCGGGACCTCCTGCAACGGTTGCTCCTTACGACCCAAAGTTCCAAGGGTACAATTCTACCCCCATTAAAAACCCATATGCGGCAGAAACCATCGACCTCTCAGACGCAGATGACCAAATCAGCCTTTATGCCTGCTCCCTAAAAGTCACTCCTGAAAAAATAGGACCCCGCGTAATCAAAAATTTTCACCACTCGCCTCGAGTTCGGACCCCCTGGGACATCGGTGCAAGTGAGGAGTTTGAGCTGACACGCAATTCCCAACGGGTCATTCGTGCTATCCACGCAAGACCTTCTGTATCCCGTGACATTTTCAGCAAGTAAAAGTGCTTATCACAAGAGTCGAAGTCTCGCAATCACCCCGGGTGCGTTTCTCCAGACTCTACCCGTCCAACGTGCCGGATTCGATCCATCATCGTACGACCGGCGAGAAACGCCATCACCGAACAGCCAGCCACGAGACGAAGAAACAGAAGTAGATGGGACCCATAGATCTAGGAGTTCCCTGCTTCTACTCGTCAACTCTTGAATAATCCGTTCAGGTTTTGTTCTAACCTCAGAAAACATCGTTTTCTTGGCTATTTTTGCATTGAAAAATATGTAACAAAAAAACCTGTGTTTTTTTTCAATCTCGACCACAAATCGGATTCAGCGGCGAAAAATACATAGAAATGGTCTTTGTTGGTCCGCTGGGCCCAATACTTTGCGGTGGGGGAGGGGCTGCACAGAGAACAATACCATAAAACCTTGTCGAAAAAAATCTGATGTTTCGTCAAACCAGAATTGTGAAATACTATGGATTTTGTGTCGCTGAATCCGAATCCGAACTGAGAATTCCAAAATTAACTTTTTTTCACGTCCTAACCTCAAAAAAATTGTTTTCGTGTTGATTTTTTTGGTGATTGAAAACATGTTATCAAACAATACTAGCTTGTTCGGAAATTCTCACACAGAATAAATATTTAGTGGTTCGAAGTACATAAAAATTGTCTATTTCCACAACACCGACAACCAGCACCGAGGCCTAGAAGAGAGGAAAGCGCTCAGAGGAAACCCCACCGTGGGGGGGGGGGGGCTAAGCCTATGAAGGGACACAAACTAGTCCTCTGACGGTGGTGTCGGTGGCCACGAGCTACCCAGACTCACTACTCGCTGCTGAGCAGTTTGAGCTCTTCAGGGACGCCACCTTGAGGGTGCTCGAAAGGGTGTCCCCAGATCAATGACCAAAATTCGAGACTTTCTTCTGTAGAAGAAAGGTCTTTGTATTTGTCGCAGCCAAACCAGTGGCTAAAGCTTGGCTACATAATACAGTGGCCGAGACAAGGCCCTGGGAAGGTGCAGTTCAAAAAGTATGTGAAGTTGAGTTGCTCCAAAAGATGGTCTGGGCTACGGCGTCGTTCCCAGGTAACCTGGAAGATCCGTCTCTGGTCCTTCAGCGATTAGAAGAATTCAACCTTTCACTAAGGATAGCGTCCTGGTGAATCGCCAGGCACGATCGGCATCAGGAAGAAGACACAGCGAAATGCACCAATCAACTTCTAGTTGTACGAATTCCTGAGTCCCAGACGAGGGCTCTTGCGGTCCTCAACAACAGGCCCTTCTACCACCTTGGACAGGTCAACTTTAGGGTAGCCGGCCAGGGATATGAGCAAAGGCGCCTCTGCCGTTCTACAGAGGGGCATGGCCTTGATTAGTTCGACATACCATAAGGGGATTAGGGGAGCTGGCTTTGCTACAGGGACCCCAAGGCGGTCAAACCAAGGGCCTGTATACTGGCGAAGGGTGTCAACGTTGTCCCGCTGATAAAGCTATGTTCTAGAGACCTGACGGTGGTAGCCACAGATTCACCAGAGCGCTTTCCTCAGTAAAAGGTTGAATCCCTCCAATCGCCGAAAGACAACAGACGGGTCTCCCAGCTTACCTAGGAACTACGCCGTAGCCCACACCATCTGTTGCATATGTTGCCAAGCTTTAGCCAATGGGTTGGCTGCGACAAATACGAAGGACCCTTCCCTACAGAAGGAAGTCTCGAATTTTGGTCATTGATCTGGGGACACTTTTTCGAGCACCCTCAAGGTGGCCTTCCTGAAGAGCTGAAGCTGCTCCGCAGTTAGTAGTGAGTCTGGGTAGCTCGTGGCCACCACCACCACCGTCAGAGGGCTAGCTTGTGCCTATACATAGGCTTAGCCCCCCCCCCCCCTTCGCGGTGGGGTTTGGTCTGAGCCTCTCCCTCTCTTCTGGGCCTCAGTGCTGGTTGCCGGCATTGTGGAAATTGACAATTTCTATTTACTTCAAATTGCTAAATATTCATTCTCTTTTAGTATTTCCGTACAAGCTTGCATTGTTCGATAACATGTTTTCTATCACAAAAAAAACACGAAAACAATTTTTTGAGGTTAGGAAGTGAAAAAAAAGTTAATTTTGGAATTCTCAGTTCGGACTCGGATTCAGCGACACAAAATCCATAGAATTTCACTGCCCTGGTTTAGCGAACCATAACATTTTTTTCGACAAGGTTTTACGGTATTGTTTTCTGTGCAGCCCCTCCCCCACAGCAAAGTATTGGGCCCAGCGAACCGGCAAATACCATTTCTATGTACTTTTCGCCGCTGAATCCGAATTTGTGCTCGAGATTGAAAAAAACATGAGGTTTTTTTTGTTACTCAATGCAAAAATAGCAACAAAAAACTATGTTTTTTACGGTTAAAAAACTGAGGATAATGGCGGAATTCTGACCTTGGATTCAAATTCAGCGACCCAAAATCCATAGGATGTGACTACTCTTGTCCGTCGGACAACCTACTTTTTTGTGGGGCTGTGCTTTTATTCCCAGCTACCTTGAAAATCTATATCATTTCAATAAATGTATATTATTACAATTCATACTACGCCTTGGTATTAAAATAGACTTAATTTCATTGTCTAGTGTTTATGAAATTAAAAAAATGTTTGCAATCTATAATAAAAAACAATATGGTTATTAAACATTTTATTGCAACTTGTGTCGTTCTTTCAAAAATTTAATTTTTTTATTTCTAATGTGTTCTTATAACAAAAGTTTATGACAAATTTGTAGATCTTGCTTAGTTGAACAACTCTTGTCTGTTCCTTTTTTTTCGCCTCTTGTGTCGTTTTTCCAAAAATTTAATTTTTTTCTTTTTCATATTATTTTTTACGATTAAAATAAAATCTACGCGTGCTATCTAAAAATGATTAAAAATAAATTTGTAGATCCTTTTTGGGTGAACAACTTTCGTCAATTACTTTTTTTCCTACCTTGTGTCATTTGCCAGAAAAGATTAGTTTTTATTTTTAATGTTTTTTTTTTCGAATGAAACAAAAACAGCGCGTTCCATCAAAACTGATTGATAACAAACTTATAGATCTTTTTTGGGTGTACAACTTTTGTTCATTAATTTTTTTTCGTAACTGGCGTCGTTTTCCCAAAAATGTAATTTTTTTATTTTTAATGTAATTTTTCATTATTAAAACAAAAACTACGCATCCTGTCAAAAAATAATGAGTAACAAATTTGTAGCTCTTTCTTGGGTTAAAAACTCTTAAACTTTTATCCGATTGCTTTTTTTGTAGCTTGTGTCGTTTGTCTAAAAATTTAATTTTTTAAAATTTTTAATATTTTTTACGTTTAAAACAAAAGCTACGCGTCCTATCAAAAAGTGAATGATATCAAATTTTTAGATCTTTTTTGGATGCATAATTTTTGTTCATTCATCTTTTCTGCTGTCTTGCAAAGTTTGACAGAATAGAATTTTTAGTTTTGCATTATTTTTGGTGCGTTCAAAATTTGAATTTTCTATTTTCCAAAAAAGTACAAAAAGTTGTTATGATAATGTAGTAGGGGGATCAAAAAGCAACCTTTTTCTTCAATTGACTGTTTTTCATATCGTGCATTGTTTGTCTTAGGATTTTCATTTTTGTTTGGAAACCTGTTTTCCGGGTTCAGAAGGTCTCGAAACGTGGACATTTGAAAAAGCGGCGGGGGTGGGGGGGGGGGGGGTTTCAAATTTGACACAAATCTAATACCTTCTTTGATGAGAATGTAATTACGAATAATTTCATTTGTTTTGTTGATAAAACGCATCAACTTTCTTTTTTGTTTTAAAGTTGATACCCAAGCCTAACCTGTCAATAATTTATTCACCTCGTACCGAATGACACTTTTCATAAAAACACGTAAAATACATTTTTGATGAAAACGGAGAGAATTAATCATGAGAATGTTTTTAAGCCAAGAGTTTGGTGAATTAATGAAACCAGTGAAAGAACAGTGGAAGCCGTTTAATCCCTGAAAAAGTAACAATCTGTCAGCGGACAAAATTTTCATCGCGATTTCAAAAACATATTTCTCCATTTTTTAATTAAAAAATAACAAGTAAATGATCGGAGGGCTAGTTATAAATTTTCTTAACATTGCTAACCGTAAGAAATACTTGAAAACTCTTGTTTTAAAACTCAGTCACTTCTTCCCATTATTCAGTTCGTACTAGTATCTATTTTGCAGTGTTTTCCCCTACTTGCCTTCTAGTATTCAATGATAAATTTGGGATCGGAACTTTTATCTGTGACCTTGACGGACAAATATTTTCATTCTTACTTTTTATATCAAAACATAATAATAAAAATAGTTTAATAATATTTTTCTGAATCATAAATAATTCAAAAGTTGTAAATAACATGCTGCAAAATGTTAGATGTAAGTATTTTAATCTTGTAATTTTCTCATGTAATAATAATAAGCTATATTAGTGACTAGTGACTACTGTTGTAGTGCTCGGAAATCGAACGAGGGATATATTGGATCGGCTCGTTGAACTTTTAATTAACCTGAGCCAGCGCACTCGAGCAATTTCGCACGTCTTAAAACCGTGACAGTGGTGCCAATGTACCATTACTGCACTTAGTAGAGTGTCGTTTCACTTGGCATTCCTAACTACACTTCCGTGTAACTGACAATCGTCAACTTGGAGGTAATTATCATCATTATTTATTATGTATGCGTTCCATCTGTGTATTACCGAGATAAAAATAATGTTCTCAATCAAATTGAAAAAAAATGTTTCTTTATTATGATATTTGGATACGAGAATTCAAAAAACGTTGTGAATTTATACGCTTGAATAGAAATAAAGTTACAAACCATGAAAAAAAAAACATTCGGCCGCGTTGAATTATAAGTCAGATCTCGTGACATGTCACATGTTTCCGATAAAGCGTGCATGGTCTGGATGCACCAGGAGGCTTGCCAGGCCGAGTTTTACTAAGAGAATCCATGTAGTTCAGATGATTCACCAGGTGGCCCAAACATATTTTTCGCGGAATTTTGACCCTGTAAGTAATTTATCTCTGCAAAGGCTAAATTAAGTATTTTCGCAAAAATTAGAGCTGATGTAGGTCATCCTCAGTCCATACTGAATTAAAATTTAGGTTTCCTTAGAAATATTTGACAATTAAGTTGTCAAACCTGTAGCAAAAAAGAACATTTATTTTCTTTTTTTACACCTAGACTCTAAACATTTTGAAAAGAAGGTTAGGTATTAGGTTTTTCTGAATAGTTTCGAATACAACTTGTTAGTAAAATATGTTTCAGCGACCTAGTGAATCTTATGAACTATAAAGCATACTTGTATTCCGCTGATAATTAAGTCTTCCGTACACTTACGGACGGTTAATTTTAGAACGCTTTTGAAAAATATAAAAGCGCGACCAGATGAACCTTCTGAACTACGACCAAACTCAACTCTGTTTCAATCGGTCGCCTTTTCTCCCTGGGTTAAATCAATATGAGTTTCAGGAAGTACCCCTGCTGAAACCTTCGAGGATCCTGCACATGTGCCTGTACACGAACCTGTACACGATCCTGTACATGTAATATTGACGATTCCTGAATAACCTGTGTGGAAATTTTGTCACGGCGCTAGCTGGGCCCGAAATAGGAAAAACCTGACCCCAAATTGGGGATTTACACAGGACCAAACCACAAATGAAACGCCTAGCCCGGCCAGAGCCTAACTTACCGACCGACCTGGTCCCAACTTGGCTTTATTCATTTTTCTAGTCACATTGTAATATCGCACTGAAATAAACTCCTTTTAAAGCGAATCAGAATTACGCTTGAAATTTTCAACCGCGAAATTCACTTGTTTGATTATAGCGAAGTTGCCGCATTACCAAAGAATGAATCGAAGAGCCCGACAATCGATATTAGAGTTTGGCGCGGAAATTCAAATTTACATGAAACTAAATGAAAGCAATGGAGGCAGACGGTGTAAACGTTTTGAAAATTCAAATGATTCGATGATATAAATTGAAAAAGACGATCGTGACAGAACTGTTGAACTTAATTTCAAATAAAATTATTTACAATTATTTCATTAATAAAATATTTAATTATTTGAAATTTGATTTTTAGGTAATCTACATTTTATAGATTAATTTTTTTGTTTAATTTTTGATCTTTAAAGGATCAGTCAACTGGTCAGCTACTTTTCTGTAAACAATGTTTCAGAAAGTATAATTCTCTAAAATAATGTATATTTTATTAAATAAAGGAGGAGTTATTAAACCAATTTTAATTAAATTTTTCAACGCGACAAGTACTTTTCACTTTCGGCATTTTTTATCATTTGAATCACACTTTAATAATGAATGCAGACGAAATCACAAAAACACTCCCCAGCATAACCACAAATCAACCTACTTGTGTTCAAGAGGTTCAAGATGGAGCCCGACTGAAAACAGATGCGCAGCAGAGATGATGGCGCTGCAATCAAGAGCTGTGAAACAGAGTTGGTTCAAACTAGATTTAAGATACTAACCTGTTGTAGACATAAAATAATTACCAAAGTTGGGGCCAAACTTGTAACTGGGCAAACATTTGACAATTTCCGCACGGGAAGAATTAGGCGGAGGAAACTATATGTTATCCTGCAAAAAAACCTGCACCGACAAAGAAACCTTTAGAAGGATCCTACACAGGCTCCTTTACGAAGTAAATTGAGGCGCGGGTTCCTGTGCAGAAAGGCGTATAGGTTCCTTTATAGAAAGTCATCACGAAAACTTTTATCACTTACAGCTGTAACGTCGCTTTCCTTGATTTCTTTAAAAATGCAACTTAACATCAAGAGAGAGCCAAGCTACTCGCGAACCCTCACGAATTAGTTCCAATACAGGTTCATATATAAGATCTTGAAAAAGTTCATGTAAATGAACCTGCGCCTCAATTTACTCTGTGAAGGAACCTGTACAGGATCATTCAAATGCTAGCTTGCATACGGGTTCTTTTGCAGGATCATGTTCAGGTTTCTTCGCCAAATTCCTCCATAGGAAACGTCATGATTACCTGTACAAGTTTGTCTGCAGATTGGTGTACAGGAAAATGTGCAGGATCCTCCGAGCTTCCTGTACAGGAATACTCACGTGGGTCTTGCTTCTCCAGAAAGACATTTAATCTTCGCAGGGACGCAGCATCTCAATCCAAGTTGTGGTGAATATGGCAATAAAGGTTAAGAACATGGAATCATGAAGGTTTCTGCGCGCTTGAATCGATAGACGGGATATTCGTGGACAAATAAAGGTCTCCTAAGTTAGCCCAACCAACTAAATTTTAGGTAAAAGTCTTGAAAATGAGCCCTCAAGTAGTACCCTCGCAGAAAAATTACACATATAGCGAAAATCTGAATAAGCAGAAAGTGTAAAAAGTTATGAGATCAATTGAAAAGGTGTGGTTTTCCAGAAAATCCTTTTTATTCTTTTCAATATTTGTCCAAAAAATTCTGCCAAGATAAATAAGGCATCTTGTCAGTTTTATGTGGGTCAACAAATTCTAAGGTTAGCTTATCCTTATAAAAGGTGAAAATGAACAAAAATCGGCAAAAAATATAAGTGTAAAAAAAAATTAGAGGCCTGATTGCAAATGGATTCGGTCACCAAATTAAACTTACAGACGGGAAACAATGCTTCGTCAAACAGAACTTACCTGAAGAAATAATAAATTTGAACACCTTCTGAAAGTTTCTTTTATGGGAATACTGTTTGAATTTATTTTTAAGAAATGCCCAATTTTTTAACAAATTGCATTATTTTCTTATGTATCAATTTCATTTCCTTCAAGTTATTGATTATCGTTGAAACAATTTTTTTATAAAATAGATCCTGAAAAATAATATAAGGAGGTGACTCGTAAGATAAAATTTTTCCTTGTATATGCTTTGAAAAATTCTTCAAACATTCTTGTACTCGAAGAATTTTTTTAAAATCAAAAATAACACAGGCTGTAAATTGTGCAGAAATTTATTAAATTAAAATTTTGAAGAAAACCTATTTAGAATTTGCTAAGGTCTTCGAAAATAAAGAAGACAGGTGATTTTGAACCCCGCTCAGTGCAAAGGAACACCTCAATTCAGATACATGGGCTCCCCAGTGATTCCGGAAGACTTTTCAAATTGAATATGAGAAGCCGATAAATTTCACGTTATTTATATTTTTCAATTATAGATTCATAATTTTAGTTGAAAATTAAACTTTTCTGTAGAAAATTCGTCTTTCAGACTTGAAAATCCAACAGTTTGGTAGAAATTTCAACTATTTGGTAGAAAATTCGGATATAAATCCGAAAAGGTCACCCAAGAATATTGACTTGATACTTGGCTTAGGGGTTACTTTTAGACCCTTTTTTAATCCACTAAAAGGGGTTTTGGTGAAGATCAATATAAATTCATTGATTAATAATTTTGACTTTTGTTTTTAATTTGTCTTTTTTCAAAATCTCGAAAAATATTGGTTTTGGAAAAAAATTTTGTCAAAAAAGTTGTAAGTCTCGTCGAAACACATATGCGGCTGTTGGAAAAAGAGTTTGGTGTGAATGGGTGGGAAGGGTGTGCTTCACATCCACTCATGCCAAATCCGTTTTCCAACAACCAGAGAAAACCACGTGTTCTAACCTCAGGAATTTTAAATGGCCCACACTCCCTCCCACCACTCATGCCGACCCCATTTCCGACGCCCCCTTTTTCAACAAAAAATTTGAAAATTCATTTTTGTCATTTTTCTCGAAGAATATTATTTTTACAAAAAAGTACAAATATAAAAAATATGTCTTTCGACGAGATCTACAACTTTCGTAAATAACATGCGAATACGATCCAATTATACATGAATCTCTTCATTTTAGCGAATTTTTAATAAAAAAAAAGATGAATTCACAACAAAGAATGTAATACGTGATATTGAAACCAAGGAGAGATTTTCATTTTAAATACAAGACAGTTGAATTTGGTTAAAAAAAGACAAATTTCTAACGAAAGTAGTATAGCAAGGGCATAGGGCACGGGTGTGAAGGCACAATAGTAAGCGAGGAAGTGATATATAAAAAAGTGTGTTTTAAAATCAGTAAAAGTTTTATATGAAAAATTAACATCATCTATTCTCTCTTGCCACATCGGGCTTTCATCACCGTGTAGTTTTCGCCGAATAATATTAAACCATAACAGTTTGTAAGTTTTGTGCAACTGTGAAGTGATATATTAAAAAAGTGTGTATTAAAATCAGTGAAAGTTTTATATACAAAATTGACTTCATCTGTTCTCTCGTGCAACATCAGACTGTCACCACCGTGTACTTTTCGCCAAATAATATTAAAACATAAAAGTTTTTGAGTTTGGTGCAATTGTGAAGTAATATATAAAAAAGTGTGTATTAAAATCAGTAAAAGTTTTATATGAAAAATTAACCTCATCTGTTCTCTCGTGCAACATCGGGCTTTCATCACCGTGTAGTTTTCACCGAATAATATTAAACCATAACAGTTTTTAAGTTTTGTGCAATTGTTAAGTGATATATAAAAAAGTGTGTATTAAAATCAGTAAAAGTTTTATATGAAAAGTTAACTTCATCTGTTCTCTCGTGCCACATCAGACTGCGATCACCGTGTACTTTTCGCCGAATATATTGAAACAAAAGTTTTGAAGTTTGGTGCAATTGTGAAGTGATATATAAAAAAGTGTGTATTAAAATCATTAAAGTTTTATATGAAAAATGATCTTCATCTGTTCTCTCGTGCAACATCAGAATGTCATCACCGTGTACTTTTCGCCGAATAATATTAAAACATAAAAGTTTGTAAGTTTTGTGCAACTGTGAAGTGATATATGAAAATTTGTGTATTAAAGTCAGTAAAAGTTTTATATGAAAAATTAACTTCACATGCTCTCTCGAGCAACATCAGACAGTCATCACCGTCTACTTTTCGCCGAATAATATTAAAATATAAAAGTTTTTAAGTTTTCTCCAATTGTGAAGTGATATATGAAAAAAGTGTGTATTAAAATCAGCAAAGGTTTTATATGAAAAATTAACTTCATCTGTTCTCTCGTGCAACACCAGGCTGTCATTACCATGTACCTTTCGCCGAATAATATAAAAACATAAAAGTTTTTAAGTTTTTTGCAATTGCGAAGTGATATATGAAAAAAGTGTGTATTAAAATCAGTAAAAGTTTTATATGAAAAATTAACTTCATCTGTTCTCTCGTGCAACATCCGGCTGTCATCACCGTGAACTTTGCGCCGAATTATATTAAAACATAAAAGTTTTTAAGTTTTGTGCAATTTTGAAGTGACATATGAAAAAGTGTGTAGTAAACTCAGTAACAGTTTTATATGAAAAATTAACTTCACATGTTCTCTCGTGCAACATCAGACAGTCATCACCGTCTTCTTTTCGCCGAATAATAATAAAATGTAAACATTTTTAAGTTTTTGCAATTGTGAAGTAATATATAAAAAAGTGTGTATTAAAATCAGTAAAAGTTTTATATGAAAAGTTAACTTCATCTGTTCTCTCGTGCAACATCAGCCAGTCATCACCGTCTACTTTTCGCCGAATAACATTAAAATATAAAAGTTTTTAAGTTTTCTGTAATTGTGAAGTGATATATGAAAAAAGTGTGTATAAAAATCAGAAAAAGTATTATATGAAAAATTAACTTCATCTGTTTTCTCGTGCAACATCAGGCTGTCATCACCATGTACCTTTCGCCGAATAATATTAAAACATAAAAGTTTTTAAGTTTTTTGCAATTGTGAAGTGATATATAAAATTGTGTATTAAAATCAGTAAAAGTTTTATATGAAAAGTTAACTTCATCTGTTCTCTCGTGCAACATCAAACTGTCATCACGGTGTACTTTTCGCCCTATAATATTAAAACATAAAAGTTTTTAAGTTTTGTGCAATTTTGAAGTGATATATGAAAAAGTGTGTATTAAAGTCAGTAACAGTTTTATATGAAAAATTAACTTCATCTGTTCTCTCGTGCAAAATCGGGCTGTCATCACCGTATAGTTTTCGCCGAATAATATTAAACCATAACAGTTTTTAAGTTTTGTGCAATTGTGAAGTGATATATAAAAAAGTGTGTATTAAAATCAGTAAAAGTTTCATATAAAAAATCAACTTCATCTGTTCTCTCATGCAACATCACACTGTCATCACCGTCTACCTTTCGCCGACTAATATTAAAACATAAAAGTTCTTAAGTTTTTTGCAATTGTGAAGTGATATATAAAAAAGTGTGTATTAAAATCAGTAAAAGTTTTATATGAAAAGTTAACTTCATCTATTCTCTCGTGCCACATCAGACTGCGATCACCGTGTACTTTTCGCCGAATAATATTGAAACATAAAACTTTTTAAGTTTTGTGCAATTGTGAAGTGATATATCAAAAAAGTGTGTATTAAAATCAGTGAAAGTTTTATATACAAAATTGACTTCATCTGTTCTCTCGTGCAACATCAGACTGTCATCACCGTGTACTTTTCGCCGAATAATATTAATACATAAAAGATTATAACTTTTGTGCAATTGTGAACTGATATATGAAAAAGTGTGTATTAAAATCAACAAATGTTTTAGATAAAAAACTAACTTCATCTGTTCTCTCTTGCAACATCAGACTGTCATCACCCTGTACGTTTCGCCGAAAAATATTAAAACATAAAAGTTTTTATGTTTTGTGCAATTTTGAAGTGATATATGAAAAAGTGTGTACTAAAGTCAGTAACAGTTTTATATGAAAAATTAACTTCATCTGTACTCTCGTGCAACATCAGACTGTAATCAACGTGTACTTTCGCTGAATAATATTCAAACATAAAAGTTTTTAGGTTTTGTGCAATTGTGTAGTGATATACATATAAAAAAGTGTGTAATAAAATCAGCAAAAGCTTTATATAAAAAATTTACCTCATCTGTTCTCTCGTGCAACATCGGACTGTTATCACCGTGTACTTTTCGCCGAATAATATTAAAACATAAAAGTTTTTAAGTATTGTGCAATTGTGAAGTGATATATTGAAAAAGTGTGTATTAAAATGAGTGAAAGTTTTATATACAAAATTCACTTCATCAGTTCTCTCGTGCAACATCAGACAGTCATCACCGTCTACTTTCGCCAAATAATATTAAAACATAAAAGTTTTTAAGTTTTGTGCAATCGTGAAGTGATATATTAAAAAAGTGTGTATTAAAATCAGTGAAGCTTTTATATACAAAACTGATTTCATCTGTTCTCTTGTGCAACATCGGGCTGCCATCACCGTGTACTTTTCGCGGAATAATATTAAACCATAAAAGTTTTTAAGTTTTGTGCAATTGTGAAGTGATATATAAAAAAGTGTGTATTAAAATCAGTAAAAGTTTTATATGAAAAGTTAACTTCATCTATTCTCTCGTGCCACATCAGACTGCGATCACCGTGTACTTTTCGCCGAATAATATTGAAACATAAAACTTTTTAAGTTTTGTGCAATTGTGAAGTGATATATCAAAAAAGTGTGTATTAAAATCAGTGAAAGTTTTATATACAAAATTGACTTCATCTGTTCTCTCGTGCAACATCAGACCATTTCTTTTCTAAGCTCTGCCATTTCCTGCCTAATTTCTTTCCTTATCTCCTCTACCCTTTTCTCCTGCTTTTCTTTATATATCCCCATTACTTCCATTATCATTTTACGCATGTCCTCTAGCTGTACATTTTCTTTTTCTATTTGACCCAACCAAAAATATAAGTTTTCAACAAAAAAGTTCATTTTCGAAAAAACAGTTTAATTTTCTTCCAAATTTGCGAATTTTTAAACTAAACATACGAATTTTCTCCGAAACACTTGAATTTTCATCCCGAAAATATAAAATATCAACAAAGAAGTTAATTTACAAGCAATTTTTAACTGAAATGATAGTCTTTATAAAAAAAATGAATTGTTCACAAAAAGTTCAAGCAGTTGATTTTTCCACCACAAGACGAATTTTCAATCAAATACATCAATTGTCTACCAAGTAGTTCAACTTTCAATCGAGCAAATGAATTTGAAAACAGAAAATACCAATTTTCAAGAAAATACAAGAATTTCCTACCAAATAGTTAAATTGTCAAATAGATAGTTAAATTTTTAAATAAAAAGTTTAATTTGCCACTAAAAATATGAATTTTCAACTGGAAAAGATCAATTTTCAATTTAAAATAAAATAATTCTAAACCAAAAATGTAATAGAAGATTTAAAATAAAAAATATCAATTTTCAACACAAAGTGGAATTATTACATTTTCAGTTAAAAAAGTTAATTTTCAACCAAATAGCAGAATTTTTGCCCAACTGAGATAAATTCCAAACTAAAAATATAACAGTAGACTTTTAAATCAAAAATATTACTTTTCAACCAAAAATATAATAGCTATATTTTCAGTTAAAAAAATTAATTCTCAGCCAGAAAAGTGAATTTTCAACAAAATACACGAATATGAGTTTTCAAAAAAAAGTTAATTGAATGAAAAAACAGTTTAATTTTCTGCCAAATTGGTGAATTTTCAAGCTAAAAATATGAAGCTTCAAAAAAAAAATTGTTCACAAAATAGTTCAACTATAAAGTAAGTAGTTGGTTTTTAACCAATACAAAAATAAATTTTCAACTAAACTTTTAATAGTTGATATTTGAAGCAAAAAATATTCTAATTTGAAATAAAAGACAGTTCTGTTGAATCCAACCAAAAAAGACGAATTTTCAACAAATTAGTTGAATCCTTTACCGAAACAGATAAATTTTTAACAAAATATATGAATTTTCAACCAAATAGTTGAATGTTCAACTATAAAAGATCAATTTTCCATCAAAAATATCAATTTCCAACCAAAAAAGGAATAGTTATATTTTCAGTTAAAAAAAATTATTTCTTAAAGAACAAATTAATTTTCAACAAAATAGTTCAATTTTCTGCGAGAAAAAACGAATTAATTTTAAAGAAAATTTCACTTAAAAATATCAATTTGCAAACAAAAATGGAATAGTTACACTTTCAGTTAAATAAATTAATTCTCAACAAAAAATAGATCGATTTTTCAACAAAATAGTTACATTTTAAACCAAAGATCTAAATTTTCAATGATAATTATTAATCTTAAAAAAAATTCAACAGAAGAGTGCAACATTATACAAAAGTAGTTCAGCTTTCATTCAATTAGTAGAATTTCCAATCAAAGAGAATAATTGTCGACCCTAAAAGATGTATTTAAAACAAAATACATAAAATTTTAACCAAATAGTTGAATATTTGACTATAAAAGATTAATTTTCAACCAACAATGAAATAGTTAAATTTTCAGTCAAAAAATTAATTTTCAATCCAATAGTAGCTTTTTTTAGCCAATCAATTTAATTTCAAACCAAAGATATAATAGTAGATAGACTTTTCAATTGAAAATCACACAGCCCCACAAAAAAAGTAGAATGTACGACGGACCAGACTAGTCAATTCTTAGGTACGTTAGGTCGCTGAATTCGAATCCGAAGTCGGAATGCCGAAATTAGCTTTTGTTTTCTTTCCAACCTCAAAATTTCGCAACCTCAGGAAACACTTTTTTCGAACATTTCACAGCCCCACAAAAAAAGGAGTTCCGACGGACCAGGCTAGTTAAGTTTTACGCATTTTGGGTCGCTGAATCTGAATCCGAAGTCGGAATTCCGATGTTTGCTCTTATTTACTTCCTAGCCGCAAAAAATTTACGGAAAAAGTGTTCTTTAAGGTTAGCATATTTTGAGGTTAGGAAGAAAACAAGATCTAACTTCGGAACTCCGACTTCGGATTTCGTTTCAGCGACTCAAATACGTAAGAATTAACTATACTGGGCCGTCAGAACATCTAGTTTTCTTTTTTTTTCTGTAGGGCTGTCAAATGTACGAAAAAAGAGTTTTTTTGAGGTTATGGGATTTTGAGTTTAGGGAGAAAACAATAGCTGACTTCGGAATTCCGACTTCGGATTAGGATTTTCTTATTGGGTTCTATTTCAGTTCCCACGTAAGCGAAAAAAATTAGAAAGAGGCGAGAAAGGAAAAATTTCTTCAAAACAGGACAAAAAGAGAAATTCTTTTTAAAAAATATGGAAAAGATGGGAATAGGGGAAAGATTTTTTAAGTCTAAAAAATGAAGGTGATTTTTAAATTTATTAAGTTATTATTAAACTGTACCGTTGCATCGCCATATTTCCCAAAATTCTCAAACTTTGTTCAAATTTATCATCAGGAAACGTACTAAATGTGCTAGCTGACAAACTAAATATTAGGAAAATTGTGCTAAAAATTCCATACATAACTTTATAGAAATTAAAGAGAATTGTTTAAAAAATTGTCTGTAAGACGCTGCAATAACTTGCATATAGAAAATTTTATAAACATTTTACAATAAATTAAATTTGATAGTAAGGCTTAACATACTATTAAAATTTATGAGGACGATGTGTCACAAATTTGAATTGAATTCTGAGACTAGGGCGAAATTAATTTTGAGTAAGAAAGAGAAAAGCTACTTTCGTTAGATGTAATCGAAATTGGAACGAGTCGTCTTCAATAAAAGATTTGAGAATAGCATTCTTGAGAACCTCGAATTACTTCGGAAGACTTCGTCCCAAAGTGAAGGACCTCGTTTCTTCTCCGGTTCATGGTATATACGAGCCGCAACCAAGGAGGATTGGTATAGATACCCACGTAATTGGTCCAGTATTACATTCTTGGTGACTTCAGGGTTCAGGATTTCGAACGAAAAGACAGGCCATCACTTCGTCTGCACGTTTTATCGTCAAAAAGACACTAGTTCTTTTAATTAATCAAAAAATATATATTTTGCTTGTTTCAACATTACTATATGCAGTCAATAACGTTTCAAGATAGTATTCGTTACTATCCTCCCACTTTCGGAAGAGCTCCTTGAAGTCACCTTTCAGCATAGCTAACAGCCTCTTCGTCGCACTCTATTTTGTTTCCTTCATGTATTGAAATCGTTCTTCTTTTAGAGGATACTTCAATTAAATTAAACTCATACTTGTGCCACATTTTGAGGTGTTTTAGCCGTTGCGGGGCTGTCAGAGCGTGAGTATCACTCATAGAGTCATCACCTTACATTTACCGAATCATAACGAAGGATACCGTACATGAATAGCCAAGTTTTTGGAAAAATGTAATGCACACTCTTTGTTCGGTGCGTTCCATCATCATGAAATTCGACGCGTACGTGGTTATACGTTCATGCAACTGCATACGCTAGTCGACTAAAGATTCGCAGGTCCATATCTCTTAGCAGAGGACGTCACAGAGTTGCCATCTAAATGGTAAATGCCTCTTTTTGACAAAAGCACAAATAGGTACAAATTTAGAGCACAATATTGGATACTTTCTGGACAGACCTTGAATAAGTGCAAAAGAAAACGATAAAAAATTCAGGCACAAACAAATTATTTTTGTCGCAAAATTACTTTCGTACTTTGTACAGTCCTGTTACAAAATTACTTGTGTCTTGCAATTTTTTTGTTGTACCTGGTCCAAGTATAAAATTCTTCTGTATTCTACCTGTACCAAGCACAAAATACTTTTCTATTCTACCTCTTTCAAATATAATATTACTTGTCTATACCGCATGTCCCAAGTATAAAATTACTTTTGTATTGCTCCTGTCCCAAGTGCAAAATTACTTTTGTACTCCACCTGTTCCAAGTACAAAATTACTTTTGCACCTGAACCAAATGAAAAAATGCTTTTGCACCTGTTTCAAGTCAAATCTTATTTTTATACCTGCTGCTATTAAAAAGCTCGTGGTTTGCGATGATAAAGGAATAAAATGAAGGAACCCCTAGTACTTCAAAGTTGGTGCTGAACATCTGGAAGATTTGGACTATACTAATTTCGTAAGGTCTTAGTCTAATCATGCTAAAGATTCCTTTCTATGTGTGTACTCTGTACGCATTACGTAGTGGTAGGTGAGTGGTGCAGGGGAACGGGAGACTGGTATAATTAAAACAGCTCGGTGAGGAGAGAGAGGCTGTGTGTGTGAGAGAGAGAGAGAGGAGACAGAGAGAAGACACCGTGCTGATTTCATTAAACGTCTTACCTTGCACAGGCTCATTTCTGCTTAGATCCGGGCTTCGGGCCGTTATTCACTTTCCAGCGCCCACATTAAAGACTCCTCGATCATCTACATACATGAAATTCGACTCAAAAGGACGATTTCCACTTTATTTTTAGAATTTCTTGTTATATTTGGAAAAAAAAAATAATTTCCTGAAATAAGAAATCTGGGCCATAAAATTAAGTTTATAACACGATTAGGTGAATTACAAAAGTAATTTTGTATCAGGATTGGGTGAATTACAAAAGTAGATTTGTAACAGGATTGGATGGATTCCACAAGTAATTTTGTAACAGGATTGGGTAAATTACCAAAGTAATTTTGTAACCGGATTGGGTGGATTGGAAAAATAATTTTGTAATAGGATTGTATAAATGATCAGAGTAATTTTGTAGCAATATTTGTTTGCATTACAAAAGTAATTTAGTAACATGCTTTGGAAAGATTAAAACTGTAATTTATAACAAGAATTGAGTGAATTACAAAATTAATTTTGTAACAAGATTAAGTGGATTTCAAAAGTAATGTTGTAAAAATATTTAGTGGATTACAAAGTAATTTTGTTATAAGATTAAGTGAATTGCAAAAGTAGTTTTGAAACAAGATTAAGTGGATTGCAAAAAACAATTTTTTTCAATAATTAAGTAGATTCCAAAAGTAATTTTATGACAAGATATGGTGGTTTACAAAAGTGATTTTGTGCCAAGATCAAGAAGATTACAAAAGTAGTTTTGTAACTAGATTAGGTGAGTTAAAAAGGTAATTTTGCAACAAGTTTAAGTGAATTACAAAAGTAATTTTGTAACCAAATTATGAGAATTGCATTAAGTGGATCGCATAATTACTTTCGTGACAAAATTAAGTGGATTAGTAAAGTCATTTTGTAACAATATTGAGTGCATTGCAAAAATAACTATGTAACCAGATAAAGTAGGTTACCAAATAAATTTTGCAATAATATCAAGTAGATTACGAAATAATTCTGTTATAATATTAAGTGAGTGACAAAGAATTTTGTAATAATATAAAGTGGATTACAAAGTACTTTTACAATAAGAATGAGCAGATTACGCAATTAATGTTGTTACTAGATTAGGAGGATTACAAAAGTAAGTTTATAATAAAATTAATTATAATTATAATTAATTAATTTAAAAAGCAGGTTTGTAACACAATCAGTAGAATAAACAAGTAATTTTGTAACCATATTAAAGTCAACTTAAACGGGGAGAAAAATAGTTTTTTCCCCAGATTAGTAATTTTGTACCAAGATTACGTAGAATAAAAATGTTATTATATACCAAGAATAAGTAGATTACAAAAGTATTTTGTAACAATTTCAAGTGGACTAGACAAGTAATTTTGTAACAATATTGAATGGACTAAAAAGTAGCTTTTCAATATTATTAATTAGATTACAGAAGTAATTTTGTAAAATGATTAGGTGAATTACAAAAATAATTTTGTAACGTGATTAAGTGGATTACAGACGTAATTTGGTAACGCGATTAAGTGAATTGCAAAAGTAATATCGTAACATGATTGAGTAGATTACAACAGTAGTTTTTTAACATGATTACGCGGATTACAAAAGTAATTTTCTAACACGATTATTTTGATTACAAAAGTAATTTCGTAACATGATTGAATAGTTTACAAAAGTCATGTTGTAATATGATTGGATGAGTTACAACCGTTATTTTGTAACATGATTTGGGGGAATATGGAAGTAGTTTTGTCAACAGATTAAGTGGATTATGAAAGTAGTTTTGTAATGAAATTGAGTTGATTGCAAAATAATTCTTTTAACGCTATTAAGTGAATCAAAAAGTAATTTTGTACCAAGATTAAGTATATTACAAAAGTAATTTTGTAGAATGATTAAATGTATTACAAAAGTCGTTTTATAATCCAGTTTTCTGGATTAAAAAAGTAATTTTATAACATGATTAGGCGGATTACAAAAGTAATTTTATGCCATGGTTAGGTGGATTACAAAAGTAATTTTGTACCATGATTAGGCGGATCACAAAAGTTATTTTGTAACATGATTAAATGGATTACAAAAGTAATTTTGCAACAATATTGAGTAGATTATAAAAGTAATTTTGCAGTGATATTAAGTGGGTTACAAAAGTAATTCTGTAGCAATATTAAGTGTATTACCAAAGTAATTTTGTAACGGGATTAAGTGAAGAACAACATTAATTTTGTAACAATATTCAAAGGACTAACAAGTATTTTTGTCACATGATTAATTAGATTACAGAAGCAATTTTGTAAAGTGATTAGGTGGATTACAAAAATGATTTTGTAACGTGATTAAGTGGTTTACAGACGTAAATTGGTAACGCAATTAAGTGAATTGCAAAAGTAATTTCATAACGTAATTGAGTAGATTACGACAGTAGTTTTGAAACACGATTAGGTGGATTACTAAAGTAATTTTCTAACAAGATTATTTTGATTCAAAATGTAATTTCGTAACATGATTGGGTAGATTACAACAGTAGTTTTATAACAGTTATAAGTATAACAGTTAATTTGTAACATGATTTGGTGGAATACGGAATCAGTTTTTTAAACAGATTAAGTGGATTATGAAAGTAGTTTTGTCACGAAATTAAGTGGATTACAGAAGAATTTTTTTAACGCTATTAAGTGGATTAAAAAGTAATTTTGTACCAAGAAGAGGTATATTACAAAAGTGATTTTGTAGAATGATTAAATATATTACAAAAGTCGTTTTATAAACTATAAGTATGCTGAATTACAAAAGTAATTTCATAACATGGTTAGGTGGATTACAAAAGTAATTTTGTGCCATGATTAGGCGGATCACAAAAGTAATTTTGTAACATGATTAAATGGATTACAAAAGTAATTTTGCAATGATATTAAGTAGATTGTAAAAGTAATTTGGTAATAATATTAAGTGGATTACAAACGTAATTTTGTAGCAATATTAAGTATATTACAAATGTAAATTTGTAACGCGATTAAGTGAAGGACAAAAGTAATATTGTAACGGAAGCATACGGAGATTAACAGTAATTTTATAAGAGGATCAGGTAGAGTACTGAATTACTTTTTGAACACCAAGTGTGTTGAAGATCCTTAAAGGATTTCCCGGATTACATTGATTATAAATGACCTCGCGTCTGGCTCTCAAATCTGCTTTTCTTCCCTATCCCTTGCTTTTAGTTTGTCCTATGAGCACGCCGTAACCTCATCGGCGTTTGCGTGACTTTTTAATTAGGATCGAGCAATTGGGAGGCTGGGTGTAGGTGCGGGGGATAGATGATCCGCGGATTCGGTTCGCTGCTCGAGGACGATACGGTTTGATTGCGCCGACAACGCTGGGCATTAATTAGCGTGCATAATTGTTTACCGGAGCTAAACGGAGCCTGGATCAATATTTAATTGAATGCCTGCTAAATTCCAGCCACATCGCGATTCTGATATCCTGCCTCTTATGAACTCTAACCCCTTCCTCTCTATCATAAGCATTATCATTAGGATCAAGAAAGTATCGATAAATTGAATGAAGAACTTGTTGCTCCTCCGGAGGGCTGATTTTTACTCACTTTCTTGGAATGTTAATTAAGGAAGTAAGAGGAATCCCATTAGGGATCGTTAGTAAAAAAAAACACACACAGGAATGAACCCCTTAAGGAGATACTTTTTTAAGTTATGAATTCCAAGCACTTTCTTTAAATAAAAAGACACGGGTATCTTTTTAATGACGTTATTGATAACGTAAATAAAAAAAAAAAACTTTAGTGGCCCCTTCGGGGGTTCGAATTCACTAAATTTGTAATACACAGAGAGTGAAAATTGAATAGTACACTGGAACTTGCATTTAATTGCGGTTTCGGGCATTGCTTGCAGTGGCCTTCAAATTAAATCCAGATCGTTCAAACGTGATCAGTCAGGGCAGCATGAACCATTTCTGTTGGATTTGGAGGCATGACGCAACCTGATGCAACTCAAGCTATTTGTCACGCTTGACTGAGCACATCCTCTCTTTCAGCCCCACGGCTCCTCTCATCACGAAAACGCCGCAGCTATCATTCTCGGAATGCACTAAATCCGGACTAATTAAATCCAGCTTCCAATGTATTTTAAGGGAAATTGTACTCTTTGCGGCAGTTCGATCATCTGAAATTGTGGAATAGATACCATCGTGAAGTAACGCACCGGTACACAGAATCGTTTCTAACCTCTGTGAGAAACATTCGTCGTTCTATACGGCGCTAGGCGGATTTAATCCTAGCAAATTAATTCCATTTTCTCGGAGCATCGCGCATTCTCTCTGTTTCGTCCTTCATCAACTCAACTATACGCTCTTTCAGCCCCCCCTCCCCCATTTTCACCCCCTCATCCTCTTACTCCATTTTCCATCCGCACCTTACCACCCAAACGACTCCCCCAACGTCACCCACTCAAAAGCTATACCCAACCAGTCTACAAGGAATTGTTAATTGCTCGTGCAGCGCCAATTTGCATGAATCAATTTTAAATCAACCTCGCGACGAAGAGTGCGCTCTTGTGCGAGTTGCGTTGGTGACGATGTCAAAGTGATTAACTCTTCAATTCCTACGTTGAACCGTTTTTGACTAGGACTGATTGCTGTGTTGGGTATTACGAAACGACGTGATGAACAGATTTTTTTTTAATTTTGTGAGTTCAATCATAAGGATGAATCTAGTAATTTTAGAGTTGAAACAGGTCTGAAAAAAATAATATTTTAGTAAAAAAAAAAACAAGTATATTTTGGATCCAGAAATCCAAAAATGCTTTTCTACTCCCTGAGCCGATTAAAGAAAAAACCTTTGTACTGCCTTATCGAATAACAAAATTAAATTTTAATGAAGCTCTTCCAGTTACAAAGTTACATTTGTACGCCCTGTTCCAATTACAAAATTAGTACTGAATTTCATCTTTTCATGTTACAATTACAATACTATTTTATACTTCCTGGTCTAACTACAAAAATAATGTTGTACTTCACCTATCCTGGTTATAAAATTACTTTTGTATCCCACCTGTTCCAGTTACAAAATTACTTTTATATTCCCTGTTCCAACTGAAAAATCAGTAATGCATTTAATGGTCTTATGTTCCATTCACAAAACTATTTTGTACTTCATTATCCAACTAGAAAATTAATTTTGTACCTTACCTGTTCCGGTTATAAAATAACTCTTGTATCCCATCTATTCCAGTTTACAGATCAAATGGATTACAAAAGCATTTTGATAACAAAATTAAGTAGATTAAAAAAGTATTTTTGTAAGACTATTAAGTAGATTGCAAAAGCAATTTTGTAAACAAATTAGCTGGTTTGCGAAATTAATTTTGTAACAAGATTAGGTGGACTGCAAAAGTGATTTGGTATCAAGATTAAGTAGATTACAAAAGTAATTTCATAGCAAGCATAAGCAGACTACAAAAGTAATTTTGTAACAACATTAGGTTGGTTACAAAAGTAATTTTCCAACAAGGGTAATTGGACTACAGGAATTCTACCTAGATTAATTGGATTACAAGCATAATTTCGTAATCAAAATTAAGTAATTTACAAGATTAATTTTTTAGCAAAATTAAGTGGATGGCAAAAGTAATTTTGTAATAAGATTATTCTGATTAAAAAAGTAATCTTTATGCCTGATCTCTCCCTGATCCAATTACAAAAATACATTCGTAGTGCTTTATTCAATTACAAAATTAATTTTTTACTTAAGCTCTTACAGTTACAAAGTTACTTTTGTACTCCTCGTTTCAATTACAAAATTATTACTGCATTTCATATTTTAATGTTCCAATTTAAAAACTATTTTTCACTCTCTGATCTAACTAAAAAATAAGTTTGTTTTTGACCTGTTCCGTTTATAACATTACTTTGTATCCCACATGTCCCAGTTACAAAATTGCTTTTACACTCTCTATTCCAACTTAAAATTTATTACAACATGTGATATTTCTATGTTCCATTTACAAAACTATTTTGTACTCCATGATCTAGCTACAAAATTAATTTTGCGCTTCACCTGTTCCGGTTACAAAATTTATTTTGTATCCTATCTGTTCCAGCTACCAAATTACTTTCACACTCTCTGTTTCAACTTAAAATTTATTACTTTATTTGATATTCCTATGTTACATTCACAAAACTATTTTGTACTCCCTCATCCAACTATACAATTTTATTTTGTACATCACCTTTTCCGGTTACAAAATTACTTTTGTATCCCACCTATTCCAGTTAAAAAATTACTTTTGTACTCCCTGTCCCAACTGCAAAATTAGTACTGCATTTGATATGTACATGTTCCATTTACAAAAATCGTTTTGTTTGTCCTGATCCAATAACAAAAATACATTTGAAGACATGAAGATGACAACTAGTTGAGGACCAATTTTTCGAAATCCTGTTTTGAAAGATTTCAATTAATTTATGAATAGGAGCTGGCTGATTATAAAAGTAATTTTTTATCATAAAAAAAATGCAATACTTTTGTACTCCCTAATCCAATTACAACAATACTTTAACATATTAGGAATATCATTCCGGCGGATTGTGACTATTTTATAAGTGACTTGTGCAAATATTTTTCAAGTGTATGAACCCTTAAAAAATGTTTTGAAGTGGGAGTCATCCGCATTTTATTAAGAATAAAATACGCCTGCGAAGTACTATGGACGTATTCACTATGAGTGTATTTATTTGTACTCATTTCATTAGCATTTCGCTTCCTCATGAGTATCAAATAAATTTGCTTCCTCATAGAGGGTGATTTTCTCTAATAAAACAGAAAGCAATGGATACTTTCAATGTTTTTCAAGCTTATCTTTCTGTCTTTCCAAAATGTCAATTTATGTGTTCTGGTAAAATAAACACCTTTTTAACCTACGGTAGTTTTATATTCAAAATTAAAATCTTATACAAACAATGCAACTTTTCTTAAAACTTTCCGAGTAGTTATTGATTAATCAATAATGGTCTTCAAAAGTTCGTAAAAAGATTAACCCACGCCTCTCGGAAACGCGAACAAAAATATTATAAACATTATAGTTTTATTGAAAATATTAACAAAGTTTTCTTTATGTCAACAAGATGAACAACACATTTTTTCACTGAATTTTATAATAATGTTTGAATATTTTCCTAATCAATTTATAGTGACTTAAATTTAAAATTGTTATTCTTTTTGAATTCGAGGGAATTCTCGATTTATTTTGATGATTTAAAGAAAGTTTCAAAGCTTTTTTTTCCTCTTATAAAAATCATGGCATTTTCAGGACTTTTTGACAGGTTGCAGGGATTAATTTAATGGTTTTCACTGAATCTTATAATAATGTTTGAATGTGTTTCTAATCAATTCATAGTGATTTGAATTCAAAATTGTTATTCTATTTGAATTCAAGGGAATTCTCGATTGATTTTGATGGCTTGAAGAAAGTTTCAAAACTTTTTTTCCTCTTATATTCTTTTTGAGTTCGAGGAAATTCTGGATTGATTTTAATGGTTTGAAGGAAGTTTCAAAGCTTTTTTTTCCTCTTATAAAAATCACGGCATTTTTAGGATCTTCTCACAGGTTGCAGGGATTAATTCAATAGTATTCACTGAATTTTATAATAATGTTTGAATATGTTCCTAATCAAATTATAGTGATTTGAATTTAAAATTGGTATTCTTTTTGAATTCAAGAGAATTCTCAATTGATTTTGATGGTTTGAAGGCAGTTTCAAAGCTTTTTTTCCTCTTATAAAAATCATGGCATTTTTAGGACTTTTGACAGGTTCCAGGGATTAATTAAATGGTTTGCACTGAATTTTATAATAATGTTTGAATATTTTTCTAAACAATTTATAGTGATTTGAATATTAAAATTGTAATTCTTTTTGAATTCGAGGGAATGCACGATTGATTTTGATGGTTTGAAGAAAGTTTCAAAGCTTTTTTTTCCTCTTATAAAAATCATGGCATTCTTAGGACTTTTGACAGGTTCCAGGGATGATTTCATGATTTTCACTGAATTTTATGGTAATGTTTGAATATTTTTCTAATCAATTTATAGTGATCTGAATTTAAAATTGCTATTCTTTTTGAATTCGAGGGAATTCTCGTTCGATTTTAATGGTTTGAAGGAAGTTTCAAAGCTTTTTTTTCCTTTTATAAAAATCATGGCATTTTTAGGACTTTTTGACAGATTCCAGGGATTAATTTAATGATTTTCACTGAATTCTATGATAATTTTCGAATATTTTTCTAACTAATTTATAGTGATTTGAATTTGAAATTGTTATTCTTTTTGAATTCGAGCGAATTCTCGATTGATTTTAATGGTTTGAAGGAAGCTTCAAAGCTGTTTTTTTCCTCTTATAAAAATCATGGCATTTTTAGGACTTTTTGAAAGGTTCCAGGGATTAATTTAATGGTTTCCACTGAATGTTATAATAATGTTCGGATATTTTTCTAATCAATTTATAATGATTTGTATTTGAAATTGTTATTTTTTTTTTGAATTAGACGGAATTCTCGATTGATTTTAATGGTTTGGAGGAAGTTTCGAAGCTTTTTGTTCCTCGTAGAAAAATCATGGCATTTTTAGGAATTTTTGACAGGTTCCAGGGATTAATTTGATGATTTTCACTGTATTTTATGATAATGTTCGAATATTTTTCTAATTAATTTATAGTGATTTGAATTAGAAATTGTTATTCTTTTGAATTCGAGGGAATTCTCGATTCATTTTAATAGTTTGAAGGAAGTTTCAAAGCTTTTTTTTCCTCTTATAAAAATCATGGCATTTTTAGGACTTTTTGACAGGTGCCAGGGATTAATTTAATGATTTCCACTGAATTTTATAATAAGGCTCCGATATTTTTCTAATCGATTTATAATGATTTTTATTTGAAATTGTTATTATCTCTGAATTAAGAGGGAATTCTCGATTGATTTTAATGGTTTGAAGGAAGTTTCGAAGCTCTTTGTCCCTCTTATACAAATCATGGCATTTTTAGGACTTTTTGACAGGTGCCAGGGATTAATTTATTGGTTTTAACTGAATTTTTTAATAATGTTCGAATATTTTTCAAATAAATTTATAGTGATTTGAATTTGAAATTGTTATTCTTTTTGAATTCGAGCGAATTCTCGATTGATTTTAATGGTTTGAATTCAAGGAATTCACGGAATTCAAGGAATTCATGGAATTCAAGGAATTCACGGAATTCAAGGAATTCATGGAATTCATGGAATTCAGGGAATTCATGGAATTCAAGGAAGTCATCGAATTCAAGGAATTCATGGAATTCAATGAGTTCATGGAATTCAAGGAGTTCATGGAATTCAAGGAATTCATGGAATTCAAGGAATTCATGGAATCCACGGTGTTCGAGGGATTCACGGTATTCACTGAATTCACGAAATTCATTGAATTAACCAAGTTTACGAAATTCTCAGAATTCACGGAATTCATTGAATTGATGAATTTCACGGAATTCATGATATTGAAGGAATTCACTGAAATAATGGAATTCACTGTATTTACGAATGAGGAATCAATGAAATTCAAGGATTTCACGGAATATATAAAATTTACGGAATTCACGGATTCTATGGATTGCAAGCAAATCGCGGAATTCAAGAAATTAATGGAAGTCATGAAATTTAAGAATTTAATGGAATTAAAGGGATGCGTGGAATTCATGGAATTTATGCAAGTCACAAAATTATTGGAATTAACTGAGTTCCTGAAATTAAAGGAAACCATTGAATTAAAGGAATTCATTTTATTTGAGGAATTCATGTCAACTTTATTAGTCCATGCAGAAAAAGTACACCAAAAATTACAGTTAGACATACCTTTTTTGTAATTAAGTAGTCAGTTTTTACCCTTTCTACAGTGTTCCTCTCTACAGATTCACATACATGAAATATGACTCAACTAATAAAAATTTTTTTTTATAATATTGGCCTCGGGCGCTTTCTTTAAATATATGATGCAGTTCAAATTGCAATACTAACATGCTAGATATTATAAATACTGACTGAAAGAATCATGCTTATATGCCTTTTTCTCAGTTTGTTAACAACTCCGAAGCCTCTGTGATTTTAACGATTTTGAGGTGATAATTCGTATTATCATCGGTTATAATTATGAAAAATAAGTATTTTTTATCAAATTTCAAAAACGCATGACGTTTCCAGAGTCTCAAAATCGATTAAATCGTCGTCATTCGTCTGAGAACACAGGACAAACTATTGGTTACCCTGAATAAACACTCCGAAGCCTCCCAAAAAAAAATAAAGTACAAATGCAAGATAATTATTTTTCAACAAAATTTCCCCATAAAATTCGAAGGGCTGATGGAGCCAAACACTTTCCCAAAGTTAGAAAAATTTTTTTATAAAAATGGTGTGTCTTATACCACTTGAAAATTGCAAATCACAACTCCGAAGCTAACGACTGAAGCCTTTTGACCACTCTGAAGCCTTTTTTTGCACTCGCTGGTAAAATTTTCAAAGTCGCATTGAAATGAAAGAAAAAAATGTTTCAAGAGAACTTTTTTTTAAGTTATTCTTGAACATCTCCGTAAAATATTTTTCATAGATATTTTTTTTACGAAGAATTATTCTTATACAAATTCACTTCAAGGAGATTAGTTGAAAGTGTGAAAATCAAATTTTCAAATAATTATACAAGCAAATCTTCAATAAAAAAAAATTAAAAAAATTCGTTGACAAATTCAAACAAATTTTCAAACAAAATTTTCAGAAAATGTGTTTGAAACATTTCAAAAAGATTTTTGAAAAAATTGCAAAAAAAATTTTCAAAAAAGAATTTGAAATAATTTTGAAAATGTTCTATAATGTGCAGACAACTTTTGAACATGAAAAAAATTTTTGAATTATTTCGACCCGCTAAGCCTGCCGAACCGAGTTTTAAACCATTATAATAATGTACAATGTCATATTTCTTGTTTAAAAATTGAAGCACCTGGTTGACAGTTGAACTATTTGCTTAAAATTTCAATTTTATGTGACCGTTCACCATTTTATTTGAAAATTCTTCTGTAAAGCGGAAAAATTAAGTAGTTTCATTGAATTGCAGGTATAGCTATAACATCTTTTGTTGAAAATTTATATTTTCATTCAAAAATTCAACTAACTGGTTAATTATTTATGTATTTTGTCGAGGATTCGAATATGTTGCTGAAAATTTGTACTCATTCGTTGGATTCAACTGTTTTGTGGAAAATTCATCTATCAAGTTGAACATTAGTTTTATTTTAGGCACAAAATAAACTGGCTGTGGATTACACTATTTTGTTGATAATTTATCACGTTTAATTCATTTTAACAAGGTAGAAAATTAGTTTTTTTTTATGTAAATTAATTTTTCGAACTAAAAATGTAACTATTCAATTTTTGGAAGGAAACTTATCTTTGTTAGTTAGAAAATTACCTTTGGTAGTTGAAAATTCAGCTATTTTGTTGGAAATCAAACTATTTTGTTAATTATTTAAGTATTCTCCAATCTCCCTCACTGCTTTATTAGAACTGTCTCTTTGAAATCCCCATTCAAGAAAGGTGTTTTCACATCGTAGTGGTTTACCAGTATTTTTCCTTCTACGATGGCTAGCAGAGTTCGAAAAATGTTTTGTCACGCAACAGGTGAGAAAACTTCGTCATAATAAATCCGAAATGTTTGAGAAAATCCCTGAGCGATTAACCTTGCTTCGTATTTACTAACCACACCCTCTGCATTTCTTTTTGACTTAGAAACTTATTTGTAGCCTAATCTGCAGGATACGTTAAGGTATTTGAAAATTAAGAGCCATCCTTTCTTTGTGACCTTTTCTTGCATTTGGGTATTGTGCACTTCCCAATCGTGAAAAATGGCATCTCGACTAATTTTGATGGTGCTTGTGTTCCTATCCAGAAGTCGAAAGCCCTTCGATTCCATTGAGTACCCCACAGAAGTTAATTTTGCGGCCTTTTGGTCTAGTTTCCTTCGCATTTCCTTTAAAATATGTGCATATTTCGTGGATCAAGAAATATGAAGATCCTGGACGTCAGGCTTTCTTGAGTACCATAATTTGTATGGCGGTTTTTTTCCTGCATCTTGTAGGAAATAAATTTAGTAAATAATTTCAATCAGGGTCTGTTTTGTTCTGGTGTGTAAGCAACAGTATGTTGGATACAATTCCCTTCACTTCTTGAACATGCCTTCGATTCATTTTTGACATGCTGCCAACCTTGGTCTGAGTGTATGACTTTAGTGGCCTTTTCAGATTGGATTTTTGCGTACTCTCAAAATTCTATAAATAACGGTATTGCTTCACTTTTATTCTTCATTAAACTAATAGTTAAAAACTGGCTGTAATCGTCTATCAATGTTAGAATATATCATTACTTTAATAGAGTCTGTCTCCATGGTAGCGCATACGTGCGTGTGAATCAAATCGAAAGTTGAATCTTCACTACTGCTGGACTTCTTCGAAAATGGCTTACAAGTGATTTTACCCTTTTTGCAGCACTCGCATGGTTTTCTGATACCGCAATCCATCAATTTTTTCCCCGTAGATAGACAGTAAGTTTCTGAGCCCGTGATTGCTTGCGGCTCCCTATGTCCAAATATCCGATGCCATACATGCTGGAAATTTTCTTGATGTTTTTCTTTAGTGCTTGCCGCCTAGTTTCCTGGTTCTTGTTTCTTTAATTCATAAAGATCACCGTGAATTTCATATTCTGTTTTGCTGAAATTGACGTTAAACCTCTGATTACTGTCATTTTCTTACTGGAATTGATCTAGGGAAAGAACGTATGGGACATTTCCTAATGCCACATTGACTCGAGTGCCTTCGTCGTCGAAGTCTCTTATTATACTCGACCCTGTAGCGAGGACAGTCATGATGATGTCCTTCTTGGCTACTCGAACCTTCATATTACCTGAAGTAAACTTTCGAGAAGAATGCCCTGCTGTGATCCATATAGCTCAAAGCGCCTGAGTCTATGAACTATAAGTTTGATCTATCACTTCTTCTTTTGGTGAGAAATAAATACTGTGCGAATATTCTGAATGTGTAACCTTATCTGATTCTTCTCGTTTTTCTAGTCATTTTTATATTTAAACCGATCCCTTTTTAAATGGCACGGCTTTCTACAGAAAAAACGACTTATTTTCCAATTTTGGTTATCTTTACTGATCGTAATTTTCAAAGCCGTGTCGCTTGAGCAATTTTCCGCGTCCTTTTAATTTTCGCTTTCTGTATTCCTCTAAAAGTTCACCTTCAACGAATTTTATATTGAGATCATCCGGTCTTGATTTCATGGTCGTAACAAAAGTAGCATAGGAATCCGGTAAGCTAACAAAAAGATCGCAAATAAATATATCCTTATCCAATTGTTTCCCAATAGCTGCTAATTTGTCAACCATATCGACCTTTGAATTAATATGCTTTTTCATACATCCCACCGCCTCAGGCTATTGTTTATTATAAAGACTTTCCAAATAGAACATCTTGCCGTGAGCAGTAGCCCTTTTGAAAATAATCTTTGAGCGTACTCCAAAGTTCTCTCGCAGACTAAGTATTTTTTACAAGGGTGAGCTGATCATTGTCCACGAGCAGTCCGATTTTGTCTCTAGCTTTGGCGTCCTTTTTGTTCCAATTGCTTTTCGCAGCTACCGATGCTGCTTCTGCTGAAGGATATTCACTAATGACTTTTCATATATTTTCAGAGGTGATCATTGATTTGACCTTACAGCTCCATATTTGGTAGTTTTCGTTATTGAGCTACTCAATTCCGTAGACTGTACCATGAGACTCCGCCATGTTAAGCCTTCAGACGCTTAACTGTATGCTTCACTTCTCACGACACTTTGCACTCACTTCATTTTGTCTGTACCGACACTTCTCATGTTACTTTTCAACTCCGAATTTATGGTTATTGTTTTGCTTGAACTTTATTCACTGTGCCCCGGAAACAGGGCCACATAACCGGTTTGAAGACGTAACTTTATGTTAGCATTGCGTCCGGACAAAGGATTGGGATAGAAAAATTATAGTCTACAATTAACTGATAACACAAGAATTCACATAAATCACATATATTCAAATAAATCGTACAAATATTCAGAATTGAAATAGTAAAACCTGTATTGAACTTGAGAAAACTGAATTTGAGTGTGGGAAGCTATCTGTATGAGCATTACGCGTCAAAGGTCGAATCGTAACTGACTGTCCAAAACAAAAATGTGCCCTCTGTACCCCAAAGTGGATGAGCCCTCAGATACCAGCACCTTCCTCTCCGCACTTGCAAAACTTTATTACAGCTATCTATGCATCATAGTTGCATTTCCAACAGTTCCATTATGCCTTCACATAAAATTGGTATATATAATTTCAATCAAAAATTCTGTAAGACCAAATCTTCTGCTAATTTCATAGTCTCCTGGGTACGTGATTGTGAAGTAATTATTGAGGAATTTTGATGAGGTGCGCAATATAATTCAGACACTGAAGTGGTATAAATATACTACTGCAGCAATATCCCTTCTCCAACTCTGTTTACCCTAAGGATAATATGAAGCATTCATCGGACGACAGTCGTAAAAAAGAGTATATATAGCAGCCATTTTTGTGTCAGTTCTGTCGCAATATTCTTGAAAATTGAGTTTTCTGTTCTACATCACCTTATCCACTGAGAAGATATGAAGATCTTGACTGGAATACAACTTCTTGCCTTCGCGGGCTTCCTGAATTTTAAACGTAATTATAATGTTTTAATAAAACTAATATCTATGTTAATAATAGATTTAATACTTTAACGATGTTGCATTATCATAAATCTTAATTCAAAGCTTTTTCGAGTTTCAATCGTGTGCAAAACTACAAAACTTGCGGACGTTTCGTGAACATTGCAGTACAGACCTAGAGAAGTGAACTGCAATGTTCGCGAAACGTCGGCAAGTTTCGAAGTTTTGAACACGATTGAAACCCCAAAAAGCTGCAAATTTGAAATTTAAATTTATCATCTATGTTAATGATACCTATTTGTACCATCCATTTCTGTAGAGTTGATACCCTAAATGGTCTTTACGGTAAACCGGGGTTCTCTGAACCGTTCTTTTTCTCCTTCTGGCTTCTGATAGTGCCCAAATCTAAACAAATATTTTTGAGTTTACTTGATGTTCTGAGTTGCTACTAAAACTAACTCAAATTGTCTAGAACTTTCTAGGATCCCTTTGAAATGCAAAAGTTCAAACGTTCTAAGATTCACATGTATTTTAAATTATGACGAGTTATTAAAAAAGGTGTCCTTTGACTTGAGAGTTACGAGTGGCATCGAAAATCTACTTCCAAAGGAAGAAAGAAACATTTTTAGAACTTTGAGTTGCTACTGTAGAAAGGTTGCATAAGCGTCATTTTTTTGTACAAAATTAGATGCAGATGGGCATCCCAATTTTCCTGCAGACCGCATTGTTGTATCAATGCATGATGGCTGTATTTGTGACGGAGTAGTCGAGCGCTGGGACGCCCCGGTGGTACCCCTCTCTATGACATATCCCGAATGGCCAGCTACGCTCTATTTCACTGTTATATTGATAGGAGACCGTTTTTTTACTTCAACTCTCAACGAACCACATGAGATGGGCGAGCATGGTCCTACTCATCATACTTCAAAGGACGCTCAGATAAATATAGGAAATGACGAATATTATTTAGCTGGCCCTTTTGAAATGTACGATGCATCGAAATATCAACATGGTATTGTACACGAGTTTTCTCCAGGCGAGCCGAAACTTCCACCCACCGATCACATATATGTAGGACTGCCAATGGGAAGACACGGGGCGTATAGTGCACCTTTACGACGCCAAACGTACACAAAAAATGAACCGAGGACATATCACAGGCTAACCCATTCAAATCCTGATACATCCCAGGTGCATCACAGGCTCATCTAGGCATGTCGAGAGCGATATCCAAGAGCACAGGAATTACGATATTCGTCAGGTATTCCAAGGATATCTCAAGATATCCTCGGAATATCTCATTAGTATCTCTAATTCATATGCAAAACATCTCCTGTGAATTCAGATATATCTTAATCTATAATTCATGTATTTTCAATCGTGTAAATAAATAAAATCATTGATTGTCAACATCGCAATATTTTCTTCGAAGGGACTAGCACTTCGCACCCTACTAAGGTATGTCCAAAATACAAAATTTTCTATATTTTTTTTTGAACCTTATCATATATTGAATGCACGTTATATTAACTTTCAAACCTAATTCCGTGACTAGAGGGTTTCAAAACGTGGCGAATTGATGAAACTAAATAATTCAAAATTTACGTAAATGCATTATACGCTGGTATATGTTTCTCGGTGAAAATTTATCTTTTTTTATCAAAAGTTGATCTGTTTTAGTTGAATATTCAACTAAAATTCATCTTTTCTGGTAGAAAATTGACCTTCTTATTTGAAACTTTATATTTTCGGGTCGAAAATACGACTAGTTAGATGGAAAAGTCAACTATACGGTTCAAAATAAACTTTCTTGTGAAAAATTCATGTTTTTAAGTAGAAAATGTGACTATTTGCTTAAAAAGAACCATTTTTGTCAAAAATTTGTGTGTTTTGTAAAAAAATTCTACTTTTCAGCTTAAGATTTGAACAATTTGATTCAAAATTCTTTTCTATTCTAGCTGAAAATTAATTTTCTTAACTGATAAGACAAACATTCAGAATATGGAAACGTGACTTCCGCAAGGCCCGAAAAGACTACTATAAAAACATTTTGAATTTTTTTGAAAAATCGAAAATTCAAATGTTGACTGCTCAAAACATAATAAAAAATTCCATTTTGTGGTCAAACGTTTTTGGGTTAGATTTTAGTTTAGAGTTTATTTTAGCCATTGGAAAAGCGCTACAGGCAAAAAGGTATTTCCATTAATAAGTACGTAATTTTGTATTATATACATATGCTATAGCCTAATCTAAAACATTAGAATTGGGAATAATTTAATAGTACTAAGCAAAATACAATTCCATAAATTGAATAAGATTGAATTTCAGTTTAATGTAATTATAGTCTCAGCATTCAGAACGCATTGTTCTTAGAGTTGTGATTGCTCAGTTAAGAGGTGCTGAAAAAGATTAGTTTTAAAAGTCGTCAAAAGTCGCAAATTTTCGTCTCGCCTTGAAGTTTGAAGCCTAACATCATCTACATATATAAACATCTCTCTAAGATAGGAAGGATTACCTGTTGTTAGAATACTTCATATATAGATTTGTGGCCATGAAGTATTGGCGCCTAGTTTTGACTCGTAGCTAGCCAAGTGAGTTTGAATGTGACGAAATGGAGAAATCTGTCTATGAATTATCATACACTAAGCAAAATTAATCTAGTAATGGAAAGATTAGAGCAGATATTAATTTATTGCGAATTGGCAGTTAGTTCGATCTTTCATTGTTATCAGAATTTATAACAGTTTGTTGTATATTTGAAAGATAGGCATAAACCAAGATAGGGCTGCATCGCTGCAACCAATTTCTGCAAGCTTACGAAGAAGAATGCCAGGATCTACTGAGTCAAACGCTTTACTGAAATCGAATGGGTCCAATAAGGTTATTTTCCGAGAATCAATAGCTTCTTTAATGTCAGTTGTTATTTTAGTTTGGTATCCATCCAGAAGATTATAAGTTTCCGGAAAAGTAACAAACTGTTTGTCTACTTGTTGTTCGAGAAGTTTAGATAACGCGCATAGTAAAAGGACAGGTCTATAATTTCTGAGAGAAACTGTATATTTTATTTTAAGTATGGGTCGTATGATTGTTTTCTTCCGTGTGTCGTGAAGAGTAGAAAATGTGAAAAATAGATAAAACATCTGAGTAAGGTGAGGAATTAACACCTTAATACGTCTCTTAAAGTAACTAATTAGAAGTCCATGCCCACCTTTAGAATCGCTTTCGCTTTTCGAAAACAGTGAAATCATATTATTTTCCAAAGGATGAGATTCAGAAAATGAAATTTGAATATAATTTGTAGAAAAGTTTAATACTGAATTGAAATAGGAGTGGAATTCGTCAGCAGTTATTCAAGTAAATATTGAGGTATTTTTAGGAATGATAAGACCTAATCTGCGAAATTCATTCCGTAGGTGCTGAGGATAAGTGATGTTTGACAATCTAGCTGAATGATATGCATTTCTGCTATTCTGAATTTCAATTTGTGCCGAGTTTCTCAACGAGCGAAATTGTTGCATCAAATATATTTGATTATCACGCTCAGCTGCAATGCACAGCCTGTCTCCTTTATTTATTCTAAGTCTGATAGTGGGTGTAATTCACTGAGCCGAAAGGTTATCAGGTTTATATGCACGAAGTGTAGAGCACTTCTCATTGCAATCCAATACAAATATATTTAAGGAATTTACTTTTCTGTCAATAGAGAAAGAGGATAGTCCATCCCATCACTGTGATTCCAAGTACTGTAAAAGTCCTCAGCATTTAGATTACGCAAGTCACGATAGTGGAGAAACCTAGATTTCTGTTTAGGCGACTTATATTGGTACTTAATTTGAATAAGGTCCTGGTGAGATAAGGAAAGTACTTCTCTTCGACTATACGTGGTATGGTGTGTGGGGGAGGAAGGAATGAATGGAAAGTTGTTAAAATATAAAAATTGTCTTATTTGAGTCGAAAAGTAAGATGATTTACAAAGATCTGCACTGAAATCACCAAAAATTATGATTTCAATGAATACAGGAAAATAAAGAGTAAATGCTACTCCGAATTCAGTAATAGACCCGAATTCAAGGGGCAATATACAACACAACGCATGATCTTAGGTGCGTTAGGTGCAGTAGTCTCTAAAATCATAAATTCAGGTCGAGGAGAAATAATAAGATCCAGAACAGATTCAGACGTGCATTGAAGAATGCGTCCATTTAAAGTTTAGCGTATAAACATCGATTTGCATTCCCTTGTTTGCCTAAGCGTGGCCCGAAAGCTCTCTTCATACGGCTAAAATCGCAGGCACGCTATTGGCTGATATTTTTGACTGAATGATGCAGTTACTGCCAGTGAATGCTAGACGTTTCTCCGCAATCGCGGGGCAGTGACAAAGGATGTGCATAGCTGTATCATCATGACTTCGGCACAGATGACAGAGGGGGCTCTCTGTAATCCCCGCTTTATATCTGTGATATCTGAGGTTTCCATGTTCTATAAACATTTATGTCAGGCCTTTCACTTCGTTTCTTTCGAGCTTGAGTATTTCCTAAGGTCGGTTAGAGTTGAGCTTTAAACCCAAAAGTATTGTGACCTGTCTGCAGCTAATTGCCAATCCCCACTCATTCTGAAGTTCTTCCATTAGTCAACTGTTGAATTCTTAAGTGATTAATCTACTGGAAATGCCTGCAACTGGCTGGGGTCCAGTTAAGTTTTCTTGCTGCTAGTTTTGCTACCCTGTCCGATATTGCATTGCCTTTGATGCCGCTGTGTCCAGTAATCCAAAGTAGTCACTTGGTTTTTCAGCGCTAGATATTTGAGTGCCTCGAAGCACTTCCGTAATAATATTGTCTTAGTCGTTGATCCATTCAGGACCATTATAGCATCCCTGCTGTCTGAGCAGATAAGCATGTTTCTTTTGTTGTCATACTCCTGTGCCTTGTAGGCGCACTGGAACATGGCCCTAATCTCAGATTCTAGGACTGTGACGTAAGACCATAGTTCATACTCTTTTCCAGTATTAACACGTTTAAACCTTGTTCTGGTTTCCCTACGAAGCTCTTCGAATTCCCCATTCCACCAGTATATCATGCCGGCCTCTCGGACTCTTGTAGGTCGACAATTAATTTCATAAGTGTAGTTGATGGCCTGTGTGGAAATCATGAATGCCATCTCCAGGGTGTTCCGGTTTCTAATTGAACTGGCCACCTCAGAGAGTACGATGGTTTCTAATACGAACTCTATCTGTGAGTGATCTGAGAGTGTGGATTGGCCTAAAACTGTCCACTTCTCGACATTGTCTCTAAAACTACCGGCAGTAGCGATTATGTATTCCAATAGATCATTGATCTTGGGTTGATGTTCGTGCTGCCCCACAAAGTATGGTGGAAGTTAGCATCGCGCCCCGGGATAAAAGGAAGACCCCTCGCCTTGCAGTATTCCACCAGAGTACGTACCTCCACTGGTGGGTTGGTAACGCTCTCATGTGGAAAGTACGCAGATCTTATGATTAGTTTTTCTATTCCCTTAAGATTTGTGGCTACCACCACTAGGTCACTCGAACCTAGTTCTATCAGCGGGACAACGTTGACTCCCTTTGCCAGTATTCAGGCCCTTGATTTGGCCACCTTGTGGTCGCTGTAACAAAAACCAGTCCTCCCCCCTTAATTCCTTATGATATCTTGATCTAACGAAGGATCTTGGATTAGCGAGATACATGTGTACCTCGCAATTTTGCCCCTCTGCCGAACCGCAGAGGCACCTTTGCTGTGATGCAAGTTAATTTGGGTAATGGTGAGGCTCCTCCTGACCCTGGTCGGCAACCCTGAAGTTGACCTGTCTAAGGTGGTAGAAGGACTGTTGTGGAGGACTGCAAGAGCACTCGCCTGAAACTAAGGATTTTGCACAACTAGGAATTTCTTGGTACCTCCCGCTGTGTCTTGTTTCTGAGGCCAAGTGTGCCTGACAATGAAAATAACAAAATGGCAGCAGTTTTTCTGAAAAAACTAAAAATGAAATTTCTCAAAAAACCCTACTTCAAATTTTTTGCTAATTTTTCTTTGAACTTGTATTTTCATGATGAAGATATCTTGTAAGTTTTATGCTTGCTTAAATAACTTTTCGAGCCAGGAAAATTCTTTTTTAGTACGATCGAATTTTCTACTTTTTCTTGGAAACAATGACAGATACGAAACAATGTTAAGATAATTACATTTTTAGGCAAAAAAATTTTCCCGGCTTCAAAAATGATTAGGCCCACATGATGTTGATAAGGAGCCTTTCTTCTATTAGTAGTATTAGTAGTATTAGTCTGCTTCATATTGAGCAAATTAAAACTGGAAAAGGCAAAGCTGACTTATCTAAAGCTTGATTCTCGGAATCAGACCGTTTTGGAATTGCGAATTGCAAATTTAAAATTTAGAACTTATAATTACCCGTATAATTTCATACTGAGAGATATAATCGCGATAAAAAAATACGCAAAAAAAAAGAGCGGAAAGATATATAATTTCCAATAGAGAGAGGTGGACCATCTCACTTAATTATTGTTAATCAGACTGGTCAACAAAATATAATCAATAAATTCATATAACTAAAAATGCTTGATCTGAAATATACAGTTCAGCATGCGCCATGCAGAAAGCAAATTAATCTTCCATGTATACTCAAATCGAATCATTGTACTCGAGTATTTTTTTATTCACTGGAATTACTTAATTACAAATCAAATCAACCTGAATCGTCTCGAATTTTTTATAAAATATTTAACATTATTTTTTCAAATTTAATACATTCACGGATGATAATCGTTTTTACATATCAGCAGATGTTAAACGTTTCGACACATTTATACAGATTTTTATTTGCTGATCCGTGAAAGATAACGCATGAAGTCGAGTTAACGCTTATCTTTAACAAACAATTATCAAATCTACCGAATAGAAGCAGAATTGAAATCCGTATTTCTCAATTTGAAAATTCACGAAATGCATATAAGATACATGACGATGAACATTCTATAATTGAACCGTAAAGGCTAAATCAATTTGAATCATAGGTTAAATACATGTTTAAATTGATTTTTAACAAGCCTATTTCAGATTATAGCATTTTCTTACATTATTTTTTTCGTGTGTAGTAATTATTTGAAAATCTGCTATTTATCAAAGTAATATATTAACACATTGTTGAAGTTCAAAAAAATGTTAGTCATTTCTATTTTAATCTGAAAGATTTCCATGTAATGGAGAAAACTCCAAGTTGGTAGACAGACCATCTTACTTCATTATTGTTAATCACATTGGGTAAAAAAATGTGACTGATAAGCTTTTGAAAATTTATTCGGTCAAATAGTCTTCTGTTTTAAACACCAATCGCACAATAATTTACATATACTTGCAGTGATATACTCACATTTTTAATATTAAATCTGTTTCTTTTTTCTTCATTTTTTTTTTAATTTAGAAAAATTAAAGGAAGGTTACAGTTTCAGCAATCGTCGTTCGCATTATATTATATTTTAGTTGAATATTCAACTATTTTGTTTAAAATTGGTGTATTCTTCCGAAAATTCATGTTTTCTGATAGAAAATCAACCTTCTTGTTTGAAACTTAATCTTTTTGGGTCGTAAAATCAACTAGTTTGATAGAAAAGTCAACTATACGGTTCAAAATTAACTTTTATGTTGAAAATTCGTTTCTTTAGGCTGAAAATTCAACTATTCAGTCAAAAAGAACCACTTTTGTTGATAATTCAACTGCTTTGCAGAAAAATGGTCTTTCAAGCTTCTGATTTGAACAGTTTGGTAGAAAATAAGACTACCGAGTTAAAAGTTGAATTACTTTGATAAACATTTAATTTTTTTCGTTGAGAATTCACGTCTGTACTTGAGAATGTAAAGAATTTGTAAAAAATTCGTTCAAATTTTTTCTGCAAATTAATTTTTTCAACTGATAATATAACTATTCCATTTTTGGTAGAAAATTTATCTTCTTAGGATAAAAATGCAACTATTTGTTTGAATGCTGAACTCATGTCTTAAAAATAAATTTTTCGCTTTAAAGATTTATCATTTTAGTTGAAAATTCATCTCTTTGATTACAAATTCGTTTTTTTCAGCGAATAAAATTTTCTGACTAAAAATCTAACTCCTTCATCTCGGGATTTGCATCTTCATTTTAACGAAGTGTAAATCGAACTTTCAAAATTTCAAGCGAAAGCCGCTTCAGGCCAAATTAGGCGGTGCTGCGAAAACACAAACCAATAGAGAACTGTTAAAGAATGAGATATCTTGCCGAATCTCAAAACGGCAAGGACTCCTATTCAAAAGGGTTGTATTTGGATTTACAAAGAAAAGGCGAAAGGGAATAAAGGAGTATAAAAAGGTACTGCTTTAATCCGGGTTAAAAGGGGCCATTAGAATCTTTTCTTGGCAAAAACAAAATCAAATAAGCGAATAGGTGGTAATGAAGGTGCTCGTTTCGCAAACGTGAGTTACAGAGTGTGTGCGTGCGAGTTGTCCTTTTAAGAACTAGAGTTGTCCAGTGTCAGAACAACGAAACAAGTGTAAAAGAAGAAGTTATATTTTGGCCCACAAGAGATGAAAGCCCTCCGAAAATTAAACATTCGGAATGCCTTCCCCCCTTTCGGTAATTTTAAGAATTGAAGTGTACTATGGCAGGGGTGAGTACATACGTTGTATTGTACCAATTTCATTTTTATCTCGGTGAAAATTGATATCGTAAGGCCCAGGGTAAATATACAGGGGGGTTGTTTGAATAAACGCATGTATCAATTTATTAAAAAAAGGGAGTTTATTTTTATCGTCGAGATCGACAATTCTGAGTAAAAAATAACATCTTAAAGATTCTAAACAAGATGGCACTTTGACGCCTTCGCAATTCTAACTATAGACAGGAAGAGGTTAATAAATAGAAAAAAAACTACTAACTAGGTTGGGTTACAACAAAAATGTCACTGCTGGAAATTTATTTATAAAATTTTTATTCGAAATATAAATTGTTAACAGGCAGCTATATCCTGGCTTGCTATGGTCTTATTGTGAAGATATATTATATAATATGAAATTTCACAACAAAAATTTGTTCCGGGTAGGAATAATAATGGCAAGGCTATCTGAACTTTGGAAATTGTTTTCACATTTTCTGTTAGAGGATTGAATTATTCAAACAATTTTGTTTTATCTATAAACAATGCGTAAGATATTGGAGAGATGAGATAGTGAAGAATACGCGATTTTTGAGTTTCGAAAATATAGCAAGGTTGCTTCCAAAGACACTTAGGAACACTCTATCATGATAATGCATTATTGAGATCCTTAAATTCTACCCCTCAGTTATCTAGCCAAAGTTGTATAATATTTATCTATCTAAAAATTTACAAAAAGTTTTATAGCTAAAGAAAATAAGCAACTTTCATTCATAAGACAAAAAATTCTTTAATAAAAAATATGAAGAACATTTAAAAAAATTAAAGAACCTGGCAATTTTAATTTCCAAAAGAAATTTTTTAAAATTCATGATGGAATTTACCTCGAAGTTATCTGAATTTCTAAGAATATACCAAATTATTGGGATATGTTGGAAACATCCTTAGCATATAAAATTGGGATATTACCCAGCTGAAAATTCCTGTACAGGAACCTCGGAGGATCCTGGACATGTTCCTGGACAAGAAGCTGCACACGAATGAACACAGGTAATCTTGAAGTTCCCAAGCGCAAAGTTAATAACATGAAAATCAATGTCACATTGACTTGATAGAAAAAGTCGCCAGACAAAAAAGACGAGAAAAGTGAGCGGAAGCATAAATTATCTGCTAATGACTGATCGAAAAAATATATATCATTTAATATTTTATTTATTTTTATAGCGTAAATGTGTACTAAAGGTATACACTGATGTTACAGTACGTATGTACAGTACGTCGTACAGTTGTTGATAATACGCGTAATCAACATGCATGTAATTAACATATTTGCAAAACCGCATATATGATCAACAAATGTGTACCATAGTTTAACATTAATTTTCGGGATGTCCTTGATTATCGGGATGTCCTTGAAATATGGGATATCCATGATAGACGAAATATCCTTGTTGAAATGCACTGTTTCTATTGAGTCTTGCCAAGTCCAGTTGGAATTGCTCACTAGTAACCCTGGGTGAGTACCGATATGGACCAGTTGCATAAATAGAACTAGAACTAGCTGCAGATGTATCATGTGGGGCGTTAATTCTGAATCCTTGCATGTTAGCGCTAAGATTTTCGTCTTCATTACGCCCAGCAGCTGATGGTTCAACAAGCTGGTAGGCGTGATGAAGACGAAAAACTTAGCGCTAGCATGCAAGGATTCAGAATTAATGCTCCACACGATATATCTGCAGCTACTTCAATTTATGAAACTGTTCCATATCAGTACTCACCCAGGGTTACTATTAAGCAGCTCCAACCGGACTTGGCAAGACGTAATAGAAACAGTGCATTTCAACAAGGATATTTCGACTATCATGGATATCCTAGATTTCGAGGACATCCCGATAATCAAGGACATCCCGGAAATTAATGTCAAACTATCGTATACATTTGTTGATCATATATGCGGTGTTGCGAGTATGTTCATTACATGAATGTTGATTACGCGTATTATAACAACTTTATCATGTACTGCACATACTGCACATTAGCAGATTATTTATGCTTCCGCTCGCTTTTCGTGTCTTTTTTGTCTCGCGACTTTTTCTATCATGTCAATGTGACAGTGATGTTCATGTTATTAACTTTGAACTTGGGAACGTCAAGATTACCGTTGTTCGTGTACAGGTATTTTCCGTAGATTTCGTGCAAAATATAACATTATAAAGTACAATAATAGTAGAGTCCCGTCTAAAATCACATCCAGGTAAATTCCATCATGGCTGTCAGTGTGCGAAAACGATTGCGCAATAATAAGTTACGCTCTAACACACGGCGTCGGAAACGATACCAGAATTTGAGACCGGATATTAATATATTTCGGAAGAGATTTTATACAAATTTTCAAACAATTTCTTTTGGAAATTGAAATTGCTAGGTTCTTTAAATTTTTAAAACGTTTTTCATATTTTTTATTAAAGAATTGTTTGTCTTATGAATGAAAGTTGCTTTTTTTTAGCTATGAAATTTTTTGGTAAATTTTTAGATGGATAAATATTATAAACTTTGGCTAGATAACTGAGGGGTGGAATTTCAGGATATAAAAAATGCATTATTATGATAGTGTTCCTAAATGTCTTAAGGAAGCAACCTTGCTATATTTTCGAAATTTAAAAGTAGCGTAATGTAAGGAAATGAAGAGAATGACACCAGGAACACTAGAAAAAAAATTTTCAGCAAGATATGCAGTTTTTTGTAAAACCACTTTTTTCGCATTTTTTCTCAGTTTTTCTGGATTATCTCGGCAACCACACAAGACATCGAAAAAGAAGCCCACCGTTGGATTCGGCATTCAGCACAAAAAACTACTCTGGAAATGACATATCTCATTCCATGAGCACATAGGTCACATTTTGTTGATCAGTGTTTTCAGTACGGCGAAAATGCTCATCAGCAGCGTGTTCAGGAATCTCAAGTGCATCTTTGCTTGCCTGGCGCCTTCATCATTAATTATAGCTCTGTGTTGATCATGTTGTCGACGCACACTGCGAACCTGTACCGATTCCGTAGCACATTGAAGTATGTCCATCATCTGCAAAGAAAGTATTATTTCAGGGCTCATTTCAGGTATTAAAATAAGACTCAGAAAAAAAGTCTCAACTGGTATTGAAATGAAACCATTGTTTTAGAAAAACAATCCCGGAAATAAGTGAAAGTTTTTTTCTTTAATTCATTAATTTTTAATACCGATTAGCTACTACAGACAGCTCATAACAAATAATTTATGAAGAATTTAAAGTGCAAATTTAAAAAAATAATTAGATAGTTAAATAAACAACAAAATATTGCAAGAACCGTGATTGTTATTTTATAAAATTTTCTTGTTACATTATTTAACATTATGCGGTATCGAATAGAGCAGATAGACAATCTGCTTAATGAATTATTCTATAAAAATTTTACGAAAAAAGGCCAAAGTGCTGGTCAATATATAAGAAGATATTTAAAAAATAACAAAAAGTAATAGAAAACATGATTAAATTTATCATTTGTAAGTATTCCCTTCATCTTCGGCATAAGCCAATTTTTTGTAGACCTTCGATAGGCTTGTAGCAATTATGGTCTCTTCTCAATGACAAATTACTAATGTGGCAAGTACTGATTATAATATACGGATAAAATTATAGCATTTGGCCAATTTTAAAGTAAGGAAAAAAATTGCTCGATATAACTAGAAAGTGTAACTTTTAAATGAACGATGAAGTTATTTTATAATTTATCTTTTTAATAGGCTTTTGTATTAACCCTTCGCTGGAACGCTGGGGTCCAAAATACCCCAGGCATGTTGAACCTTATTTAAATCCCTTCAACATTTTAAAATAGTACTTGTACGGTTATTAAGAAAGAAAAAAAAGTTATTAATTTTGTCGTAAAAAATGTCTTTTTTCGCTATGATTTAACTTTCACAATGTTTTTTCATATTTAAAATAGATTTTGAACTAAATAACACACAGCATTATTTGAAGTAACTATCCAAGAGTGTGTAAAAAATTCAGCTACTCAAAAAGATCAATTGGCTCTTTGCAGGAAGCCTTTTTCGCTTGTTAATTTTTTTTTTTATAAATATCTCTTAGGTAGATAAAGAGAAAAATCTCAGATCTGGTCCTGAGTTTTCTTAGTATCCTAAAAGACCCAACATAACGATTTTGAAAATTGCTAAGAAATGCTATTTTGCGAGGTTTGAAAATTGCGTACGACCAAGTTAATGTTCACTTTTGTTATTCGATAGAACTAATTGGAATTTGAAGTATTTGTTTAATTTGATTTTTATCACAAAAATGTCATTAGTTTCAAATTACTGATCAAAGTGCTTACGTTTAATTAATGAGTTCTGTAAACTAAGTGACTTATAGAATCAAAAATTTGTAAACGTTAATTGTTTTGACATTTTGAAAACATGAAAATGCTAAACTTTGAAATAATTGTTTACACTATTTTTTGAATTTATTATACAAAATAAAGTTATCGCTTGGTAGAACAAGATTTAATATTTCAAGCATTGTTGTTAAAAGTAATTTTGGAAATAGATTTATACTATTTCATTCAAATTTACTTAAACTGTACAGGGAGATTTTAGATCAAGGACTGTTATTAATACCCTGTAAGCCCCAGATTTTTCCATTTTTCTTCCTAAGAGGTATTCAATACGCATTTCAAAAAATATAGAAAAACTTTAAAGTTTCTAGTTTGAAATTTTTTATATTACGAGATAAAAATGTAAAAAGGAGCCCAAATTTTTAATAGAATAAGACAAAACTAATCGTTTGCTGTACGCTTTGAATTGAAAAAAAATATTAAACCATTTAAATAATGCAATGAAAATATCGAAAAATTGTCTGAAAAACCTATATATAATATTATATTCAAGTATCGAAATTAAGAAAAAAACACAACCCACGGTGGAGCTGAGCGAACTTTAAATGAAAGATTTTTGCTTATGAGATTTTCTGATGAATAATTATAGTTCCATGTCGTCCAACGAAACTTTTAACTATGAGTTTTTACATTTGTCTGCATGTGCTTGGTTAAAATAAAAAATTTGATTAGTATATCGAAACGATTAAAATTTGACAATTTTGAATTGGAAACTGAAATAAATGCTTCGAAGTCGGAATTTTGAAAATTCTACAATTTTAAGTTGTGTTTTTATTAAAAAATTATATTATTAAAATTGCTGATACAATTTTTTAAAAGAGCAAAAATTAAAGTCACCGTAATTTCGCCGTTCAAAATTGAAAAATGTTCAATCATAAATCTTTAAAATTAAATTAATCTGAAAAAAATATTCGAATGAAGTAATTTTAAGTGGGGAACATTAAAAGTGAAAACAATTTTATTACGGAAAGTTGAGTATTTAATGAATCCAAACTTCATTTAAAATTGAAAAAAGTTGTAATTAACGAGAACTGTGATGGTAAAACTTTTTTTATATTCAAAATCCTTAAAATTAGAGTTAGTTTGAGTAAATTTGAATTCTTTAAAAATTAGAAATTTTCAAATTGTTGATTAAACTTTTTAAAATTCAACCATTTAATTTTTAATTGTCACATTAAAACTTATGAAAGGGAACAATTTCAAGCAACATAATTTTTAAATTTTAATTTCAAATGGTTTAATTTTTAACACTTTATTTTGAATTATTATTCAATTCTTTAACTCTTCCTATCAAATATTTTTCAATTTTAAATCATTCATCTGTTCAAATAGTCAACTGAAAATCGGACAATTTCAAGATATTACATCGAAAATTAAGATTTTTTGACAGTAATACAGCACCAGATTGCTATTATTTCAATTAATTTTTTTTTTAAGTTCAGTTCGACAGAAATCCATTTTAGTTAAAAAAATGAGATATTTCAAAATTTTCATGCATGTATTTGCTTCGAATAGAAAATTTGGTTCTATCGACTAAATCTAAAATGTACCTAACTAAAGTTGTTGATGATCAAAACGGTTTTTATTAAAATTGTAAGTTGTGAATGATTCTAAAAAAGGTATATTTTTTAGTTTTAGTACTGAAATTCAACGGGTTTTTACTCAGAAATGTAATAAAATCAAAAAATAAACTTAGTAAAAACAGTCTGAGCTATAACTTTAAAAAGACAGCATTCTTTTAAAAATACTTACTTTTAAAACGTGGCAAATAAAATCTTTGAGAAAATTCAAATTATGGCACGCGCGAAGTGTCACATTTTGTGAATGAGAAAACTAATCTGCTGATTTTAAACAAGTGTATTCAAATTAAAAAAAAATGGTGTCATTCATATTGAATTTACTGGAATTCTTTTGCTACCGTTAGACGAACTTCTGTAAATCATATACAACGTTCTAAAATCAAGTAAGATTTTCTGTAAAATCTATAAGAAACGTATCCTGTCACTCTTCTGGAAAATTAACCCAGTGTTTTTCTCTAAAGAAAGATAAATTAGTGCACGCTTAGCGCGCACTAAAAGAATCTCAATTTTACTTGCCTCTACACAAAGAACAAAATCTGCAACATATCTCGCATAAAAAAGGCATTGAAATCCTACTCTTTCTAATTTGTCATTCACTAGATTTTTCATGTTATTAAAAACTGTGTTTTCCAAGTCTTCCATGATAATTTCATCGTGACAGTCACTGATAATAAATGAAATCTAATCTGTGTTGTAAATAAATTTTGTTGTTGAAAAAACATCATGATTTATGCATTTTATGAGAAAAGATTTTTGTGATTCAATTTGGTTTAATTTTGTACTTAGTGCATAGAAAATTCATGATAAAAAAACGAAATTCGAAGAAACTTCAATTTCATACAACGAAGAAAAAAACTTATTTTTTTGCTGTTATTTCCTTGGATCGAGTGGGAAAGGAAGAATTGATCCTTAAAAAAATTCTTTCATAAGAATCCATCAGCACAACACCAATTTTGGTTATCAATAATCAATCAAAATGTTTAAAAACAATTTATTTTTTAAAATATATCACTGTACCAAATACTAAATTTTAAAAATCATCTTATAAATTCACTGCGTTATCACCAAGAACTAAATTATCAATTAAATTGTTTCAATTTTTGAAGAAAAGAAAATTTTTGCTGTAAATGTTATTTTTTGTTATGTAAACAATTTCGTTGCAATTTATTTTAAAAACTTTTGTACAGAAATAAAGTTATTTTTATTCTTAATTTTAAACACAATGGAAAAGTTATTATTTAAAATTGCAATCTACTTCTCAAGAGCGATTGAGCCGTAATGGGTCACACTAAACAATGAATGTATTTTGAAAACAGAAGAAAGAAAGCATCCTTTAAAATTAACAGATTTTTGGTTGGTACGCTTTATATTTATTCTGGAGAACTCAAGTACAGATCAGTGTTAGTTTAACTTTTTTTTATACACTTATTCCTAGGCAAAAAACAGTCTACGATCGTAAAAGCCACATGTTGGAGAAATTCTTCGGAATCTGAAGTTTAAAATGAGGTCAATAGAGTCTGATTTTTGGGCTCCGTGAAAATTCAAATTCGAATTCATAGATATGCGTTTGATTGCTTAGATGTGGGGATGGTTTTACAAAAAAAAATCAAGCATTCGAGAGCCCCAGAAAAGCCCAATACTACTTTCTATTTTGTTTTTTCCAGGTTTGAGTTTTTACTAAAGGGGTCGTTTTTTGTACATAGGGGTGGTTTTTGAAAATTTTGTATGGTGCATTCGCGAGTTCAAAATAAACCCAGAATTCTGATGCACTTCGTTTTTTGCAGATTTTATTTTTGGCAAAGGGGTGGTTTTTTTGCACATAGGGGGAGCTTTTTGAAATTTTTTTGTGCATTCGAGAGCCCGAAATATGCCCAAAATTCTGTTGTACTTTGTTTCTTCCGGGTTTGAGTTTTTATATAGGGCGTAGTTATATTTTCAGGATGGGTGGTTTTTGTAAATTGGTTGTTGGCGCGTTCTAGAGCCTAAAAAAGCCAAAAATTCTGTAGCATTTGATTTTTAATTTTTCATAATTTTTATGTAGTGAAGCCCAAAAATCGGCAATACAGCCAAAAAAAGCCCAAAATTCTGATACGAAGAAATTTGGGAATTTCGATTGTGGAGGACTGGAGGTGCTAGCTTGATGGACCTCAAAATATCCTGCGAATGGTTAAAAACTGGATGAGAATTCTTCGTGAATTGATATAGCTGGAGTAAGAAAAAGGCAAGTTTTTCTCCGCGGTTTAAAATGTTTAAAGACATAAATTATTTTTAAACATTTTGATTGATCATTGATAATCAAAATTGGTGTGGTGCTGATGGATTCTTACAAAAGACTTAATTAAATGATTAATTCTGCCTTTCCCACTGGATTCAAGGAAATAATAGCAAAAAGATACGTTTTTTTCTTCACTCTAGGAAATTGAAGTTTCTTTGAATTTAGTACTTTATCATGAATTTCGCAGGAATTGACATACTGTGGGGCTCAGGCAGTAATGAGAATGATAGTCCAGTTAGAAGGATAAAAACTTTTCTGACAAAATGCAAAAATCATGATGTTTTTTTCAACAAAAAAATTGATCTACAAAACAGATTAGATTTCAAATTCACACATATAAAAAATAGAGACAAATTTCGTGAAACCGCAAACAAATTCAAAAGATCGATTCTAAATTTGGTTATCAGTGACTGTCACACAAGAATTAATAGTAATTTTTTACTTCGAAAATAACAGCATGAGGTTATTCTATTCAATAAAATGACACGCAAAATATGACGCTGTAAAAAAAGAGAATTCTACTTTTTATAATTGTACCTACATCTTCCTGATCGTAATAAGCCCATGCACCGATTTCGTCTGTCCACTCATTGTGGGTGAGATACGTGGCATCATAGACGAATGGATCACTCCTGCGTCCCCTTCGCACTAGCATTAGTATACCATAGTTCCTCGTGCTATGAGTAATTATGTGTGGAAAAACAGCATGATCTCGTGACCACTGCAAGGAATTTACCCTTAAACCTTATTTTTTGACCACAATTAATGCTGAGTCCTGGAGGAATGATAGGAGTATTTGTATTGCCAGAAGTTCTTTGGTTCCTACTTGCTTACGAACTTAATTCTGTAAAAATACAATAGAAATATATAAATAGGGTGGATTGTAAGTTGTTGCTAAATAATTTCTTTCTTATAATTTCTGGTTCCTTTCAACAATATATGTGGGCATCCACATGAAAAGGGCCCTTGCGGTCGGTTCAAGTTTAGTAAATATTAGCGTTTTTCTCACTCTGGCCTAAAAATATTACTTTTGGGTTTGATGTGAGTGGGATCAATCAAAGACCCATAACGTATCTATTGGCACTGTTCTTATGTCACGAAAGTAATCCGAACTTTGTATATTTCATGTTCGAAGAAAAAGTATGCATGGCACACTTATATGACATTCGTCAACTTTAGATGCGTTTATTTGAAAAGCAGTTTTTCCAAGTTCCCAGTTTAAAAATGCTATATGACCCTATGCGTAACTCCACACAGAGCACAAAGGCCATTCTTATGCGGAAATCCGCATGTAACTATATATAATAACTACCATTCATTCATTCTGTCCAAATTGAATTTCCTATATGTTTCGGCTCGCTTTTCGCGTGTTTTTTGTCCCGCGACATTTCCTGCCATATCATTGTTCATTGGCATACGTTTGTTTGACACATGGAGTAATAGTAAGGAGACCAAACGACAATGCGCTTGCGAATAAAAAAAATAAACCTCGAATTTTCGGACATAGTTTGGGAGAGGACGGTAAATTTGAATCATGAATAATCCACCAATCAAAAAGCTCTAGCAGATATTCCACTCAAAACGAGGCGAAATCCTTTACATTTTAGCGTACATCCTCCCATAAAGCCTAAACTATGTCCGAAAAAATGGCGACAAATTTTCGACACACACTTTGGTCTCCTTACTATTACTCCATGGTTTAACATCTTATAAAATGGTCTTCACAATTTATATACCAACATAAAGTTGTTCTCATTGCATGGAAATGCTTCATCGTTCATTTTCAAGTTAATAATGTTGCACTTTAGATTAACATTCGTTACTAAAATTCTTTGAATTAAAATTCTCGCAATATTCAAAATTCTGTAATTTTGAATGGTGAAAATGACAGTGATTTTTTTGAATAGAAATTGAATAGAAGACATCGCTGGCTATTAAAATTCTTTTAATCTGATAAAAGTCCTTGATATTCCTTGAAATATTATAAAATCACTTAAAAACAACACTTTGAAATCTGAGTTAATTCCTTGAAAAACCCGTGAAATTACATGAAATCTGATTTTTGAACTAGAAAGTCGTCTTTTAATATCAGTGAATATATTCAGAACATTGAAATTTTTGTTTTTTTTCCAATATGATAAGGAATCATTTTTGAAAGAAGTATTATTAGATTTTACAGGATTTAAGGACAAAAACAAGAGAAAGATAAGTTTTTATTATATAGATTGAAACTGAAGCTTTCTTGATGTTGATTTCATCAGATAATAATCATCAGATGTTAATGAAATTTTATTTTTTTTTTCAAATGTACAATAATTTCCCAGAAATATCAAAGATAAATAAATGTTAATGTTTCCTTGAAAATGGACTTCAAATTCAATTCTACTTTTTAATTAACATTAGCATGACATACAAGTATTCACTATTCGTTTCCTATAAGAATTTCCCTGATGAGAACTCCTAAAGGGACTGGCAACATGTTGGATCTTGGTCGTATAAAAGAGACGGATAAATAATAAAGAAATGAGAGCAAGATGGATTTGTTGTCTCTTTCTTTTTCTCCGTCTTTTTTCAATCGGCACATATCTGTCTCTAATAAGCCGTCTTACAATGTTATTCAGAAACTTTTCTTTCTTAATTATTTGTTTTTAAAAAACGGTTTTTAAAAAACGGTTTTTAAAAAAAATACTTTTTTTAAGCCTGCTTGTGCAATTTTGTTGCATAATTTGACTGCTAAGATTATGATTTATTTTGTAAACGTACTTTTAAAAGTATAAGTATTTATTTGTTCCTGATGGTTTCTATTGGTAGTGCCACTTGGAAAAAGTTTGCCACATCGAAAATCGATAAGTATCTATACGGATGTTCTAGTGATGTATTATACATATATATGGATTTTCAATTAGAATTTGAGATGGTTCCTAAATGGATTTCGAAAAGCGTCCTGTTTGCTGTAAGTATTCATATGGATTTTTATATGGGATTTTTCTACCGACACACTAAGTCGAGATCCCTAAACATCTACATGGATCTATGTGAATGCACAGAAGAACGCTGGTGTCAAAGGACTCCGCACGAAATGTACAGTAAATGGCTTTTTGTGAAAAATTCTAAATCTATTTTTTTTGTATTTTCGAACTTGCAAAGCAATAATTTGAAAGAAAAAAGTAAGAAAAATGGACAGTTTTTAAACAAAAAATTGTCAAAGTTTCAATTTTTACATGTATTTTAATAGAAAAATGCTTATTTCAGTGAAAACTTTTTTTTTCTCCTAAACTCTTTGTTATATTTTGCTGAAAGTTTCACATTTTGACTATCAATCTCACTGAAACAAAAGGTTCATATCTAATATCTAGAAAGATTAACGGTTTTTCGGGTATACAGCATGTTATGGGGGTGTTTTCATACTTTAAACATCCAATTATGGAAATCATAATTTCTTACTGACTAAAGTCACTGGAGATTTTTCATTTAAATGCTAGGATATAAAATCACTTTCAAATAAGTAAGGGAAGCGTGCATCGCACGGATCTTATATATATGTGCATTTACTTCCAGGGTTATTTTATCATCCCTTGAACATTTAATCCGGAATATCGACATTTCTCAATTACTAAAATCGCAAAAAGTTTTCTGATTAATCTACGAGGATAGGAATCATATTAAGGTAAATAGGGAAGCTGTAGAACGACACAGATGTCTTTGAATTTTTATTGAGGTTTGTTTAATCATCCCTTACTTAGAGAAGCAGAGAAATTAACTTTTCCTAAGGGATGAACCACCAAAGATTAGGCCTACAATATCACTTTAAAACATACATATAGGAAGTGTCCTTCAGGAGGACTTGCATTATAATTTATTTTCAGGATAATTTAATCATCCCTTAATTATTGAAAAAAAGAAATCGATATTTTATACGGGATAACGCACCACAGATTTTTTTATTAACATACTATTGATCAAAAAAATGACTTCAAAACATACATATGAAGCGTTTTTTAACAGGATTTGCATTAGTATTCATCGCCAGGGTCATGTAATCATCCCTTATTTATTGAAGAAGGAAATCAATATTTTATACGGGATAAAGCAACAGATATTTTTTTATCAATACATTGATCAATAAAATCACTTTAGAACATATACACTTATACAGGTAGCGTTTTTTAGCAGGATTTGCATTTATTGTCAGGGTCGTCTGATCATCCCCTAATTATTAAGACAAGGAAATCGACATTTTATACGGGATAAAGCACCAGTTTCTTCTATCAATACATTGATAAAAAAAATCACTGGGACAAAGCAGCAGAGATTTTTTTATTAATTCATTATTGATTAAAATAGTTCACAAGGGAAGCAATAAGATAAGCCGGCAATTTAAAATATCGATTTCCTTGTTCAATAAATATGAGATGATTAAATATCCCTGACAATATATACTAATGCAAATCCTGTTAAAAGACGCTTCCTATGTATGTTTTAAAGTGATTTTGTTTATCGATAATATGTTAATAAAAAAATCTGTGGTAGGTAATCCCGTCTAAAATATAGATTTCTTTGATTCAATAATTAAGGGATGATTAAACTACCCTGATAATAAATTATAATGCAAATCCTCCTAAAGGATATATCCTATATGTATGTTTTAAAGTGATATCGTAGGCCTGATCTTTGGTGGTTTATTCCTTACGAAAAGTTAATTTCCCTGCTTCTCTAAGTGAGGGATGATTAAACAACCCTCTAGAAAAACTGAAAGACATCGTTGTCGTTCTACACCTTCCCTATTTACTTTAATATGATTCCTATCCTCGTAGATTAATCAGAAAACTTTTTGTGATTTTAGTCATTAAGAAATGTCGAGATTCCGGATTAAATATTCAAGGGATGATAGAACAACCTTTGAAGTGACTGCACATATATAATATCCGCACTATGCACGCTTCTTTCACTTAGAAAATCTCTCACCAATTTCTTTATCCTTTTCGTTCTTGGTTGTCCCCTCAGCATTTCTTTGTGCTGGAGGGACATATTCGAACTCTTGAAGCTCTACAGAAAACACGGTCAGTTCAATGTCATGGAGGGTGGAATTGGTAGCAAACACCTTCACTACTCCATTTTGCGGTCTTACTCAATTTTCACCTAAAAATACTCCATCGCCAGTATGTATTCTTTTTAGATAGCCCTCACTAATGTCTGCGTTGATAACAGGTAATGTTATTAATTTCCTAGACCTAGCTGGGATGTGAAGCTTTTTACTATTCAAAGGAATAATATTTCCCAATTTAAATTTTACAGTCTGGTCAGAAAATGTCATAGTGGTAGCATTCTCCCTCAAAAATTGCATTCCTAATATTCCACAAGGTGGAATAGGAAAATTTCCTGGATCTAGGTGAAATTCTACATTTCTTTCTTTAGCAATTTGTAAAACTACGCTTCCGCGAGTCCTTGTCATACCATTTCCTACACCTGTCAAAAAATACCTTTGTTTTTTTGTTTCGGTACAATTTTTTAGTTAAACAACTCTCTTTCAGCAGATTTAACTCACTACCGGTATCAATTAGGAATGAAGCTTTGTTACTATGAAAATTTTGATTGTAAACATTTATCGTTGGCGAATTTATGACCCCTTGTTTGACGATTGTGAGGACGACTCGTTTGATTGACGCGGGAAGAGATTCTTGCTGCTCTCTGCTGCGCCCTGCAGACAAGCACCCCTGGAGCAATCACCGCTTATAGCAATCTTCTGCCCTGTGTCTTCTTCCCTTACAATAACTACAACTTTCTTCTTTTTGCCCTTGATATTGCGTTTTGTTAGAATTAAATGCATGGGGAAAGATATCGCGTTTCGTCTCACGTGGACAATTTCGTGCTATGTGTCCCTCTTCTCTTGAGTTATAACATTCTAAATCCTTACGTTTCGCAGGGGGTTGCGCGGGAATTTCCGGGAATTCGATATATTGGTTTGGAATACGAGCTACTTTGTGCATTCTAGGGTGACCAGGAAAAAACACTTTTGATTTTCTTAGGAGCGAAAGGCAAATAACGATAATTTAGAAAGATATTGATGTAGGGTTTTTATGCTTAATAAATGTACTCTTAAAATACTATAAAAAAAATTTTTTAGTTTATTTTATGCGCTCTATATACATTTGAGTGGCACTTTCTAGAAACCACGTTTTTTACCGCTTGTTAAAAAAATCTCCGAAACTACCGAATAGATTTGTCTTAAATTTATACCACATATTCTATACATATACATAAATGGCAACGGTTTGATTGAAAATTCAACTTGTTGCAAATTTAACTATTTTTTTTGAAAACTTATCTTTTTAATTTAAAAATTCATCTATTTTAGTGAAAATTGCATCTTTCTTGAATAAAAATACATGGAAAATTCAACACGAGAACAATTTCGTTAAAAATTGATACTGTTTGGTTAAAAAATTCAACTATATTTTGTTTAATATTCAACAGTTTTGTTGAAAAATCGTCTTCTTAGGTTGAAAATTCCCGTATCTTGATAGAAAATGTACTTCTCATTTGAAACTCATATTTTCTTGTAGAAAAGTCAAGCTGCAATTTTTTAAAAATAAATATTCAACTATTCGCTTGAAATTTTTTCTTGTTTAAATTTAAAATTCATCTATTTTGATAGAAATATCATCTTTCTTGGAGAAAATAGCAACTTTTTTATTGAAAATTTAACAATTTTGTTATAAATGGATACTTTTGTTTGAAAAATTGAACATTTTTGTTGAGAACTGAACTGTTTTGTTGCAAATACAACTATTTGTATTTGTAAACTTATCTTTCTAATTTAAAAATTCATCTATTTTAGACTGAATTGCATCATTATTGGATCAAAATGCAACTGTTTGATTGAAAATTAAACAATTTTGTGAGAAATTGACACTTTTTGGTTGAAAAATTCAACTTTATTTTGTTGAAAATTCAACTTAGCTCTTACCAGACACTCTTTTTTTCTTGAGGATTCGACTATTTTGTTTGAAAAATTTGGTGGAAACACATTGTTAAGAAATAATTTTTTGTTGAAGATTTATATTTTTATTTGAAAATTCATCTCTTTGGTTCAAAGTTTAACTATATTGTTGAAAACTGACCTATTCAATTGAAAATTCATTTGTGCGGGTAAAACTTGAACTACTTTGTTGGATTTTTTTTTAAGGAAGGTTTACTGTTTGGTTGAAAATGTAACTGTTTTGTTGAGAATTAATTTTGGTGCTAAACATTCATAACTTTTGGTTTAAAATTTAACTATTTGATTAAAAATTAACTATTTGGTTAACAATTTTGTGATGGTTTTTATGTATACTTTTTTGCTGTACAGCTTATCATATAAAATCGATTCTCGAATCTTCTTCTTTTAGTATCATGATCGGATTAAACTTCTGCGTCATCGAGCTGTAAGTTTACTAGTTGAGTTTGAATAGAATTAGAATGATCCCATAATTCTTCGTATTTTTCAATCGCAATGCAAAATCGAGGGTTGCGCAGTCTGTATTTTCATCTATTGCATTCAGTACGCTTTCAAAATTTGTTAACTCGCGCTTTATATTTCCCAGTTGCTTTTCTAAAAACGTTATTTGTATGTCCGTCATGATGGTAGTAAACTAACGTACATAAATTATGAGCAGCTATCAAACGAACGAACACGAGATGGAAATGGGAAAGGGTGTAATGAAATGGACTATCGGCAACTCAATGGACCTACCTTGATTCCTTGACAGACCTGGCACTGCTGCTGGATTCCTTGGAACTTGAGATGTCCTTTTTTTTTTAATTTTAAAAAGATGCTGTTGCTGAGTCCTTAGCGACTTCGATGCTTGGAGCGTATGGATATCGTCCTACAGGATGTTGGTTTGCTTTGTGATCCTTGTTGGTTATGGCTTGAGAATTAAACCCACTTATTTTGAGAGTACTAGGTTTGAAATTGCTAATTTGAGTCACATAATTCTCTGGTCACTGATTTATTTAGTTACTAGTTTCACAGTCACTAGTTTTATTGATTTGTTAGTTTTAAATTCACTAAATTCACAGTCACTGTTTTGTTGAGTTATTAGTTTCAAATTCACTGAATTCTCAGTCACTGTTTTGTTGAGTTATTAGTTTCTAAATCACTAAATTCACAGTCACTGTTTCATTGCGTAATTAGTTTTAAATTCACTAAATTGACAGTCACTGTTTTGTTGAGTTATTAGTTTTTAATTCACTAAATTCGCAGTCACTGTTTTGTTGAGTTATTAGCTTTAAAATCACTAATTTCACAGTCACTGTTTAATTGTGCTATTAGTTTTAAAATCACTAATTTCACAGTCACTGTTTTGTTGAGTTATTAGTTTCAATATCACTAATTTCACGGTCACTGCTTTGAAAGTCGCTAGTTTTAAAATCACTAGTGTCATTGTTGTATAGCAAAGCCAATGTTTTACATGTGCACAAACTGACGCGATTGTATTATACGCGTGTTCATTTTGTAAAATATCCGCGACTCGAAGCACCAAAATATGTATGAGCGTAAAAGAAAGTATTAAAAAAATTAGGCATTTTGTTCTCCTTAAAACTGTATAAATTTATTACAACACAAACATATTACTATTTCTCTTAGGCGACTTTGATGAAGGAAACAGTAGGTTTATGTGTTTATATTTTGGCCTTACCTCCATAAAGAGCTTAGGATAGGAAATTCCTCTACTTTGAGTTTTTCCCAAGACATGGTTCACATAATAGCTGAATATTAAAATAGACACGTAAAAGCAAAAAAAAATGTTACAACGTAACAGTCAAATTGTTGGTTATTCTGGTATCTGCTTCCGGTTTTCTTTAGAGTTTATATTTTTATTTTTATTCGAATAATTCAGAAATAAAGACGAGTAACATCCTGAATTAATTGCAGATGAGTTGAGTTATTTAGACATACATAACAAGGGTTCAAAAAAGTAAGGGATTAAGTTAAATAGAATCTTTTATATAGAACTTTATAAACTTTAATATAAAATTCAGATCTAAATAAAGGAAATACAATAAACATTCCATGTGAAACTGTTTGACTAGTTCCATAAGAGTTTCTAATATTAAAATCATAAGTTTCTGAATGAACTATGGAAACCCTAAATGAAAATAATCTAATTTTAATCTCTCAGACTAAAAAATACTACGCTCCTACTGATATTGCCTTACGGATAATTAAAATTATTTCCAACAAGGGAATCATAGATTGGTGTTTTATGGTTTTATGTGAAATCCGATCGTATTTTATGATATGTCGATAGCTGTAGTTGATTATTTCTTTACTCTCGGCCTATCGACAATGTTGAGCTGTTGCAGCCTTAACAAGAAGTACTAGTATATCTATATAGCAGCCTGGTACACAAATGAGGTGGAGAAGCCAATGGTTATCCAAAAGGAGTAATACGTAAGCATGTTGTATGTTAATACAAGTTTGAACGCAGCAACAGGGGGAAAGCTCACGGAAAGGACTGCGTTAGCATGAAGTTCTCGTTACAAATTTTTTTCCAAGTGGAACCAGTTTGGTCCGTTTATCTCTCGTAGTTTATCAAGGTGCTGTACGGTGGCAATACCAAGTGGTATGCATGAAAGAGAAGTCGTTACACTCGATCTTTGCAGGAGCATCTAAACCAACTTCTGCCGTATCCTCAGGATTGACCTTCGTGAAGTGACCTACCTTGGACTCTGCAGATAAAGTACTGGGGACACGAATTCCCTCTTGTCTTGATTATGTTTTCTGGTCGCTCGTGACCGATGGCGAAGCCTCTTGTCACGAGCGAATTTCAAAGGTCATAAGACAGGCATTTAGGCTGGTATCGCGATAACTTCTTGAATCATCCTTATCCCGAATTGAGAAATGGGATCGAGGCTAAAATAAAACCACAATATTTCATCATTCTTTGTAAAGTACCTCGTTTTTCATCGCATCCTAAAGGATAGACTAGACACAAATAGCGTGGGGTATCCGGTTAACTGTCTCTTAGAGTTAATCTGCCTTTTATCTTTTATTTTTGCATGCTTATTTATTGAATGCAAGATGAGAAAAAGGAGTCGAGGATTAGCACAAGAATAGAAATAGTAGAAAAAAAGATTAGGGTGAACAAAATGAGAAAGCAAAAGCGAAGAAAAATGCTAAGAACGAAGAAGAAGAGGAGAATAAGGGAAAGGTATAAGAAAATTGAGAAAAAGGAGAAAAAGGAGAGATAAAGGTAATAAACCGGGTATATTGTGTTTAAAATTATTTTGAAGTAGAAAAAGACAAGATCTTCCTTGCTTGCTCAAGCATAAAGAAGAATAAAAATCTCCTCTAGAAAGAACGAGAAGGGAAAGAACAAGAGAAGGAGCAAAAAGACGATGGATTTTGCTAAAACTGGAAACTATTGTACAGCAAGGAGGGTCACGTCCTTGGGAAGCAGCAAAACAGCACCTCTTCGTTTTACCCTGAAGGTCGAGAACTTGTTCTTATTGCCCATAATTACGTCATAATTTAGTTCCTCTTCTGTGAGGTGGTCTACAGTTTTATCTTGGAAGACACAAATTCCTCCGTAACACGCAACATGTATCTGGATGACCATAGAGCACGTGAAGAGATAATCGTACATCCAGAGGTTTTTAAACAAGTTGATGTTTTATGTAACAAGATAATATTTCTTGAAGCTTGATAATTACTGTTCAACAAAATGTGACACATGTGTCCATGAAATGAGATGTGTCGTTTCCGTGGTGAATTTTCGTACTGAATTCAAATTCAACCTCCAGTTTTTGCGTACGAGTCAGGTGATTGTACTCGAATTCCTTTGGATCTATCAGAATTTGCTCGAATTCTTTTAAATTCTTGAAAATCTACACTTACTTGAATTCCACTGCACACGATTGAATTCCTCTGAATTCCCTTAAATTCCGTCGAATTCCTTTAACTTCCCTAGAATTTTTTTTTAATCTTCTTAATTTGAATTCTTGAATTCTCTTAATTTATCTTGAATTCATTTGAGTTCCCTTGAGTCTTCTTGAATTATTTGAAATAATCTTGAATACGATTGAATTATTTTAAATTGAAAGAATTCATTTTTTAATTTAGGCTTATTAAAAGCGAATCATAGTTTTCTAACTCCATTTAACTCATTGGAATTTCTTTGATAGTGACAACTCAAATTAATTCAAAATAATAAAAGATTCTATTGAATTCAATGGAATTCAAGTGAACTCAAAAGGAATTTCAGTGAATTCAATGGAATTCAAGTGAATTTAATTAAATTCAGGGTAGTTAAAACTACCTGAAATCTGCAGAAGTTTACTTAAATTCGCTTAAATTCGCTATGGTACGGATATGTGAACCGAGCCGTGTGCAAGAGACTTTGACAGTCGAGGGTAAGACGTCTTCTTGACAATATTAGCTTATTTATATATGAGTCAAAAAAGTGAAAATAGAAAATTGCCCGTAGCGACTGTCATTTATCTGGCCATTGTGGGATCACCGAGAGTTAGCAGTAGTCCAGAAGTGGTCAGGAGTGTAGTCACAGTATAGTCATGGGGTAGTCCCTTCAACGGTCTTTATAACAGTCGGTTATCTGACTACATGAATATCAGTGCATAACCCTTCGTATTTTCTGCAGTTAAATATGAAAATAATAAATTTTGTGTGATTAACACTAAAAAAGTAACATTTAACTGAGCATATCTTATGAAAGTTTTTTTTGACGTTTTTACATTCTCATCCTAATGAGAAGAGATGAGTTTGATGTAAAATTTGACTTCGCCACTTTTCATCACATCTTCACGTTTTGCGATCTTATCAGTCAAAAAAAAAAAAAAAAAAAAAAAAACGATTTTAACGAAGGTGTCTGTCTGTATGTCTGTCTATATGTCCATCTGTCTGTATCCTGTAGGCACCATAAGTTTCGAAAGAGTGATCAGATTGGATTGAGCTTCGGAATACGCTTTTAAGATATGAAAAGAAAGGACGAATTCGTTAACTATGCGAGATACGAAAAAAAAGTTTGGAAAGAAAATCGTTCATGTTAAAAAGATCTATAACTCTTCTTGGGACTATTTTTATTAAGATAGACAGTTTATGCTTCAATCGTGAAATATATTATCGAAAAGATGAACTTCCATTTCATGGCCAAACTATGCAAGATACGAAAAAATATTTATGACCAAAGTGATTAACCTGATGAAGATCTACAAATTTCGTTCGCATTAAATTTTAATGAGACGTATAGCTTTTATTTTAATCGTGATATTGTTTTTTCAAAAATAAAGAAATGTATTTTGCGCCAAAACTATGCAACATGCGAAAAAAGTCCAAAAAGTCAATTGTTGCTTTTAAAAGGACCTACAAAATCTGTTTCAACCTTTTTCTGTATATAAATATTGGTTGTCTGTTTATCTGTCATTGTATATAATTGTTTCAAATAGCGTATTCTATGATTGAAATATAAACTGTGCAAAAGCGCAAATCATTCCAATGATGGAGCAATTCCGTAGAAAGTTATCGTAATCGTGCAGAAATTTTGCCACGCCTAAACCATATACAATAAATTATTGTAATTATATAATTTATTAGATAATTATATAAATAAATTTAAAAAATCGAGGGTGAAGCGCGACAATTTTAGTGAGAATGTGTTTTTTGAGGCCGATAGAGCCTTAAGTAAATAAGTTTTTTTTTTTATTATAAAATAAAAACAAATTTAACAATCACTTTAAAAGTGAAAGTTTAGCAAATTTTGTAATATTTGTAAGTAAACTTCTTCTTTGTAACTAAGCAGCGGGCACATTTTTTCTTCTATATCTTTTTACGATAATTTCCGGAACTCTTCAAGCTACTAAGGCGCTTCCTCAGGCTTGAATTTTAACCCATGTATGACAAAACACAAGTTTCCTCCTACACGGATGAATTGTTCGATGTAATATTTTTACCACATAATCTCAATGGCATAATACACAAAAATAAAGCCTTCGTTTTTTGAAACATGGTCTTGTTTTTGTTATATTTTAATTATTCGAAAATGGGCTTCATTTATGCGCCTGGAGAGGAGCAATCCACTACCGGGAATGTACCCACGATAAAGCGAAAACAGGCGCTCCCAATTTGAAGAGCACAGCAGGATGATGGAGTGTGAAATTTTTCGAGGACACTTCACCCCGGGCGGTCCGTCGTAACTCATGAGACCTAACTGTTGTTAGAGCGTTACATGATTCGATACGGTTGAACGAAATTGATCATTATTCAAATATTATGAAATTGAACTTTAATATGTTGCATTAGATTCCTTACATAATGACGAGACGATTAAAAAGCGATAGAAAAAAATCGGTTACCCGTTCAATTTCTGTTGGGAAGTTTGGTAATTTTGAATTTTATTTAAAATTACCTTCAATATTGAGAATATTGGCCCATTTTCCTCATTTTTTTTCATTTTTGTCTTCAAATGATATCATTTTCAAATTTTATCAGCTAATAAAAATTACAGCGATCCATGTTTTGCGCAATTTGAGAGATTGCAACAGTATTCATTGTCGGCGTGTGATGTGCTTTGGTCTTTATCGACAGACAAAAGCAAATTCGAGGAGATCATATAATTATACATCGGAGTAATTAATTAATTACTCAATTGATGATTAAGCAATTCATTATTGCTTCCTCATAAATGGAGTTTTGTAATAAGATAAATTTTCGCATATACTTTTTTGAAATTTTTTGATATAATTCGACCCCAGGAGCTCGAAAATATAGTTTTTAAACAATGTTCGTGTGTGCGTGTGTGTAACTTTTTCTTCTTCACCATATCGCGAAAAGGAAAAGAGCTGTGATCATGAAATTTGTGGTTGAATATTCTTCTTTTTTCATATTTAAGAATTCACAGTTAAAAAATGCATCAAAATCATATAGGGTGAATCCAACGGTTTAACCGTAAACCCACAACATAAATGGAAGCGTGATGAGTACAATAAGGACAATTCTCACAGGAAACATATTTTTATTTGGTTATTTATTTGGTTATTTATTTATTATTTATTTATTATATTTTATATATATATGATATATATTATTTATCTTAGTTATTTATTATTTATTATTTATTTCACAAAACATATGATGAACGAGAAAATGCTTGCCTGGCAGGGCTGACAGGATCAGGTAAGCGATGGCGAACCGAAAAACGTGTTAATTTATACAGCTAAGTAAGGTGACTAGTAAAAGCGGAAAAATTCGTACACATGTAGGAGATGACGTTGAAAAAAGCACCTGTACATAGGCAGTTAATTATCTGGAGAAGGAAGTGCTGCCAGCTAACGCCAAAGTCACCGATAATTGAGGTAAAATTTTGTGGCAGGTAAACTCTTGGAATCGATTGATATGTATTATTTATGCATACAGGTAACTATATGCAAAAAGGCAGTTAAAATAAAGGAGCAGAAACACCTGCCAGGCAGCGGTAAAAGGTGCGGTCCATCTGATAAGGGACACACAGAAAAAATTCATCCGTAAAAAAGTCACGAACTTTTAGCTAGGTCTCGGATGCCAGATATAAAAATTAAACATTAAATACTTATTTCTATGAGAAATGTATGGATAATTTAATAATGGATAATTTTTGTTACAAACAGAGGATTCTCAGAGGATTCGAACCCTCGAAGACTGCTGACTCATCAGTTTCTAAACATAAACCAAGAGTGCGTAAACACCCGCAGCCATCGAGGACAAACTATGTACGTTTTATAAAACTTTTGCCACTCATCAGACCGAATAAACGCACCGTGCGTGCGGGCGAGCGTGTGTGCGGTCCACATGCAGGCGAACCTACTTCCCAGTTCCTAGATTTGTTGGGCAAGATCGTGAGTGCTCTGAGATTCTTTTCCTAATCACTCGTCATATTTTTGTAATTATTCACGAAAAAAAAGAGATGAACCGTTTTAGAATTTCCACATCGATTTCGTCAATTCTTTCCCAAATTTCGTAGATTTTTTACGAAAATACATCAATATCCGATGAATTTTTCTCATATTCGACACCTAGCTACTAGTTCGTGACTTTCTTGAGGACAAATTTTTTCCTTGCAGTATTAAAATAAGAAAAATATTGATTTCATAGGAAAAAATTTAAAACAAAAGTTGGACTACTCCCCGAGATGCATACTTTCATTATTATAACATTTCTTGATAAAATTGATACATTTAGAGCCAACAATTTTCAAGAGATAAAAGATACTCCTTTATAGGTCTGCTTCAACATTAATGAAGAATATTTTATTTAAATATTTATATTTACTAACTACTTATACGCATTTTCCCGTGCACATACTTTGACGTGCTATATCTTTAGCATTTCTGAATAAGGTGTTCTCAGAACTAGATCATCAATAGTGTAAGTCTTGTGTAAAAAATTGACGTCAGCTACTTTGAGGTAAAATTATGACTTATTCTGCTATTAACAGTAATAAACCGAGTCACGTTTTCAGCTTCTAATTATCGTAGAAGCTTGTAATAAAGCTAAAAGTCGTAGACGGTTACCCTGCTTGTAGCAGAAGTTTCATTACAATTTCTTCATAGTGCAATTGTTAAGCTACTGGGCCACGAAAAATATCCGAGATCCCATGCTGCCTCCCTGAAATTGACTTTCGCCACGGTACTAAACATTCAATACATTTCAACGTTCATGCTGTGCACAGCGCCTCGATTTTGACTGCAGTAACTGCACATTTATTGCCCAGCTCAGACGTTTCTAATCAGCACATTATGGCGATTCGGTCATGCGCACTGCGATTTGATATCTCCTTTTCTCCCGCGAGAAGTGTGCAAGTGAGCGCTGTGTTGAATGACAACTGAAAACTGAGGTTACGTTCCCGTAAATATTATTGATATTTAACTGAACACTTTTAAAATCAGAAGTTAAATTATTTTCATTTTAAGTCATTATAAATGATTAATTGTTCAATTGTTATTTATACACTAAAATTTGTTTGAAATGTTTTTAAATATTCCCTTAAAATTGATTCAAAATGGAAAATCACTTGAAATTCTCCTAGTAATCTTAAATAAAAATTTTTATTATCATGAAATTTCTGAAAATCCTTAGAAAGCTTCAAAATTCTATTCCAAAATCTTCAAAAAATTTCATTTTATGTTACATTTTTTGCAATCTTTTTAAATTTGAAATTATCTTGTAAATTTTTTCAAAACCTTTAAATATTTTTTAAAATGATTTAGATTGTTTCTAAAATTTTTAATTAATCCTGCAAAATAAAAAAAATGTTCTTAAAATCTTTCAGATTATTTTTTGTACAATTCGGAAAATCTTTCGAAATCTTTATAAATATTATCATAAAATTAACTTTTCAAAATAAAAAATCATTTTCAATGTTTCTAGGAATCTTAATAAGGATGTTTGGCATTGGGGAACACAACACGCCATTTTTGCCACTTGATTATTTGATTTTCCGACTTACACTTAACTTTGCAAAAACTTTTGCCAAAAGTTTCATAACATTGATATAACCACAAATTGCTGTCGTTGTCTTCACGGAGTGTTTGTCATGCACTGGCGCTCACTCGCACACTTCTCGCAGGAGAAAAGGAGATGGCAGATGACAGTGCGCATGACCGAATGGCCATAATGTGCTGATTAGAAACTTCTGAGCTGGGCAATAAATGTGCAGTTACCACCGTCAGAACGCATGTATGGTGATCGGTCTCCTTATTATTACTCCGTGCGTGACTCTGTTCATTATTGTTTATAGCAGAATAAGTTATTGTTTTACCTCAAAGTAGCTGGCGACAATGTTTTACACAAGACTTACACTATTGATTTACTAATTTTGAGAACACCTTATTTTGAATTGCTAAAGATAAAGGACGTCAAAATATGTGTACGGAAAAATGCGTATAACTTGGTAAATATAAACACCTCAATAAAATATTCTTCATTAATGTTAGAGTAGACCTATAAAGGAGTATCTTTTCTCTCTTGAAAATTTTCGAAGAAGTAACTTGCTGTGAAGAAAAGCAGCATCTTATTCTTGTGGTATTTCTTTAATCGTTGTTTCTCTAAATGTATCAATTTCATAAAAAAATGTTATATCAATGAAAATATGCATCTTTGGGAGCAGTTTAACTTTTGTTTGCTACTTTATCCTGTGTAATCAATATTTTTCTTATTTCAATACTGTACCTCATCGGTTGGACCGCGCACTATCGCATACACATACACAATACATAGCCATTGAATCCAAAATTTTCCTGTGACAAAATTTTACCTGAATTATCAGCTACTTCGGCGCTAACTGGCAGCACTTTCTGCTCCAGATAATTGTCTTTGTACCTATCACGTTGCCATTTATGTTGTGGGCTTACGGTTCAGGTCGTTGAACAACGATACTTTGTTCGAAAACTTCTTTTAAGAGTCGCATGGATAGTCAGTGCCTTTGTACGCATACAAGTTTATTCAATTTTTCGATATTATAGCCGAAATAAAGAAAAGAATTTTCTGCCAATGAGCGAAAAATATCTAGTTTTGCAAGAGATTAAAAACGGCGAATCAAGAAATGCTATTTTAAATAAATAAAAACTTCGTAAACGTTCTTTACGCAAAATTGTTCAGTACACCAATAAATTTGTTCAGAAACCCAACGAATTTAAGTTCAGAAACAAAATATCAATGAAATCTGCTGAGAATACTGAATTAGAGGGCGCTTTATTAGAATGGTTTATCCAAAAACGAAACTTGGTTCAACCGATTTCGGTAACGATGCTTCAAGAAAAAGCTTGAATTTTCAATCAAATGCTAAAGGGGCCAGCAACCTTCAAAGTAAATTGTTAAAAACGTATGCAATTGAAGAAAAATACTGAGTTCGGCACCAATATAATAATAATGGTGATATTATTTCATAAAGGAAATATTTATATTCCATTTATCTGACATTCGAGTTTGCGCATTCCGGGCTCCCTATCTGGCAGCACTGGTAAAAATACCCGTGTGGAAAAATTTCGTGGCACTTTTTTACTTATTGCATTTTTTTCCATTATACGAACATCTGAATTTTACTATATGAGCAAAAGCATATTATTTTAAGGCTTCTAGGAACATCCAAAATAATTTTCAGGCGGGTATATTCAAAACTCGAGAAGTTTTTTGCAGTTTTCTACATTGGGGTTGAATGAACCCCGTGTGGCATCTACGATATTTTTTTGACGTGTGGCATTTAAGGGTTACAATTTCAATCGCGTTCAATAATTATTGTTTATGATCTTAAATATGTAATACAGTGCATTCAATTATTATTCGAGCGTTTATGCCAGGGCTCACCACTTTCACCAGGTGCTGACTGCCACGACAAGTTTCAAAAAGGAGGAAAAGTTTGGCAAATTTGGAATGAAAATTCATAAAGAATGAAGAAAAACCACGGCCACCTAAACCAAAACCCAGCAGGAGGTATAATGACCGTGAAGGATTAGGGACCAGTCGAATGACAGGATTTATTACGGCCTCTTTGACCTAGTCAAAGACTGCCTTCTGGTGAGCCCTGGCTTATGCAATTCGACGCCTCCATTCAGTATGTGTCTATCTGCTGACAGCGTCGTGTATGAGACTATGCGCTGTGTATAAGCATAGGGAATAGTCTCATACACGGCGTTGTCAGCACATAGACTCATATTTGGTAATTCGTGAAGAGACTGCTCATGTTATCGGCGATAACGTTGAAAGCCTTAATTACTTAGAATAAGCCTCCGAGGACAATGGTACTAATATTTCAACTGCACCTTCCTTCTCTCGATTCCTTCCTTTGTTATCTCCATGAAAGTTTGCTTTAGTGTTTCCCAAAAGATTGTATAGTTGGTGAGCTACTGACGGCAGAAAGTATGGAAAGAAATTCTACTGCAACTTCTTGATGTAAACTTGTTTCTTGCTAAAAGAGGTTTCTATTTCCGCGAAGATAGTAACGAAATTGGAGACCCTTTTAATGGTAACTTCCTCAGGATGCTTGAACTTTTAGCAAAATACGACCAGCTTCCTAACGACCACCTACGAAAATTTTGCCACTCTCAAGAAACCTGAAGAGAGTACAGGTGGATTGCTATTTATTAGATATTAAGAATCAATTTGTGGTTATTTGTGCACATCCACTGATTGTCGATGCAACTCAAGATTTCGCTTACGTTAGACAAACTGCGTTTTCAATTGGGTATGTCAATTTCATCAATGAAGATAAAGGAACCCGTCAAGCCGAAGAGCGTCTATTAGCTATTGTTGACTGTGTTGAAAAAAACTTCTTCACTTCTTAGTTCAGAATGTCAAAACTGAGACATTTTAATTTGTTTTGACAGATTGTCAAGGGAGAGGATATGTCAAAGGCGGCAATATGAAAGGTGCCTATGCAGAAGAATTCTCTCAATCTTAGCGGAGTACAAGCAGCTGAAATTTATCTTGCGTCACGGAAAAAAAATCAAATAAAAATAGCAAGTTGAGCTATTCCTGTCAAAGTACGAAATTTTAACATGCGAAATTGACCCGGAGTTCGTGCTATATTTGCTTGAACTCATGCAATTTTAGCGTGACAAGTCTCTACAATACCAAAGCATGAATCGCATGGTAATAACAGCTCAAGCGAATGCTTTTGAAGTAGTATCGCTGTGCGAGAAAAGCTTTCATTCGTCCGTGCTATGGTTACGAGAAACCTCAGCGATTTCGGTATGGGTTTCTCACAATGAAGGTCTTAAGTCACGCCTACTAGTGCATGCTGTTTTGCATATAGTGAAAGAATGCGGAGTACAAAAAACCATGCCAAAATCGTAAGGGTTTCTTAAAAACAGAGAAAGGTCAAGCGATATGGTTTTCTCACTCGGCGAGACCGTTTTTAGAGCGTGAAGTGTTTATCTTTCCTAGTATAAGACATGATCGTGCTTAAAATGCATGAAATATAGCTATGATAACAAGAAAAGATCTATCATAAACGTATGATAGGTACTATAGCTAGTTTTTTAGATTTTTTTCTACATGTGCCCTTAAACTTTTTGGTGTCGCAGCAAAATTGTAGACAAAATTTAGTTTCAGCCCACAAAGATGGGAAATACTAAAGACGAGGTATCATCATTGAATCTGAAAGAATAATGTCGTGAAAAAGTCAATGAACTCAAGACGTATACATGGACTTCAAATTGATTACTTACGACATCGATTTGGGAAAAAGTTTTAAAAACCACTGAAATTGTAAACAAAGTAATTCTGGCTCGAGGGGCAATGCTTGATGTCACCTGTAAAAATTTAAAAAGCTTAATTGCAGAGCTGCAGCCCCTCAGTAATGAAAGGCAGGGATGGAATTTGGAACGAAGCTGTCACGATGGCAAGAAATATCGGGCGGCCACAATCTCTTCAAGAGGAAGCCAAGAGAAATTTCAAGCGGAAGAAAATGGCAGACGAGGTTCACGAGGAAGCATTTGAAGATAACATTGTAGCATTAGATTTAAAATTCAAAAGAGCAACGTACTACGCTATCTGAGACCATGTCATTCAAGATGAAACTGTGTGGCTTGAAGCAATGCACTAACGTTCCAAAAGTTTCTCTGTTCATTGGGAATTACGCGTTTTATCTGAGGACGAAATTAAAAAACAAGCAACTCATCTGCTGAAAAAATACCCCAAGGACCCAGTGTGGCAGATTTAACGACTTTGTCGCTAGATTTAGCGTTTTTTGCAACTGAATTGCGACTTTTTTTTTAGCTCGGCAACACGGCGTAACCTTAGCGTTTTTTTTCTCTGATGGCGACGGAACTGGCGACTTTTTTTCAATTCTAGAGTTTTCATTATGAAAGCAGCAAAAAACTGGCAACCTTCTGATTTTTGTTGATAAAGTTGGCAACGGATACATATTTTAAAAGCAATCATTAAAAAACGCTATTTAGAGAAGAGCATCGAAAGCACTAGAATTATCCAAAGTTACCATGAGTTACTGAATGAAAACATTGGCAAAGCAAAGACTAGAAGGGATTCTTTGTCAATCTGGCCAAGAAGGGAGAGTGACGGATAATCCTAAGTCACAAATCACATCAATCAAGGTTTCCTCCCGAAATGATGAGTTTGAATTTGAAGTAAGACAAAATGGACTAAGTGTATGAATGTATTTTTTTTCACACTGGAGTAAGCACTGGTTAATACGTCATATTGGTGGACGTGGCGATACCGATTCAAAAGTTTCACAGTACCATTCTATCATTGAGTAAATAAAGTTGAAAATGTTACACATTCGTGTTCTTTTACAAAATTTTTCCACAATGATAGGTTTCTAATTAATTCAACGTAGTGTCTTGTCCCGAAATTCGGGACGAGTAATCAAATATTTTTTATGATCTTGGCTAGTCGTCCCGAATTTTTGGGATGAGTTCATTTTCTTTTCCAACTCCTCTAGTTTCTCACAATGTCTAGACAGAGCCTTACTTCAAATAAGAAATTGAAATATTTTTCAGAAATATTTTGAAAACTTTCATTCTACAAGTTTCAATGATATTTAATCAAAACTTACATCCGAAAACTGAAATATTCAAATTACTCTTTTACTATTTTTTTTTAATTATAACATTTTAAATTCATAAATGATTTTTGTCTCTACACAGAAATATCATCAGAGATGCCGTCCAAAGGAAAGGACTTTCTCACGAATTTTGGGATGAGTAGTGAACATGAGAATCATCAAGGTAACCCTAGTACGAATGAAAATTGATAACACAAGTGTTAATTATTGAACGTTGAAAAAATATTGATAATATATTGAATTAGAAAATATTCTACTCGCTTGGAACCTTATTCCCAATGTTTTGAAGAAAATTTTTTTAAAAAGTATGCCATGCCGTTCGACTAGATATTTTTGTGAAAGAAAAAAGGAATTGTAACTACTTTATCAAGTGCCTCTAAATTATTGTTCTCCTGGAAGATTGGTTTTATACGAAAAAATAATGTAGGAAAATCAGTACAAGCCTATAATGATTTTCTTATAATTTTCCTAAAACGTGAAGGATTGTATAAATGCTGATATCAGTTTCAACGAATTCAGTGATTATATTTTTCTTCTTGAAAGTGACTATCATGAAATGCAAATATCTCAGAAGTTCAGGCTTGATGCCTCTGATCTATGAGATAACGATTGTAGCATATTATATAATCTATTAATGCACTAGAATACTCAACACTTACGTTGTTAAACAAATTCTTTAGCAATACATTAATTACTTATTTCTCTCATTAGAAAAGATGAGGTACCTTTCTGCTCTTGTCGTACCCTGAGCAGTTATACTTTATTATATGGGTTCATATGATTGTATAATATATCTATAACCTTACGTACATTTTTTGAGTTATATACAAACCAGAATCTGTTTGATATAATCTACATTCTATTCCAATCGCTATTTTATGTCAAATTGGGTTTGAGTTTCTCCAACATATGCAAGAACTAAATCTTAATTTATAACCAGAGATTTCAGAATGCGCGTGCTAACAAGAATGAATTGAAAAAAGTGTCTCTATTGATACGATTTTCATTCCATATATGCACAAGCACAAAATTTACACTCCTGAGGTGTCATCCAGAAATTATTCAAGACGCTTCGGAGCGCGGGGGGGATAATCTTACGTGAGGAAAATCTTGAGTAGGGAAATAACAAGATCTAAATTACACATTTTAGCGGAACATGCAGTAGAAGTTCGATCTGTTAGAGCAAAAGTGAATTTTCTCTTGAGGAAAATGCGTAATTTGTTGATGCGTAATCAGTAACTTCATGTGAATTCAAGTGAATTTACGCGGGTGTATTCAGCGAAGGTGTACACCTGACTTGACGAGTTGCTAACCCCTCGAAGTTTTCCATAATGTTTGAAAAATTGACAAATGATACTTCAGTGTATAAAATATGTGCTAAAAACGTGTTCAGGACGTCAGATTCAGACCCAATGTTGTTTTTACGAAATGGCACCGTTGCTTCAGCAGCCATCCCACATTCAATTTCCTTTGTGCCTGCGTTTTCAAGAAGTAGTATTTAAAAAAAAAATATATATATATATATATATATATATATTTCTACCGAAAGGTAAAAGATGTTTCAACGTCCCTGCTACATTTGCTGCACACTGTCGTAGAGTTGAACTCCATTTTGGGTATGCGATAGTCCAAGCGGTTGTGTCCTGTGGACATCCGAACTGTTGGCAACTCTGAGTTTGTTCCCAGTATTCAAGATGCATCTTCTGGATCAATTTTTAAATAGCCATCAGAGGCAGCGGAAGCAAAACTACCCACTTGAGCTCAATACGTTTCGCCGACCCTGATGGCCATTCCGATGCAGAAAGACGCTAGTCCTAGCACCGGTTCCAAGCTCGTGTATTCATTCCTGTGCCACTTTTCGACAGCTGGTCCGCTTTTTCTTTGCCCTTGCCCCCTGTGTGACCAGAAAACCATACGAGGGCCACGTTTTTCTGTTCGTTAAGTTTATTAATTGCCTTTTTGCTTTCCAAAACAAGCTCTGAGGTTATGCCTGCCAGCTACGTTTCCCTCCCTTAATATCTCAGCTTAGCAGAGGACGACCAGGTAGATAATGATCCAACAGTAATACGAAATGGCTACTTTGAGTAATTTTCAAAATAGGCACCATGTAAATTTCATGTCACGGTTTCCTGTCAAAACGACGATTTTGAATTTCGATCTTGAAGTAAGACAGAATAGATTGAGTGTATGAATATATTTTTTTTATATTGAAGTAATCACTTGTGAATAAGTTATATTGGTGGAAGTGATATTACCGATTTAAAAGTTTCACAATACCATTCTATTTTTGTGTAAATAAAGTCGAAAATGTTACACAATCGCGTTCTTTCACTAAATTTTTTCAGAATGATAGATTTCTAATTAATTCAACATAGTGACTCGTCGTCCCGAAATTCGGGACAAGTAGTCAAATATTTTGTATAGGCTTGGCCAGTCGTCCCAAATTCTAGGGATGACTAGTTTATTTTCTCTTCCTAATCCCCTAATTTTTCAAGACGGCTAGGCAGAGCCTTATTTCAAATAAAAAATTAAGGTATATTTTAGAATTACTTCGCAAACTTATATTCTAAAATTTTTGTTGATGTTCAAGTATAACCTATATCCAAAAAAGATATTGCTTTTTTTTTTGGTTGGAAGCGATTCACTGTCGCGAATCGTTGATAGGCAACAATATCTTATACGAAATGAACTTGAATAATCGGATGAATCTTTTACTATATTTATTAAATTTTCAACATTACAAAGTCATAAATGGTTTTTCTCTTCACAGAAATATCATCAGGTATGTCGCCCAAAACAAGGGACTTCTTGACCTATTTTGGGAAAGGTAGTGAAGACAAGAGAAGGGACTTTCTGGAAAATTTTGCGATGAGTAGTGACCATGAGATGCATCAAGGTAACCCTAGTACAAACAAAAATTGGTGAAACAAATGTTGAGTAATGAACGGTTTGAAAATATCAATAATATTTCAAATTAGATTCATGCGAAATGAGATGAAATATTTTAATTACTCTCTTACTCATTCTTCAAATTTTTAACATTTCAAATTCATAAATGGTTTTTGTCTTTCCACAGAAATATCATCAGGAATGCCGTCCAAAGGAAAGGACTTCCTCACAAATTTTGGGATGAGTAGTGAACATGAGAATCATCAAGGTAACCCTAGTACGAATAAAAATTGATAACACTAGTGGTAATTAATGAACGGTTTGAAAATATTAATAATATATTGAATTACAAAATATTTTTCTCGCTTGGAACCTTATTCCTAATGTTTTAAAGACAAATTTTTGAAAAAGTATGCCATGCCGTTCGATTTGATATTTTTTTAAAAGAAAAAAGGAATTATAACTACTTTATCAAGTGCCTCCAAATGATTGCAATAAATATCTGCATTCGCTGGATATTTTTAAAAGTGCCTAAAATTTCATTAGAATTTGAAAAATCTTTCGGAATCTCCTAAAATCTCTTAATACGTTTGGAAATATTTTTAAATACATTGAAATCTTTAAAATCTGTTATATTTTTCAGAAGCCGCTCTAAATTGTTGAAATGCCCTAAAATCATTGACCTTCTTGCAGATCCTACAAAATCCCTTATATTTTCTAAAATTCTTTGAAATTTTTTTTGAACCATTGCAAATGCTAAATAAGAAGTTTTTTTGGCATCCTTTGAAGTCGTTAAAATCATTTAAAATTTCTTGAAATTAAGTTTTTTTTTCTAAGAGTTCTCCATAAAATCGTGTTGAAATTCCTTAAAACCCCTTGACATCTTTGAAAATCGTTGAAGCCTATTTAAATTAGTAGAAACCAATCAAAATCACTTGGAAATATGATAGAATGAATATATTTATTCAAGTTTCCTGCATAATGTCGATTTCCTTGTTCAAATGTTGAAGAGATTTTAAAACAATTCTCAAAATGATTTCAACAACTTTTTCTTCTAGCATATGTTTCCCACAGTTATTTTATGTAATTTGCGATTCCAATAGCTTAACTAAAAAATTGTTTTGTGGTTTTAGTTTTTCGAAAATGTTGATTCTATTAACTAAATCTTCAGAAGGTGTTAAAATAACGCCTAATATAATTTTAGGCACGTTCTGGTAGAAAATGTTTCTTACTTAATCAAATCTTTTTCTTTCTTTTTTTTTTTTTAATGTTGATTTCCTTCCTTAAATGTTTAAGGGGTGCTAAAATAGCCCTCAATGTAAATGTTGATAATTTTTCTGGCACGGAACGCTTGTTGCACTTATTTTAAAATAATTTTTTACCCCAGCAGTTGAATCCAAAAATCGTTTGTCGTTTTGGATCTTTGGAAATGTCGATTTTCTTGCTCGAATCTTCAAAGGATAATACATCAACACATCACCTGCTAGGCAATGCTTCTCCCATTTATTGTAAATTGATTTTTGATGCCAATTTTTGACATTCAAATAAATATAATAATTAGAGGTTTGGCAACTTTCCGACTAAAAACTGTCGATTTTTCTGATAATTTTTTTCTTCGAATTATTGATCTGCAGGTTCGACATTAAAAAAAATTATTGTTAGAGATTTGAAGTAAAATTAATTTTATCTACATTTATAGCGTTTGAAAATATACCGTTTAGATTTGGTAACATTAGACAACTTGTTGGCAACTTCTAGAATTCAAAGGTTCCTAATTCATTTATGGTGCATTTGAGTTTTGCAAATATGAACAATTTTTAATGGAAAAATATTATTATTTACAGTTGCCATCTATGAAAATATTAATATTACCAAAATTGGCATTTTTCAAACATATGTAGGTAATTAGGATTAATCATTCATTAATTTATTTTGCTCAGGAAAGACATATTTTCAAAATTGTACATGAATCGTTCAGTAAAAAAGATCAATTTGCAATTTCAAATATTTTTTGTGTACCAAAAGTGGGGAAGTTGAACCTGTAGTTGAAAAAATTAATTTCGAACGAAAAATTATGAATTTTCTGAAAATATATTAGAGTCCTCATACATATCTAATATATTTTTAACTGAATAGTTAAAGTTTTAACCTCTAAGGTGAATTTTCAATCAGGAAAATTATTTTTCTAGCGAAAACAAAAATTCTCTACCATATAATTGAATTTTCATTTGAAAAAGATGCTATTTCGTTCAAAAGTATAGTAAAACGAGACGTATGCAACAGTCTTGAAAATTTTATATAACCTGAGAAAAAATAACTTGAATATAAACTAAAGTGTTGAAATTTTGTTTCAAAAATAGCAAAAACATAACCATTTTTAGTGCTTTGCAAGCGTCATGAAAATCGCAATGTTTCATTTATAAAATTAAAACTCAACTCGTGAGGTTCATTTTCGATACGCGAACCACAGTTTGTGAAATTGATTCTAAATTCTATGCCAAATTCTATTTTATTCCAAACTTTATTTCAACATGTTAAAAATTAATTCTCATTTAATCTGAAATTACTCGGCGCATATCCAGAATATGTGTTTCGGGAAAAACGGAATATCAAATTTAAACAAAATAGGCAATTTGAACAAAAAATCCAAAACCACGAATTTTAAACGAAAGAATTGATATTTCAACCCAAAATATGTACAATAGTAGCCATTTCAGCGAACGAGAATTCATGGTCGACAAAAATGGTTTGATTTTTTTATTGGTTTCTAATAATTTGATTTTCATTTAGGTGAATAAACATAAAAAGAGAAAAAAGGGGAACAGGGGGAAGATTATGAGGCCAGAAAAAAATTAATACATTTTTAGAATAATTTACACACTAAAAAATGATAGTTTGAGTTAACATTGAGGTTCATTCTTACCACTCTTCAAATATTAGGTTAGATGGCTATCAATTTTACTTAGACACTGAAGTTAATTTTCCACAACACATGTTTTCATTTTGGACTTCACAGTTTTAACCTCGGACTACGCAAAGTGAGTCTATGCAACAGTTTAGGCTCTGTTTATTACATGAAAGAAATGATACGACAAAAGATTGTCTACTTCAAAAAATTTAAGGTCGAGTATTGCCTTCTGGCAAAATATTCCGCATTTTAATTCTATTTTCCGGCATTTTTTGTGGAATTTATATCTTCTCTTCTAGCATATTTGATTGTCAACATAATTTTTTGTAATTATTGGATTCTAATGAAGTTCTGTAAATTCATATTTAATTTGAAAGAATTCTAGGTTAATGCCAAAAAGTTTAAAAATTCATCTTCGGAAAAATATGCCGGAATAGAAAATTAAGGTACGCCTTTCTTGAGTAACTTTATATTGTACGTTATTTCGGTTTTTACGGTGCCTTAGTTTACTATCTGAAAAAGAGTTTAGGGCCTGAACCGTAGAGAAATGTACCAATGTCAGAAAGAAAACACAACGAAAATTTAATCCTCTGTTTCTTATTGCAGCGTTGAGTGCACAGTTCGAGGGTTTACATACTGGCGCCCCTATTTCTGGTATTCCTCGTTCCAGAACTTCACATTCTCCTGAGAGTAATCAATCTCCTGAAAGGTCTCTTTCTGCTGGTGGGCCTCATTTACCAAATAAGTATTCTCCTCCTGCCCAGCCTCAAAGCCCTGTTCGTGTCAGGTCAAGGTCTTCTTCCTTTATGGATTCTTCTCGACGCGTATTTGGATTCAAACTTGGACAACTTCGATTCATTCGGCTTCTTCCCAACTCAAATCCAAACCGACGATTTGAAATTCGAAGATATACTTTCCCTCCCGATAAAACAATCCATCTAAGAGGAAGACATAGAGTCATTATGTCCATGCCAACCGAATAACAAACTGTATTATCAACGTTAATTGGTGATATTTTTGCAATAGTGGAGGATAATGAAAGACTTCGTGCAATACATGCAACAAGAGCTGGATATCAGCGAGTTAAAATAAATATGAAGAGCGGCAAGGTGGAAGCTATGACCCCAGAAGAAATCAAGGAATCTCCAGCAGCCCTAAATCGTCCAATCTCAAAAAATTTTGAAATAGTAACTATGGACAAGTAACTGGTCATTGAGGGGTCGGATTCTATAACCGTTAGTGTAAAAATCAAACCTCGAATATCTTCTCTTAACTCGAGCCGTCCCTTCAACTGTCTACTTTGAGCATATAATTGGAAACGTGTTTATTGTTCCATAAAATGAAAATGGCTACCCTACCCTCAAGACATTTCAAAAGTATAATAATAACTGAATTGTGAAGTCAACATTTCTACAATTTACATTGCAGAACTTGAGCTTTTCTTCATTCTATGATGCACATAAATGTTACATTTTTTCTGTACTTTTGCATTTTGAAAATGAAATTTCTTAATAAAAATGAAGTAATCTAATGAAATGTAACGAATCCGTGAAAAAAAATTGATTTGTCGTTATTCTAGCCCATCCTGCTAGACTTTAAAATAAATATTGTCTTTGAGATAATAAATGATGACAATGATTGATGTTTATGAGATTTAGACGAAAGGTTTAGCACGCTCGAAATGTGTTATACACAGAAAAATGAACCGAATGCAAGCATCAAGGGGGTATTCTACCCGAGATGATCCGAAAAATAGATTTTTTTTTATTTAATATTTTTGGTGTAGACCAAAAGGGGAATGTGTGTGGAAGAGCGTTTTTTTCAATGACGAATACTTTTCAAGTTTCAAGGCTATACAACGGGCGACGCTTGGCGCCCGCCATCCATTAGAGCGACGCAGATGATACAAACCTACTGTCTCTCAAAATTATTTTTTTTCGGGACGGTAGACACGATTCACAAAAAACCACTTGTTCAATTGGCTTGAAATTTTACAAGGGTACTGAGCAAATGTATAGATATGGCCTTATCAAGGATTATGGCGAAAGCATTTGTTTAACTAATGTTTTTAATGCAAAATATAAACAAGAACAGGGCAAAAAATCGTCCTTTTTTTCAAAAGTCTGATTTTAATTGAAGAAAAATTGTATTTTCTTATTCCCTAGATGAGGCGATAGCAGGAAATCTCACGATTACAAAATGGGTTACATTTTGTGTTTCAGAATATTTAAACCGGAGATATCATGTCCACCATGAAGCAACTATTTTCAGCAGGCTCAAGTTCGAGGCGTCGAGTGAACGATTACTAACAAAGATATTTTTATCATTGAAAACGGAAATTATTGTGCAAAACCTGTAGAAAAGCTTGCAAAAAACCTCGAATGAAAATATTGAAAAGCTTTTCATTTACAACGATTCGAAAACATCGATATTTCGGACCGCCTTGGGTAGGATACTGCCTTAAGCGTACGCTCACAGGATAAAACGAAATCACAACAATAGGCCGGTGGAATCCCCGTGTGTTTGGAGGACACGAAGCGACCCAAGGATGATAGCTTTCTGCATCCATCTCCCAATTGCCGTAGCATATTTTTGCCCCGCGGGTATGGATTGACGGTTACGAACCAGTGATAGTTTCGCACCTCCGAGAGCACCTATCATGAGGACAATTACTTGTACCAAATATTTTGGGTACAGTCGTTGAAGCTCCCTTTTAAGGTCTTGATACCTTTCCTCATTTTCTTTCTCCTTGGCATGGATGTTGTATTCGGAAGGAGCTGAGAATTCGATCAAGAATATAGTTCGTTTCTCGAAGTCTTGGAGAACAATATCAGGCCTTGAGTGTGTAACCGAGTCTGCTGTCCGTAACTCGTAGATCCAAGAAATTTGGCAGTTCTCGTTTTGGACAATTGACACCCATGAAGCATGTGTTCTAGGTACTCTGCGTGTACATGCCACGCTCTTACCCTATCGCTGGGAGCTTCTTGACATAAAACGCGGTCACGTTATACTAAGGTGAAATGACACCGTCCCGGCATGCAAAAATAAAACCCTCTCTACCTTAATTAAGCCCTGATGATCTGAGAAAAGCAAAAGTTTGCTCCTTCGACAAGGACAGTTTCTCTACATTTTTCTTAACGTTACCGTGCATTTTCTTGTCGAGTAGCTGTTGGTGGAATGTTGCAAACTCTGCTTTCTTCTCCTTGGCTTTTAGAAGTGAATCATCTAAATGGAATAATGCACTTTTCTCACTTCTGATGTTAAAATTCAGGCCCAGTGTCTCGGCCGCTTGCTCAGCACACATTTGGTTATGAAGATACTGGAGTTTCAGAAGTCCGCGTCCGCCTTGTCGGCGTGGAATGTATATTCGCGGAACTGACAAATTGATATGCAAGCTTTTATGCTCATGCATGATCTTACGTGTGATGACATAAAGGGCCTTGAGTTCGGGATTCCGGGCGACCTCTCAGAGTATGCAACCTTATCCTTGCATGCGGAGCTTTACAAGGTATGACGAACCCTTTTCCCTAGCTGCTCGTGGGAACAACAATGATCACAACAAAGATAGTTGTATTAAGTGCAGTTCAAAACAATCGAATGCGCAGGGCTCCCGACGATGGGTCAGACAACAATGCCGACTATCCCAAAATTGGGAGAGCCAATCAAGACGGGGTCAATGCGATTGGCCGGCAGAATCTCATTACTTTTAAGTGGCCGCATCGAATGAGGGACGACCTGCTGGAGTGCTATAATACCATTATGGCTCCTGAACGAAAAGATTACATGGCGCTACTGCATACTCTGTGGTGCGCGAAACACCAAGAGCTTTCCCATATTTCGCATAAACGTTTGCGAAACCGTGCCGAGAACTCTGGAAAAAGGGTTATATAAGCGGAGCGCCTACTCAACTGCAGCCAGAATAGGCCGGCAACAGAGAAAGAGAGGCGACACTGAGACCAACCGCGAGCAGGCATCGAATAGAGGAAGAGCTTTGCTTGAAGATCCGGAGAAACATCAACATTCAGGTTTCTCTTAAGCGAAAAGATCTGGCTTAACTGGATGACGAGCTTCGCGGAGATTTTTTCGAAAAACTTGAAGACAAAGAACCTGAAGACAAGGCCACCGAACGCGTTCTCGGGTTACGGATAGAGGGTACCTGTAACAAGGGTTTCTGCTGAATATGGTTACAATAATTAATAATCAGTAGCGGAAAATTGTCCAGGGATGGTCCTGAAGGAACGAACCCTAAGCTTAGGCGCGGCAACCGTGCCCAGAGCTGAATGGAACCTGGGCAAGGTGTCTCGAACGGTGTCTCTGGGATACCGGGCGGCCTTTCAGAGTATGCAGCCTTATTCTTGCATGTGGGGCTCTACAAGGACGGACAAAACCTTACTCTAGCTGCTTTTGGGAACAAAAATAACACCATCAAACCACCGAAATGTTGTAGATGCGGTTCAAAACAATCTAACGCACAGAGCACCCGACAATCGGTCGGCAAACAGTGCCGAAAATCCTAGAGTACGGGGTGCTGCTAATAATAATTCAAATGGAAACACAACGACTAATTGGCGAAACGTCCACATTGAGTGGACGAATCAACTCAAGGATAACGTGCTAGACTGCTACAAGGCCAGCATTATCCCTGTTCGCGGAAGCCTTATAGCGCGTATGCACACTCTGTCGTGCCAGAAACATCCAGAGCTTTAGCACGTTCCGCATCAGTCATTGCTTAATCAACACGCCTACCTCTTGAAGAATGGAAATATACGCGGAGCGCTTCCCCAACAGCTGCTTGAACACGCTGCAGAGGATGATGAGAAAGCGACATTAAGACCGACCGTGGAAACCAGACAATTCCTGAGAGATGATAGCGATTTCAGGACAAGGAGGAACATTTAAATACTGCTTTTTCCTAAGCCCCAAGATCTTGCTGGAACGGATGCCTTCATTCGTGAGGATAACTCAGAGGAGTCCGACCAGTGTACCGTCAATTGTTCAGTTTATGGTGCTGCGAAAGCATTGGCTGATTCAAATCGAAGGCTAAAACCGACGATGGATCAAAAGACAGAAAATATGTAGACAGAAGTATTGTAAGAAATGGAAGTCATGTAAACCCTTAGGGGACACATTATGAATAAAGAACAAATTTTTCAACCAAAAATGCGAATTCTCTAGAAAACAGTTGAATGTTCAGCCCCTCAATATTAATTTTTAACCAGAAAGTTATTTTTCAAATAATAAGTTGAAATTTTTTCAAAAATAATTAAATTTTCAACAAAATAGTTCAATCTTTAACCAAGAAAATGAATGCTTAACAAAGTAGTGAAACGAAGCATTTAATTTTCAACCAATTTTCAACCAAAAATAGAATGGTTAAACTTTCACATTAAAAAATTAATTTTCATGATTAATCTATACCCAATAAACTGAGTTTTCAACAAATTTGTTCAACTTTCAACCCAATAGTTGAATTTCCAACCAAAAAAGATCAAATTTTCAGTTAGGAAAATTAATTTTCAACTAAAAATACCCAATTTTCAGCAATATAGTTCAAGCTTCTATCAAGTAGTAGAATTTTCAACAGTCAATTTCTTGAAAAATAGAGGGGAAAAAGGAACTCTCTAAAAAGGGATGAAAAAGTGTGAGGTCTGTTTTTAGATACTTTAGTTTTGACACAAAATCACTATTTTTTTTTAAATTATTACAAATAATTTTTTGAAAACAAGCTGTTATTAAAATATAGTAATAAAAAACAATATAATTTACCCTCAAAAGAGAAGTTGCAATAATAATATAATGATAATAACAATATTAATAATAAGGTGACAAAAAAAAGCGTGGACTTAAATATTGAACAATGCATTTATATGAGAAAGAAATTTTAATATTCGCGCCCCACGCTTTTATTTTTATTCGCAATGTTATCATTATTAATATTATTATATTGTTGAAACCAGCCTATTTCGATTCAATTATTTTGTTTCTTTTTACAATATTTATTTTTATTATACTTTCAAAGAGTCAAAACAATTTTTTGAGAACAATGTTTTTAAAGAATAAAATGACAACTATTTTTTAAATAATTTCAAAAAACAAGCTGATAATAAAATATAGTAAAAAGATAAAAAATCACATAGGAAGAGGTTTCCAATTATATTAATTTGATAATGATAATAATAATAAGATGACGGAAAATAAAAGCGTGCGCTCAAATATTGAACGCTGCATTTATATCAGGAGGAAATTTCACTATTTACGTCCCACGCTTTTATATTTAGTTACAATATTATCATCAATATATTATTATTATTACAGCCAGACTTTTCAGAGTGAATTTTTTTTGGTTCTTTACACTATATTTATTCATATTCAAATTTATTATTCTTTTAAATGTGAGTCAAGCAAATTTTTTAATGGAAATTATATATACAAAACAACAACGAATGAAAATAATCTATAGAAACAAGCTGATATTAAAATATTATAAAGACAAAAAAAATCATTCTAGAAAGGGGGTCACAATAATAATAATATAATAGTAATGTGACAGAAAATAAAAGCGTGGGCGTGAATATTGAACACTGCATTCATGCACATACTATATTTTAGCAAAGTTCAGTCAGACTTTTGGGCCTTGTCACCATTGCCACTTCGTGTACTTGTTCGCTCCGTTAAACAAAATATAAAACCATATTCCCTATATCTGTTCTGTTTCGTATTACTTAACGCACCTATCCTGGATACCTTCCACACTTTTTTAAAAAAATAAAAAAAAACACCTAGAGATATTGCTGAGACGAATCCAGGGCTGGTTTTAGTTTTTCGTTAGGTCTATTACTTTCGTTTTAATTGAAGGTACAAATTTCAAATCTATATGTATAGCTAACTTCTGGGTCATCTTGTCTTTGGTGTTTATCCTCAATTCTATTGGTGAATATAATAGATGTATAATTTTACGTACATTTTATAGTTATACGTAAATTAAATTTTTTCCGACGTCATCTAAATGTTATCACAATTTCTATTTTCTTTTAAACTTTATTTGAGTTAGTCTAAAATGAACACAAATTGATTCCGAATTTATTCTGGGGAAATCCGTAGTGTATATGTTAAACAAAAATGGGATTTGAAATGTGCCCCTTTTGATATGGAATTCGTACCATATGTGCGCGTGCACATATGGTACAATCCTACGTGGTGATCCACAAGTTACGGAAAGTGATTTGGGGGTGAAAGGCTCTAATAAAAACTAACTAATTCTCATAAGGAGGGGACGGAAATCTTACTCAAGAAAAAGTTTTACTGCAAAAAAAGGAAAGTTCAAAGATGTTAAATTTTAGAGAAAAGTTTAGCAGAAATTTAATCTGTCGGACCAAAAGTGAATTTGCTGTTGAAAAAATGCGTCATTTATCGTGTTATAAGTTTTTATAATAATTAATAATGTTAACAAATTTTAAATGCGGTAGTTCTTACGAAAGAGCTTAATAATTCTTATTTGATCTCTTTTTAATTACTTTAAAACAGTTCTACGTATCAACTGAAAATTGAATTAGTACATCTTCAATTAACAAAATTAATTTTAAGTCGAAGAAGAAAAATTTTCAACCAGAAATTCGAATTTTTATTAAAAAGATGAATCTTCTGTTGTACAACTGTCTTTGATGAGTGGATTACACTGATTTTCGGAAAAGAAAATTTTCTTGTTTCAAGGTTTTTTGTGCATTTTTTTGCACAAGTTGACTCTCCTTGAGTTTATGTTTTTAAAGCTTTTTCCTAAATTAAATCCTCTGCTTCTTCTTGCAGAGTTAATTTCGCATATCGAGTGCTTGCCTAATGGGGACCATATTCCTGGTGTTCCTCGTGGCGGACATATTTATTCTCCTGAAAGTACTTCTCCTGCCAGACCTCATTATCCGGTCTCTCCGGTCAAGTCTACTCCTCCTGCTGTTCCTCCTTTTCGTGCCAGGTCTAGGTCTCCTCCTGCCATTCGCTCTTTTTTTGCACCAAGTTGGACTTGCAATTGAAGAACTTAGATCTGTTCGTTTTATTCCGCATGCGAATCCGAATCGGCCATTCGAAATTCGTAGATCAACAGTAGAAATTTCACTGTTGAAAATTCAATTATCAATTTTCTTCTATTTTCAACGCTAAAATTTTTAACAGTTGAAGATTCAATTTTCAGCATTTGAAATTTCTTGGCTAAAAAATCTTTGTTTGTTGCGAAATCCGTCTACTCATCATAAAAAACAGTAATAACATTTTTTTCCTTCAAACTCACTCTAATGAAATATAAATATCTGAGTTTGATAACTTTGACACTTATAATCATTTAGATAACGACTATAAGATATACTGTGTAATCGGTGAAGAACTAAAATATTCCTTGCGTACAGTGTTAATATAATATTTAATTAATACATTAATTAGCTTCGTTTAATCAGACAAGATTACGATTGTTGTTACTCTTGTCTTGTCTTTAGCGCTTATCCTCAATTCTATGTGTATAATTTTATGTACATTTTTCAAGCTATACGCAAATTAAAATTTTTGCGAATTAATCTGAATCTTACTCCAATTGCTATTTCCCTTCAACCTTATTTGAGTTTTTGCAAAATGAATACAAATTTAATCTGAATTTATTCTGCGGGAATGGATCATGTGTGTGGTAAAGAAAAATGGAATTCGAAGTGTCCCACAAATTGAGGAAGACGATTTGGTGGTGGAGTTTCTTAATAAAGTCTCACTGCTTCTTATGAAAAGGGAACGGGAATCTTACTTGAGAAAAAGTTTCTTTTGTGAAAAATCCAAAGATAATACAACTCAGAGGAAAGTGCAGCAGAAATTCGATGTTAGATCAAACCGTGAATTTTCTCGTAAAGAAAATGCGTCATTTATTGCGTTATATGTTTCTATAATAGTTAATTATGTTGGAAAATGTAACAGATAAGATTGTTCTTATGAAAGAGCTTGAAACTTCTTATTTGATCTATTTCTTGATTGCTTTAAAACATTTCAATGTGTCCACCAAAAGTGAAATTATTAAGTACATTTTCAGTTAACAATATTAATTTTCGAGCCAAAAAAAATTAATTTTCAAACAAGAAGATTAATGTTCTACCAATAAAGAAATAGTTGAATTTTCAGTTGAAAAATTAATTTCTAAAGCAAAAAAATAACGTATTTTTAAGCAAATAGTTCAATTTTCGACCTAAAAGGGTAGATTTGCAACAAACTACATAAATTCTTAATCAAATAGTTATATTTTCTATTATAAAAGATAATTTTTCAAGAAAAAATGGAATGGTTAAAAGTAGATAAGGTGCACTTTGGAGAATTTGGAGTGGGGGGTCCACTGTTGTGTGTACTTTGGCGAATTTGGAGTCGAGCGCCATTAACACAACCATATTAAGGGTTAACATAACCCAGAAATACACAGAAATCATTACTGCTCATACCAGAAATATCAGCGTTCATACATCATTTACTGTGGTCAGTACTTTGGATAGTCTGAAGAGGGGTCCCTGGGAGAATTTGTGTGTTGTAGGATGAGGAATAAATTATATAAAAAATAAGACTTAGACAATAAATAGAAAGCCTTCTATCCAATCTAACTTCTTAAATGTAAGACATTTTTATTAGAAAAATTAAATTATTTCTTAAAATCGCATTAAAAATTATTTTATACCAGTCATGTTTTAAAATAAATGTCAAAAATGTTGTTAATACATGGAAACAATTTTTTACTGTTTTTACTTAGTTTTTTCGTTCAAAGTTCAAAATGTATCTGCTTTCACCCATATTATTCCCCAAAAGTTTCCAAATAAAAAACCATGTGAACAATCTCCCTAAATTGTATACCCACAAAAACTGACCAATTATTCTGAGCATAAATTATTATCAAGAGAAAACTTCTGCCTTAAGAAACAAACTTTCTTATCGATCCTAAAATTGAATTTCGTTTTTATAACATTAATATTCCACTGGGGTGACAAAAATTTCAACTGAACATTATTTTGAATCGAATTTTCTTATGTCAATGAAGCGCAAGCTTATCGAGATAAAATGTATTTAAACATTTTTCCTTTTACAACCTTTAACACAAATACGAAACGCAACTGCTTTCCCTAATACTAGTCAGGAGAATGTTCAATAAAAAACTAAACAGAATGTTTCCAAAAAATTTTTGGAGCTCAAATTATTTTTGGAGAGGTATTTTACAACACAAATAAAATTTTGTTTCACAAGTTATAATAGTTTACATACATTTTCTATCATTTTACAAAAAATTTTGAAATAAAAAGTCAGAGTATAAATTTTGAAAAATTAAAAAAAAATCTGCTGGATCATTACCGCTAAACATAATTTGTTGTGATACATATACAATTTTACAAATTTCTCTAATACTATTTTTCTTATATGAAAATTATTCTTAAAAATTTTACATTACTGTTGTCGTTATCAGGAATTATTTTTGTTTTGGTTAAAAAATGCACAAGTTTAAAAAAATCTCAATAAAAAATATTAATAATATCTTATCTAGACGTCTAGGTTTCTTAGAATTAAGTAGTAGTATCTTATCCTCATAATATAAAAAACTGAATTGCATTTGAAGAAAAAATCAAGAACTTTAAAATACCCGATGATCACAATATGGTATAACTTGACGTCACATCGCTCTTTACTAATTGTCCATTAGAACTTGTTCTGAAAATCATAGAATTATTTATTTCTTTCTTTCTTATGTTCTTATGAATAACACCTTCTTTAAACTTGATAATAACTTTTACCAGCTAACACATGGTATGCCTATATGTTCACCGATTTTGGCTATTCTATCGGAAATTGTCATGCAAGATTTAGAATCAGAAGTATTTAATCAAATCAATTTTGAAATTCCAATATATGTACACTATGTTGATAACTCCTTTTCAATAATTCCGAAAACAAAATAGATTTGATCATTTCACTTTTTAATTCCTATCACAACAGACTATTATTTACAATAGAAAAGAAGAATACAATTCAATTGGATTTTTAAATATATAAATAATGAGATCTGATAATAATATTATAAAAACTAATTGGTTCCGCAAAAAGCGTATTCAGGAAGATATTTGAACTATTTTTCTAATCATCCCATAAAGCATAAAATTGGAATTACCAAAAATCTTGTTGATTCGGCCATTCGTTTAGCAGACATTTCTTTTCACTCAGAAAATTTTGAACTAGTTAAAATCTATCATTCTATAATAACTATTCAACCAATCTGATTGATAAGCACATTAACAAAAGGTTTATTGGACTACAGACAAAAAATAATTATACTAACAACAATATCAATATTGGCAATACTAATCAAAATTCAAAAACAATTATCTCAATATCCTTTCTAGGACAAATTTCACATAACATTAAAAGACTTCTAAATAAAACTGATAATATTAGAACTGTCTTTAGAGTTGATACTGGACTTGGTAAATTTGTTAAATTAGGGGAAGTCAGACTTGAGACATTTGGACCAATGTAATGTTATATATAGGATTTCCTGTCGTTATGGGGAAGCTGACATTGGCCAGTCGAAACGTTCACTACAAATCAGAGTTAAAGAACAAAAGAATAACATCAGATTAGATAAAAAATATCATAAAGCTATAAGTCAACACTTAGCGCAAAAACACCGAGGTGACTCTAGTTTTATAAAACGGAATGAGGTAGGAAGTTTGCATATAGAACCTAATGGATATAAACGCGCTTTTTCTGAGATGGTTTTTATTAAAAAAGAAGGTACAACTTCTATGAATTTAGTTTGCTTATATGGATGATATTATAATCGTCACAGAAACTTTTGAAGATCATATAAAATGGTTATCTATTGTTCTCAAGGAAATAAAAGATGCGAATTTATCCCTAAATCCTGATAAATGTGAATTTTGTTGTTCACAAGTAAAATATCTTGGTTTCCTATTCAATAAGAATGGCTTGCTTATAGACCCAGACAAAATGTCCCCGATGTAAAGGCTCTCAAAAAGCAAAGCAGTTTTAATCCCGAATTCAATTATAAAAAGTATAGATCCTGTTTCCCTTATAATAATAAAATCCATTCTTGTTATCAGATAATTGTAGACCCTCCTACTTTTCATGCTCATAAAAAAAGTAAAATGTCATTCTTTTTAATTAGATAATTAGAATATTATATTCAAGTCAACAAAACATATATCAATATTGTAAGAAGAAAATATCCAGTTTTAAAGTTATTTTTTTATAAGTTTAAAGCTTTAATAATTGTAGCAAAGTATTACTAATAATTATGAACTGAATAAATATAATGTAGAGAAAATATTCATTTTATTATTAAATTCAGTCAAGGAATTACGTTTACCTCATTGTATTTAAGAAACTTTCTACTGAACTTGGAATTAACTTTACCTGGCAATTGTTGAATTATTGAACTCTGAATTTTAATTTTGAATTTAGTTTTATTCATTGATATGTTTGAAAATCATCTCCTTGTTTGCAGCCCGTATCATGTGTATATTTAACCAAAATTATGAATAATAGATCTTTTGATTAATTTTGATGATTTTTCATTCCACATTTTGACAATAGCATATATAATTTTGAAACCTTGATGTTAGTTGAATTTTGTTATATGTATGTCATGATTTTAGAGAAAAGCACATCAACTAGTATATTTTAATAAAATATTACATCTGTTTGCCCGGTTCCTGTATATTCAATTTCCCTTCTTAATGTTCTCTCTTAGTTAAAGACCTTTCAGGTCTCCCCTAAGGGGAGGGCATTTGTGACGTTGCAATTTTATTTCAAGTCACAAGCAATTAATTATCAGTAGTTCAATATTTGATTTAATAGATTTCCAATTTAAAGATTTAATTTTACTGATCAGAATCCGCAAGCTGCACGGTTTTCCAAGACTTGGGTTTATTTAATGTAGTTCCTTTATTATTATGAATTGATTTTCCTGATTTCCCTTTTTATTCATGTATTTTCCGAGTAATCCGACTACCCTGAAGAATCCTCATCCATCCTGACCTGAAAATAAACTTCCAGAAGCATTTGGGACGCCTTTTGTCGATTGGAGCTACTCAGATCCTTTGAAATTTCCCGCCCAACCTTCTGCTGTGTGCCAACCTATTCCTATCCTTCTAGTCGTACTTTAAAATTTGTTGAATATTTTTGGAATGCTGTTGGAATTATTACCGCCGATTATTTTTGATGCCCCCTTCAACTTATCTACCTTGGAGTGGAATTCAAAAGTTCACATTTTGGGAAGGTTTATTGTCGACCCCGGAAATGCGAGTGGGACCTCTTTAGTTCAGGCCCGAATTATCAATGTCAGCGTTCTCGGTACTAGGGACTTTAATTGGATGGTTCTGTAAAGTCCTAGTAGCCGGCTTGGTTGTTCAGATAATTCGAAGAGGATGTTTTGGACAATAATTCAACATCTTATAGACGAAATTGATTGATTTTGATCATCATATTCAGAAAATAATATTTTGTTTGGACACAGCATCCCTAAATCTACATCTATTCACAGTCCTGAGAGTCCTTTTCTAATGTTCCAACATTCCCTAGTAACACCAATCAGAACGCCCCAATTCAACAAATCAGGATCAAGTCGGTTTCCAAAGAAGAAAACAATGCTGAGAAAAGCCTTCATCTTTCGTCAAGCAGCTTGCGGAGCAGCATCCCTGTTTTTCGTTTAAGTTAATTTTCAAGTGTCTTCGAGTATCCTTGCATTTAGTGACTTTTCAAGTGTAACTACGGACTTTTGAGACTATTATCGAGTGTTATCACAGATTATATTGAAAGGTATAGTTCGTTTTTATTTAGGTCAGAAAGGAAGATTTTTAGTAGATATTGTGTGGGCCCTTTCCTGTGTTTTGTGACCTTTAGTGTTTAATTTGGTCACACAAATTTATGAAACTTTCCTTGACTTAATGTTATAATTTGCGAATATTATAATTTGTGATATATATTATGTTATATTCTTTCTGAAATATTAATTGGCTGTGTTGTTTCTTCTTTTATTTTGGACCCTTTCCCTAGTTGATTTACTTAAATATTCTTTACTTGTATTTAGCCTAAAATGTGTTTGGCCTAATATACATTGTCCCATGATTGTTGATGACCCTCCTGACACGCTTTTGATTCTAACCTTATTTTCGTCAAATCTATATATGGTCTTGGAAAACCAGACGAGAGATCACATTTGTTTTAGCATACTAGTCAATTCCTCCATTTTGTGAAAATGTTGTCTTCCGCTTGAATCAATTGTTTCTTCCCTTCAATTATTTTCTTTAACAAAAATTGTAACTGAAAATCATTTCGTCCTAATAAAATTAAATATTGTAAAATCTCAATATCGTTAATTTATTTTATAAATTTATAGTAAGTTAATTTAATGATTGTGCCACGTTATAAGAACTAGCCCCTCTACCATTATGCAGAAGTGGGGCTGAGCTAGCCACTATTTGATTCCCGGTTCACAGATTTTTAATTTTTTTTTTTCAATTATCTTCGAAATTATCTTTGTTTATTTTCATGAATGATCCATGTGGATCTGGAATTCTTGGATTTAGAATATTTAACTTAAAATCTTAAACTTAGAACCGAAGGTTATAACGATAGTGAAATTTTCGTTGTATTTAGTACTTCTTATAATAACATTGTTGAATTTATAACTAAATAACAAATACGCTAAATTCACTTCAAACATCAGTACAATTATAACAAACATATAATTGAGAAAAAAACTGTCACAAAAATAGTACTATAGAAATTGTTACTGTCGTTGACCCTTCTTACACTTATGTATCGCTCTCCGATGTGTTGCATTGTAATTCTTAATGTTTGCGTTTACAAAGTTGCCAAGATGGAGACGGGGCATACCTGCACCGTCTTCAAAAAACATTTATCTTTTACCACAGTTTAAACAATAGTTTCATTACATAAATAAAAAATACAAATCTTTCTACAGGTATGAAATCAGTTTCTTACTTTTCCTATAAAATTTTCTGTTTGTACTTCGTTTATACTTTTCACGTATTTTGAACCTAACCTTATATTATATGTTTTCTAGCGCTACCTATAAAGTTTATTATATTTTTCAAAAAAACATGGGAATCACACATGAAGAAAAATACACGGAATCTTTTTTAAACTATTTTAAGGTATACTTTTCTCATATTTAGAGACATTTGTTCATTACATTATATTGCTTCGTTCATATATTATAATTGTTATCTACAACGAATAAAAATCGCAAACACGAACTAAGCTCTATTATCTGTACAATGAACAATTGAACATTCAATTATTATTAAAAATCAGCACTCACTACAAAATTGATTTCGACTCGATTGTCAAATATTTTCTTTCGCAGATTCGGGTTCCAACATTTATTTCTTTAACATTCTAGAAAACACTATCCTCTCCCGCTTGAATGTCCTTTTCTATTATTTTAAAAAATATAAAAAATATAAAAATTATCAAATTTACATTTTATCGTATGTCATAACACATGATTTAAAAGAAAAATTCTTTTACGAATCGTGTTCGTAAATCAATTCTGTCTTCGAAGAATCCTGCAAACAGTTACAAGGGCGCGGACGATTTTAAAATCAATTTTATAGTAAGTATCGATTTTGATTATTAGTTCAATATTTAATTGCTCATTGTACATATAAAAGATCTTAGTTGGCATTTGCGATTATTATTCGTTGTAGATAACAAGTATAATTTGAGATTTAATCTCTATCATTGACAAGGTTTGTTTTGTTCTACAAAATATTCTCTGCAATAAATTTAATTTTTCGGAATTTCATTGAAACAGAAGTTTTACACAAGTTAAACTTATCAAAAACAAAATATTTATACATTTTTAAAATATTATTCGCTATAACTCCCACAAGTAAAATTATATAAAAATCTTCTTGGTAATAAAAGAATGCTAAGGTAAATGTTCAAGGAAAGACAAAATCGGAAACACCAAATATCTCATTTTCAATCAACAATTGCATATGCAAGTCTGTAAGAAAAGTTACATTTATGTTTTCCTTCCAAATTATATACTTTACTTTGAGTCTTTGAGTCGAATGCAGAGATGTTGTCCGGCAAACCCAAGCCCACTGCCGTGTAACCAATCAGAGCAATCTACTGGATATCAACATAGCGCTCGGCACCAGACATCTATACGCAGGCTAAAAATTAATCTTTTTATTTGAAAATTTATATTCTTCAATTGGAAAATCAACTATTCAGCTTGAAAGTTACCTTGTTTAGATGAAAACTTGAATATTTAATCAATTTTTTGTTTTGAAAATTCAATAAATTCATTAATATTTTTGTCATTCTTGTTGAACTCTCTTGTTATAAATTCATTTTTTCCTGAAGATTCGTAATTTTAGTTAGAAATTGAACTATTTTGTTAAAAAATTAATTATCTGTCTAAAAATTCAACCATTCTGTTGACATTTCGTCCTTTTCGAATGAAAGTTCAAATATTTCATTATATTTTGGTACTGGTTGGCTAGTCTTTTTTGTTTCGATGGAAAATATTTTCAGAATTAAAAATGTACAAATTCCATTTTTTGTAGAAACTTGATCTTTTTTAATTGAAAATTCAACTGCTTTGTTGAAAAATCATGTGTTTTGGTAGAAAATTAATCTTCTTGCTTAAAAATTAATCTTTTTTGGTTGCAAACTTAACAACTTGGTTGAACTTTGTACTGCCTTTTCAAAAATTTAATTTTTTCGTTAAAGATTCATCATTTTAGTTGGAAAATGTACCAACTCCATTTTTGGTGGACACATAAAACTGTTTTAAGGCAATTAAGAATAGATCAAATAAAAAGTTTCAAACTCTACCTGGCGTCTAGCTGGTTCCGCTTTGGCGTGCTGTTCTGGCGCCAGAGTCTGGTATAGTAGATCCTGGCCCAGACTGGTCATGATGTGCACGAGACAAAATTAAAATAACGTAAAATGGTACTAAATAGGTTTCTGTAATAGTTTTACACTATATTTCAGCCCTTTCTAGGAGAATATACTGCGGAGACGTCACTACATTTCAGGCGAGACACACTGAAATATTACAGACATAACCCCTTGTCGTATAAGCTTATTGCATGCTTGCATGTTTGGGAATACTTGTGAATGGTTCAGATTTCCGATTGCTAGGTTTATAATTTTATTAATTAATTTCTACATTAATTACTAGTGTTTAAACTAAATACCAGAATCTGGTTTCTTTATTCACCAGATACTGTTTATCGTCTGGTCTGATAATTTCTCCCGCCAGTCTGGTCGACTAGAGGGAGCAGATGCTGAGTCAGACTCTGGCCTCTGTCATGCAAGCCAGACGTTGCTACTAAGGTAAATAAAACCACTTCAAAGAGGTCCGGAAATCGCGAAATCCGTGCCCACTCCGATTTTGATGAGATTTTGTGTATATAGTGAGGCACTTAGGACTAGTACATATAAAGAGTATATATTGCGACCTACTTCCAGTTTGACCGAAAATAGAGTCAAATCGTACCAACTTCAGGGTAACATCTACTGACGTAGAATTTCAACGTAAAGCATGTTATAATGAAAAGATCAAAAAATATTATCGGTGTCGATTTTTACCATCCGACAGTTTTTTGATGAACCATAAACATTGTCTCAGTCACGTGAGAGCTGGCAGTTGTGACAAGGTATATATAATAATTGTCATTGTCCTTCATCTGAAAAGTCATCCTGCTGTTTAGCCGGTAAAACAATTATCGGTATCGACAATTTTTTAATAGGTTTTTAGAGAGCGTAGCCCCAGGCAGATACCCTTATAGTTTGGATCCGATGCCCGTCCGTCCGTCATACTTTTTTCCCGCCATAGCCAAAGGTATGGCACCGCAAAAGGGCATTAGCGCCAAAGCTTGAAATTCCAAAAAGGCATAAGTGCCAACATCTGGACAAACAAAAGGGTATAAACGCCAAAGCTTTGAATTCCAACAGCACATAAGCGCCATCAATTGGCCAACTTTGGCGCTGATGTCCTATTTGTCTGCCTAGTGATGGCGCTTATGACCTTAAGAAATTCCAAACTTTAGCGTTTATACCCTTTCGATTTGCCAAATGTTAAGACTTATGCCTTTTTGGAATTTCAATCTTTAGCGCTGATGCGCTTTTGCGGTGCCATACCTTTTGGTTTTGACGGGAGAAAAGTGCGATGGAAGAACAGGCATCTGATCGAAACAATAAGGGCTTCTGTCCGGTTCTACGCAACCCTAAAAACTGCTTGAATAAATTTTTACCGGCACCGATAGTGTATTGTACATGTCAAAAGAAAAACACTGAATAGAAAATGCTAAACAGCAGGAAGTTACGAAAGTTCAGCTCGCGCCATAATAATCTTTTAGCGAAGGATAGTAAGTATGTACTCGTAATACGTAAATTTAGTTTCAATTCACAATATCGTATGGAGGTATAAAAATGGTATAGGACTTATGGTATCGCCTTAGGTATTGACTAAGGTATCGAAGAACGGTATAGGACTTTTCGATATAAATCTTTGGGGAGGAACAGAATTCACTACGTCCACGTCGTTGTTCCTGGATAATGCTAAACGTAAACGTAAACTGCTTGGAAAAAACCTTGAAAAACCCTCGAAGATCATCGTCAAGATCAATACAGAGCTCACCAATGAATGTCTCGTTGAAGTTTACGTCAGGAATTACACTGACCTCTTGGAAAACTTTGTTAATTTCAAATAACCTTTAACTGACCTGGAACGTTACAATTGATGTAACCATATTCAGCAGAAACCCTTGGTACAGGGACCCTCTATCCGCAACCCGAGGACGCGTTTGGTGGCTTTGTCGTAGGTCCTTCAGTTCTATTCCAAAGGAATAGAAACCGAAACCGAATGGTAGGTATATATATAATGCAAATACCCAAAGACCTCTTTGTTCGCGCCAGGTCCATATCTTCTTTGCAAGATCGTTTAATTAAGGGTATTGTACCTCACCTTTCTTATCAATTACGCTATAGCAGTTATGTTATCGACCCTCAAAAGAACCTCCCTACTTTTTAATTGACTCGCGAAACATTTAAGACCCATCAAGGCAGCAATAAGCTCTAGACTATTAATATGTTTTGATCTCTCAGTCTTCGTGCAGAAACCATGGCCTCGTTTTCCTTTACATGCAACTGGTATAGGATGCATCTGTAAAAATCGCAATACACGGATTTAAACACTTATTAATTATTAATTAAAATAATGATTATATAACACATCATTATTTTCCCGGAAAGCTAAGACTTTCGCGTACTCGAAATTTCTCAAGTAGACCCGTCCGTATTTTAACGTATAACAACATGAACCTAATGTTCCAATAAACGCTGCGAATTCCCTGATCTTACATTGTTAAATATTTACAAACCTTTTGATTTGAGACATCACTCTTGACCTTTTATCTTCTGGCAGTTCAACAGTCATGTGCTTCGAATTGTAGTTTAATCCCAGATACTTTCATCGTAATGAAGTAAATAGATTACTCTTTCTTATATTAATTAGAAACCCTAATTTTAAAAAAAAATAACAACTTCAATCAACATTACCCTTACAATCTATGGCATTATTCCCCAAAAAAGACATCTAACTAAATCACCAATTCCAAACCTAGCGATCTTAAACGTGAAATAACCGGCTTCATAAGTTTTGTGAATGTTAACGGTACTGTACTCATACCAAAAGGTATACAAATATATTCGTGAAGATTTACTGAAAAAGTGAATCTTAAAAACTTTGTATCTATCTGTATCCGCGACCGCAATCAAATGATAGGCATCTTTTAGATCAAGAGTTGCTACAAAACAACCTGATCTTATTTTTCTTTGAACCGTTTTATCATCTACAAGTTTAAAATGCTTCGTTTTTAGAAACTCATTTAATTGCTTGAGGTTCAGGATTAAACGATAAAAACCGGCTGGTTTTGGCACAATAAAATTTGAATTAATAAATTGACTTTCACAAGGTCCCATTTTCATTAATTGGGAAACTTTTCTTTTATTACTCTAGTTTCATGAGTCGAACACTGAGTTTCATTAGGTGGTATCAATTGACAAATCTTAGACGCGAAAGGAATTTCATAGCCCCTCATCCAGCTCAGTACATTCTTATTAGACGTTCATTTTTCCCCCTACTCAATAAAGTACTTTAAACAAACTGCATGACTCGCCATGCTTCTCGCCGTACCACTGGCCGTAGTTAAAGCTTTTGGGGGCTTTACTTGATCCTCTAAGTTGGTACCAAATAACCACTCGTCCACGTCCGTAGAACTAAACGTCTCTTGCAAGGAAGTATCAATGTTTTTTTAAAACCAGACTCCTGCGAATCGAAGATTCTTCAAACCGTAGATCAGAAAAAATTCTGAGTACGCCACTCACGATTTCCAGCATCTGCAGTTTCTTTTGGTTTTCCAATATAAGGGCCAGTGATAGTAAGCCCATCAAGTCTCCCAGATCACCTGTAATTCTTTGTTGCGTCTCCATAATGCGCGAATCTCTTTTAATTATTGCAGCTTGTGTCTCTTGTAGAGCTACCTTTCCCTCTGCATTCAATTTGGGTGAATGCAAAAATAAGCAATTTTTGGGAAGAGAAAATTTGAGTTATTAAAGTCTTTTTCTCTCCAGTCGGCAAGCCTTTCTTAATGATTTCCTCAATCCTTATGACCAAATATGTGGAAGCTTCTGGTGCTAAAATTCTATCTGGACTTATTTCTTAATTAATTACTTCCAATTCTTGCACCGAAAGATAATTTTTGGTGTTTAAGCCTTGACTATTAGAAGCTTCTTCAGCATTCTTTAGTTTTTCTACTTTATCACCTCAAGATGATTCTTTTGCTGAATTTGTCTTGGTCTAGCCTTTATTTTTCGTGTCATGAAGACCAAGTGATGCATTCTTACTCGACGACTGAACCACCTCTGCTAATACCCGTGTCTGGTCTTTATTTATTGGAGCTCCCGATTCGCCCTCAATAGAGACCATGTCAGTACTCCTATTATGCTGTGAGGGAGAACTTCTACTCGAAGAGCAACTCCTGTTACGCCTTGACTCCTCTCATACTCAGTGAAACGATTATCTCCATGGTACCTCGCTCTATTGCTCCCGCGCAGGAGACTGTGGCGTATAGAGGTCGGATAAGCACTTGAATATTTATACTGATATGTATTTGGGTCAGAGCAAGGTTTAAGAAAATAAAACCATATAAAGACAAAGACTTGCTAGAATTTGTCTCCAGAACACCATATGTGTACAATTCCATTGAATCCTTCAATTTTTTTTTATTCGCCTTTTTGCCCATTAACGTTTGCAGACCGTTCGGACTGGCTATGCTCTTTATCCCGTTTTTAACCATCAGTTGCATCAAACAAACGCCTTGAAAGACGTTGTTGATAATTTCCTAATTTTAATTACTTTGATATAAAGTGAAAAATTATATAATGTCTTTTTGCAACTTGTGCGATCACACCGTGGCACATTTTCAAAGAATGATCACGAATCAAAACAGAGATGCGATATGGGCCCGGCTCTAGAGTTTTGTTTCTTTACTTTAAAAAGTGTGGCACTAGTGTATATCGACAGGGATACTACATGATAATCTCTCAAGAAGAGGCGCGAAATACAATCGCAATCATTTATTCAAACCAAATGTGTGCTACATCCAAATGTACAGAAGTATCGTTTTTATGTCCTCAATACAATTCACATTGCGTATTTTTCTAACCAACTTAACTACAAGATTTAAAAATTGAGATTCAACAATATTTTCTCCTATTTTCTGCAGTAATGTCACTTATATCTATTATTTTAAACTTCTTCGAGATTTTTTGGTTGCAACCTAATGGAGTTTCATTGGCTAATTCGGTGGACAATTCAAAAACCACGCCGCTTTCCATGTTTATGCCCACCCGTTTTCCATTGCGATTAAATATTCCACGAAGATATTGACTCTTTTGTATTATTGCAACAACATCACCAGTAGATGTTGTCAAAACATTTCTCTCATCGGTTGGCATACACCTAAAGTTAAAAGGTCCTGCTATACGCACTATAATTGGTTTGTCGGCAGGAAAAGTGTATCTTCGAATTTCAAACCGCCGGTGCGGATTGGTGTGAGGAATAAGCCGAATATCTCCAAGTTGTTGAAGTTCTAATCCAAACATGCATACAGAAGCATACTTGGCAGGATGAGACCTGGACCTGCCACGAAGTGCAGGTTGTGCTGGAGAGGGAGATATGGCCGAAGAATTACATCCGGCAGGTGGAAGAGACCTTTCAGGAAAATGACTAATGTCAGGAAAATTGGAAGTTCGAGAACGATGAACGCCAGGAATAGGTTCGCCATTAGGTAAGCAGTCAAATTCTGAACTCAACCCTGGAACAAGAAATAGAGGGAAACTTCTTACGGAGAAACTTCAAGCTTTTTTCATCTTAAAATAGGATAGAGATACTTAGAAAAGTGTTGGCTATGTTTTTATTGTTGGCATCCTTTTTGAATTCCCTTCTTTATAACTCACATTGTAGATTCAGATCAAATTCCTACTTATTTCGGACAAACTCAAGTAAGGTTTATAAGAAAATAAGATTTGAAATAGAATGGTTAAAAAATATACATCAAATTATAAAAATATATTAAATTATTCTATTCACCAATAGAGTTGAAGACAATCGCCAATAATAGAATGATGGTATGAACAATCATCATCTTTTTAAATTAGAGAAACAACTAATTAATGTATTACTGAAGAATTTTGTGAACAATGTAACGAATAAGTATTCTAGAGCTTCTTTATATTATATCAGGCATGTATCTGATAGGCGTTATAAAATAAAATAAAGGTGTCAAGCTTGTATTTCTGAGATATTTGGATTTCATTGGAGTCATTTTTAAGAAAGATCATTCAATTAATAAAATGTGTTAAAACTCATATCACAATTTATAAAGTGTTTTAAATTTAAAGGAAATCCGCGGTGTCCATGTAAAATTCATATGGTGTCTACTATAACGGCCAATTTAAAACTTCGCAAAGCTAATATAAAATCTGCAAAATATGTCAGAAGATGCTTCAGTAAACTTTCAATTACTGTCACAGTAACTTCAAAAAATACTTTTAAGCACAAAAAATATTAATAGTATTGATATTATGTTTTGTTTTTCGCTCAGACTTCAGATGGTTGCAGCCGAATATGTCAAAGGCATTTTTTTTAGAGTTGGATTTTTGTACCAAACTGAATATTGTACACGAGGAAATACCTCGAAAAATTGTGAATCTTTCGAAAATGCCTCAAAATATTTTTAAGAACCCTGAAATATATCAAATTTTTTGAAATCTTTTGAACTTCTCTGAGATCTTTTGAAATCCCTTGAAACTTTTTAAAGCTATTGAAAATTTTTGAAATATTTAAAAATATTCTACTATAAGTTAGCCATAAGGGCCTGTTCTGAATTAAATATTCGAATTGAAACAAAATTCTACCGAAGAGACAAATTTTCAAAAAAATATATGATTTTTCAACTCAAAAAAAAAAAATTTCAATCAAAAATGGAACAATTAAATTTTAATTTGAAAAAATTGATTGTCAACAAAAAAAAACTAATTTTAAACGAAATAGTTTATTTTTCAACTTTCAACCAAGCAGTTGAATTTTGAACCAAAAGAGATGAATTCTCACAGAAAAATGAAAAAGTTAATATTTTAACCAAAAAATATTTTTATTTTAAATAAAGAAAACAGTGAAGTTTAACCAAAGAAAACGAATTTTCAGCAAAATAGTTGAATCTTCAATCAAATACTTAAATCTTTAACTAAAGAATATTAATTTTCTACAAAAAAGGGAATAGTTCAATTTTCAAAAAACAAAATTAATTTTCAAATTGGAAAAAAATTGATGTTCGATAGAGAATCTAAATTTTTAACGCAAATTATGAACCTTCTACCAAAGAAATGAATTGTAAACAAAGTAGTTCAACTTCCAGACAAATCGTGGAATTTTCAAACCGAATAAGATACATTCTAAAGGGAAAATTTAATAGTTGAATTTTCAACCCAATAAGATATCAATTTTAAATCAAAAACCATCTAATTCAACAAAAAAAAAGAATGTTGAACCGAGAGGAATTATTTTCTAGCAATAGAGACGAATTGAGCTAATCAGTAACGTCCACTGGCTGATTTAATTAATTCTAATTACTAATTTCGTGAGCTTTTTTCTGTAGCAATAGTTAACTGAACATTCCGAATTTTTTTTAATACTTATATTAATGATATAATTATTATATAATATACGATTTAAAAAATGATTAAACAAACCACCGCGGGTCCCACTGGGATTAACTTCCATCTATGGAAACAACACCGGCTCCAAGTAGAGCCGCGGTAAATCACACCTATGGCCACGTCTCATGCCCGTGAGATGGGACCCAAAGATGACAGCTTTATGCATTCATCTGGCAAGTGCCTTGGCATATTTTTGGCACGCAAGTATGCCTTCAAGGCTACGAACCAGTGATAGTTTCGCACCTCCGAGAGCACAAATCACAAGGACAATTACTTTAACCGAATATTTTGGGTACATTCGTTGCAGCTCCCTTTTAAGGTCTTGATACTTCTCCTCCTTTACCTTCTCCTTGGCAGTAATGTTGTTGTCGCACGGAGCCGACAATTCGATCACGAATATAGTTCGTTTCTCGAAGTTTTGGAGAACGATGTCAGGCCTCGAGTGTGCAACGGAGACTGGTATCCAAAAAGCGTAGTTCCCGAAAATTTGGCACTTCTTGTTTTGGACACACACACACAATAATTTTCATTTATTATTATATTGCTAATAATAATAATACCTTATATTTTAATATTTTAATGTTTCTTTATTGTTGCAAACTGATACCATTAAACGTCAATTAACCTTTTTCTATCTACTGTAGGGTGGTCTCCCCTATATTTGAAAATCATTTTAGGTAATTCATTATAAGCCTATAATATCTTTATTCCCAAAATATTTTCGTAGGGGAATCAAAAGCAAATATGTTTATCTGTTTCTCAAAAAGAGTGACTGGGGAATTCATAAAAGATTCGAGGATTGAGAATCATAATACACTGCATTTTTGTATGTAATTACTAGCTACTTATAACATTTTTTCGCGACTCAATACTTCAAACAACATTGTCTTTTAGGTATACATTCTTTCCAATGACTTGATGGCCTGGACGAATGTCATTTACATTTATTATTCCAAAATTCTTTGAGATTTTTTGTCTGGTACCTAATGGAGTTTCATCGGCTAATTCAGTAGACAATTCAAAAACCACGCCACTTGCCATGTTTATGCCTACCCGTTTTCCATTGTGATTAAATATTCCACGAAGATATCTATTTTGTTCCATTATTGCAACAACATCACCAGTAGATGTTGTTAAAACATTTTTTTCATCGGTTGAAATACGTCTAAAGTTATAAGGTCCTGATGTGCGCACTATAATGGCATTGTCGGCAGGAAAAGTGTATTTTTGAATTTCGAATCGCTGGTGCGGATTGGTGAGGGGAATAAGCCGGGCTAATTCAAGTTTTTCAAATTCAACTCCAAGTATGCGTACAGAAGAATGCCTGGCAAGAGGAGACCTTGACGTGACTCGAAGAGGAGGCTCTGCTTGAAGAGATGGTCTGACTGGAGAATGATATTTGGCAGGAGGAGACCTGGACCTTATACGAAGAGAAGGCTCTACTGAAGAATGAAATATGTCAGGAAAATTAAAATTTCCAGGACGACGAACGCCAGGAATAGGTTCGCCATTAGGTAAGCACTCGAACTGTGAACTCAACTCTGCAACAAGAAACAGAGGATTCAATTTTTCTCAAAGCAGACAATCGTATCTTGGTATACCTTGAATCCTTTGTGGCATAATTGTGAGGCAATTTTGAAGCTATTGAGGGATGTTTGCCCTAGGAAATTTCTCACAGAGAAACTCCAAGCTTTTTTCATCTTAAAATTGGATAGAGATACTTAGAGAAGTGTTGGCTATGTTTTTATTGTTGGCGTCCTTTTTGAATTCCCTTCTTTATAACTCACATTCTGGATTCAGATCAAATTCGTAATTACTTCGGACAAAATCAAATCAAGTTTGGAAGAGAGTAGGATTTGGAATAAAATGTGTATTAATTTGTTGGGAATCTGATTCGGGTACAAGTTAAAAAGATATACATAAAAATTATAGATACATGAAAATATTATATTCACCAATAGGATTAAAGATAACCGCAACTGATAAGATGATAGAATGAGCAATCCTCATATCTTCTTATTAAAGAAACAATTGATTCATGTATTAAGAAGAATTTGGTTAACAAAGAAACTTATGAATATTCGAGTCTTTTTTGTATTATATAAGATGTGTATCGTATAGTCGTTATCTCATGAAATATTGCTTCTAATTTTGAGATATTTACATTTCATCAGATTCAGTTTCAAGAAAGATAATAAAGATGAATAAAAAACCATTCAAAGGAATGAAAAAGAATGGTACAACACTTTGTAAAATCCAAAAAATTCCACTGATTTAAGTAGTTCGAGTGTATTTAATGGAATTGAAGTTAAATAAGAATAATTAGATGAAACTTATAAAAATGCAAGGTCAATGAGGAAGAAATTCAAGTTTGATTATTTAATCACCGTTATCACTTATTCAAGAAAATTTTATATTTATTTGTTTCAAGAATGGGAGCCTCCACATATTACGCCAATCTCAGAGGGTGGAGTGGGGGTCCTGCCATAACATCACAAAGTGTCACATAGGAGGGGGGTCGCAAAGGTTTTGTAACACGTAACACTTCTCTGGTCAAAAAATTAAATTTAAATCCGTGTCGATACATTAGAAATTAATATTATTGCTAAACAAAAAATTTAATAGCTGCATTTCCAAGCAAATAGTTGAATTTTCCAAAAATTTGACTCTGATAAAATTGTTGAATTCTCAACAAAATAATTGAACGTTAAAAAAAATACTTAAATTTTTTTACCAAGTAGCTCAATTTTCTACTAATAACGACAAATTTCTAATAAAATACAGCAAAATATGAGTTTTCTAGTGAAAAAACGAATATTCTACCAGTTCAATTAAAATAAAAAAGGTGAATTGTCAACAAAATAGTTGAATCCTGAACCAAATAAATTAATTTTCAACAAAAAGGATTAATTTTGTACCCAAGCAGACGAATTTTCAATTAAAAAAGATAAATTTTCAACCAAAATTGGAATGGTTGAATTTTTAGTTTAAAATGAATTCTGAGTAACAAACAAAGAATTTTCTACTAGTTGAACTTAACTGAAAAAGGAGGATTTTTCACAAAATAGTTTAATCCTTGACCAAACTGATGAATCTTCAACAAGCAAGAATAATTTTCTAAAAAAAAGACAAATCTCTAACAAAGTACATGGATTTTCTATCATATTGTTGAATTTTCAAGCCAAACAGACGTATTTTCTATAAAATAGTTAAATATTCAACCTGAAAATATTGATTTTTGCCAGAGAAGTTAATATACAATCAAATAGTTGAATCCTCAACTCAAATGAGTTTAAAATGAGTTTAAAATATAAATTTTTAATCAAATATGAAATAGTTACATTTTCTCTGAAGAAAGTTTATTGAAAACAACAGAAAGACGAATTTTCAACAAAATATATGAATCAACAACTCAAAAAGATCAATTTCCAACGAAAATATCATTAAACATCGATAAATCTTTATCTACTGTAGAGCTGTCTCCCTTATATTTGAAAATTAATAAAGGTGAATCATTCTAAGCCTATAATCATTTTCTTCGTAAAATATTTTCGTAAGGGAATGAAAAGCAAAGTTTTTACTTGTTTCTGAAAGAAAGAGGCAGAAATTCACAAAAGATTTAAGCCTTGAGAACCATAATACAGTCAAATTTTTAATGTGATTGCCAGTTACTTGCAGAAATATTGCTGGAATATTTAATTGAAACATTGGAAACATTCTAAATGAATATTGCAGCAGCATTCGAGAAACATGTGAATGTCCGACTCCGGCAATATTTCTCTAAAATATTTTAGCAATATTGGAAAAGAATATTCAATTGGGATTGGCGTATGTGTCTGCAAAGTGTCTGCGAAATATTGTCAAAATATTGTCTCGAAATTTTTTGTAATATTTCTGTGTAACGTTGCCGAAACATTGTTCCGAAAATTCTGCTTTTTTCAACAGCGTAAATAAACCAAGTACTTTTCATTTAATTAAAATAATCTTTTGCGTAAATGCCATTATTTACGTTTATTAAAAAAATACATCACATTTGACTAGAGAAACGTTCTTCGAACTGAGTTAATATATAATAAATTAGTTAGTATTACAAAAATTAATGAAAAAATAAAAATACAATTTCATAATTTAAAATAATTCTCCTCAGAATCGCCTTCTTCATCATCCGCATCTATAAATTTGTCTTCAATTTCATTCTCTTCCTGGATGAGCTCGTCTGGCATTTCTTCGCCCTGTAGATCTTCTGTTTTATTATCCCTACGAAAGAATACCGTTAATTGCTTTAGATAAATTAGAAGGAAATTTAAAACTTGTACTAGTATATCAGTTTTCATCAGATTTTCAAATAATTCTTCACCTCAGAGCATGCCACTTCAAATACGTCTTGACAAAAATTGAAGTGCATCAAATTCCCTGTAAAACTGAAAAAAAAAGAATTCTTAATCTTATATAGTTTAGAAGATACAGCTTTTCGCATTTATATATATCTGAAATATTTTTAAAAATAAAATTTAGTTTTAGTTCTTGTGAAACAGCATATTTTTTCTATGCATTGTAGACAAACACTGTCACAATATCAGCTAAAGCAGACTTGATAAAAAGGAAATCTATAAAAAAAATTGTATATCTCTCACACGTCCGAAATGCTACAACTTCGGACGTATAAGAGATATAAAATTTGATTTTTTTCAGGTTTCCTTTTTAATAAGTCTGATTTAACAAATATTCTTAATATTGTTGTCCACAGTGCACCGGAAATAGCATGCTATTTCACAAAAACTAAAATAAATTTATTTTATTCTTCAGAAAAATATAGATAATTTTGTAGGCTACAAAACATTATTAGATGAGAATTCTTTCTTTAGTTTTAAGTTGAATCAAATGCCCTTTAAGTTTGGTTGAGCAAAATTTAAAGTAGCCTGCTCTGAAGTAGAGAAATGTTTTTAAAGCTGAGAACTGACATTTTTCACACTCTTTCCAAAAATTTAATGTATCACGGATGCCCAGCGATATTGAACGTTTGCATACTTGTTTTCTATAGCAAATTACAGAGCTAAACTTGAAAAACGCCGCTTCGGAGTTATTTTTACAAAAGTATACATCATAACCTGAAATTAGAAAATATAGATTGTGTTAATTCAAAAATCCCTCCGGCGATTTGTTTCTTTTGGTCTAGAAACAATCGTGAGGCATTACTGAAATGATTTCAGAAGAAAAAAGAGAGGTGCAATTCCCCTTGGGTTGAACTCAATCCAGGCCCACCGTGAACGATGAGACGGATTTCAGATGCTGAACCAAATTTTAGGATAATTTCAAAAACTTCTATCACTGTTGAAATCGCCGGAGTTGTTGCACAACTATAGGGTCAGAATGAAGTTGACTCAACTCCAGTGGAGTTAAATCAACTTCATATATTGTTGTCCAACAACTTCGCATTTATTCCCAATGATAAAATTTATTACAGCATCATGAGATCCATGAAAATAATTCACTCACTTCTTCCTGGCCAATCTGTTGTTGGCTTGAGAAACCCATCTTGATCCTAAAGTCTTGATATCATGACCTGTTGCATTTGGTTGCGATATCCGAGCACTGTCTGTAATTGAAAATTAGATTTTTAATATGATTTTGTACGTACTGATTAGCATACGTTTAACGTATTTTATGTTACAATTACTCACTTATAATTAAAGTTGTGAAGTTGGTGTTTTGGAGAGAAGATGTCGGCTTCTTCCTTCCTGACCAGCTATGAAGAAGAGCTACGTTATCCGAGGAAAGCCTGTAGCAGATATTGGCCAGAACATTGTTTAAGCTATTCCCACTAACAGCTCCCAATGCCTGTGTCTGTAAATATAAAATCAAATATATTTTTATGAGTGCAAGCTTACATTAGGAAATATATAACACATTTTTTCAATTAATCATTTAGTAATGCAAACTAGCTTGAGAAATTTACCATTCTATTTTTGAATTCTTTGTATCTCAGCCTTTCACTAATTGCCAATAGGTCCGCCTGCGTCATTAGAGGCAATTCTGGACACTCGTCAGAATCTAGAAATGAAAGACTGTTCCTCGTATTTACGGCAGCGGTATTTTGTGACTGCAATTTGAAGTCTCTGAGGTGTATTAGGATTTCGTTCATCTTTCGAAGGGATAATTCTTCATAAGCGAGACCTATAATATGAAAATTTCCCTAATAAATTAATTAAATATATTAATTACAAATTATCTATATAAGTGTTAATTTAATACTGTATGAAAAAAATTGCATCTTATATTAGGCCGCATTCATTTGAACGCATGCGGGCAGTCCATGCTCAAGTCACAGACCCATGTCTCACTCAAATATGTTGTCTTTTTTAGAAAATAAGACGACACGTATTTTACAGATTTGCCGGAACATTTTTTAATATAAAATGAAAAGTATTTCAATTAAAAAAATATAAATAAAAACGCGAATTTTCAAAGAATGATCAAAACTACAACTTTTTTAGGAAACAATTTTATTTCTTTGACTTTTATCTTATCTGGTATCGTTATAGCAAAGAACGTGAGGGCAAAGGGAAAATACTATTATTGAATATATTCTATAAACTAAGAAGAATCTAGGCAAAAATCGAGAGGAAAAAAGAGGTCGGGTCTTTGAGTAAATTTACTTTGAATATTTTCAGAGTAGCCGCCGTCGTTTCGTTAATTTTCAACTTTTTGGAAATTTTCCAATGTATTTTAAAGGCAGACGGGGAATCGTATCATAATCACAAAAGTAAAGGGTAGATACAGATATAGGATTGACAAATATCACACTTTTAACAAAAGTTTTTACCATGTTTTAATAATTAGCGTTTTCAATTTTTTAAATTCAAATACTCATAACTTTTTGAAACAAACAATTTTCCGACAATCGATACGATAAATATCGTCTTATTCCTCTTGAAAAACAGTATATTTCACTGGCAAATGATTCTGTTATTCGGCCGATATGTCTAGTTCTAAAATTAAAACTCGGAACGTCATCGTTTTCAATAAATTACCAGACTTTCTCTCCTGATACGCAAGACTCGAGAGACAGTTCTCTAAACTCCTTTGTTTCTTCTCCTTATCAGGTTGTTTAGGTGTGGATTTTTTTGTTGAAAAACAGGAATTTTTTATTTCTTATGCGGGACTGCATCATGCGAGAGATCGCGAGAAGAAGTTCGTTCCAAAGGAACTTGTTTTTCTGCAAATGTAATATCAAGAGAATCTTATATAATTAAAATATTTACCCGAAAAGTATGTTATTTAACAAAATTTCATGTGCACTCTGATGACAAACATTACAGTTTCTAAAAATATAACTTCTCTTATTATGATTAAAAAGCGTAGATACCAGACATTTCAACATCAGGAGGTGGTTGAGGATGAAGAGTTGGAGGATCAGCAGGAGGAGGTACAGGTGCAGTATTTTCTTCTAGAGACATATCAAAGCCAACATTCAATCATGCTTTCTTACGCAATAAAAATAAGAAAGTTCACATATTTGTGCGTGGAGATTTTCTAGACTTGCCTATAACTTTAGGGCGATCATTTGATTCAAGCCTTCTTCGCATTGACGGGTGAAGTGGGATGTTCGGGATATTCACTTTTTCCTCGTTTACTATTGACGGTTTCGATCTTGTCATTAATTTTGGCTTGCCATCGGGTTTCGACAATTTACTGATGCCAGTCAGATCGTTCGAAGAAATTAGTTTATTGCTTTTAGTCATGAATGACTAATTGAATTCGAAATCAGGTGAAGGGGATTTCTTGCCCTGTCTTGTCTTGTCTTCTTAAGCTTTTCCGCATAGTTTTCCGTGGCCTCACTATCGATATCTGACATTATTAAAGCCTCTACAAGTTTTTCTTTGTCCTTTTCAACCAAGCCTCAGTGTGTAACGAATGAATTTAAATCGAACACGTTGGGTGTTTTTTATTGGTTTAAATAGTAAAATAATTATAATACAGTTAGTATTATTATCAAATTATATTTCCAGCCTTACTTGTCCTTTTTAAATGTTTCAGCACATCGTGCTTTCTTATCCACTTTGTAGGAACAAGAACTACACCATTCTTTAATTCGATCACGAAATATGGCATTCTAAGAAATTATCTGAAAAAGCATGCAAATGTCATTAAATGATAAACTGGACTGTAGGTCCATCATTTATTTCTTGATTCGGAAAATTAGCCCATAATTAGCCCGAAATTCTGGCATCAAAGAAATATTGATATTCCGTTGTGGAGGTGCTAGCTGATCGGACATAAAATGTTGACGTTCCTAGCGATTCTCATTTTACCTACCTGTTGTGTAATTCCTATCATAATAAAAGTGAAAATCTCTTTAAAAATACTGGAATCGATACTTTCCTTTAAGTGAACCGTTAATATCACACAAAAGTAAACTTTTTATCATTCATTCAATAAAAATTGGTAATACTTTGCGGTATTTTATAACATACTGGTATGAAAATAATACAAACCTTATATCAATTATAACATATAGGAATTTTCACTTTTGGAATGGAAATTTTACATAACTTTTGGTAATATATATATATAATAGTTCTGTTTTGTATTAAATCCTAAAATAATTGTAAACTTTATCTAAATGCAGTAATGTCCTCCATTTACTGAACTAATTGGATAAATTTTAATGAACAAATTTTCTCCGTGTATAACATGTAACACTTAGAAACGTATCAAGAAGAAGCAATGTCTCAATCGAGATTTAAGAACTTTTCAACAACAAAATTTTACAGATAATCTCTCTGGAAGGTAATTTAGTTTCCCCTCTTCAAATTACCATATCGTAGGTGTGTCGCAATGAAAAAATCTGTTTGATGGGAAAACGTTGGTCGGAGTGAATACATATTATAAATTACCATCGTCGGTTGAATAATATCGAATAGATCGATCACTTGCACACACGCACACATGTGTTTGAGAGTGTGTGTGTGTGTGTGTGTGTGTGTGTGTGTGTGTGTGTGTGCGTATAGGAGAGTCGCAAGTACCAGTGCATAACGGAGGACATTTGTACCCGTGTTATCGCTCACCCTCGATCAGAAGCGCGCTGGTGCATTGTCTATACTCTATAGCCTTAAACGCCGATGCAAGACAATGGGACGGTGAATTGGTGAATTGGCGCGGGTGATGGAATCGTCGCGTCACGTCGTTTCGCTGGACCACGAAATTCATTGAATTACGCGCGGCACGCCTCAGCGATGACGTGCCACCCAAATCTCCCTCGTTCACTTTCGTAATGAATGCCACCTGTAAATTGCTCAAAGCTATGCAAATTCACTCAGATTCGAACTAAAACCTAGATTTGTTTATTTTTTTTCAAATCGAAGAACCATCGTCAATTTAAATTTAACGGAATTACGATAATTGAGCATTAGGATGTTCCAAAAAATTTGTTTTCTCGAATTTTTATGAATAACGCCCGGGTTCAAATCCACACAGCAATAAATCCATTTTTTTAAAATGATATTTAGAGGTGAAGTCTAACACCTATTTCCCATAAGAAAAAATAGTATATTATGCACTTAGGGGGAGAAGAGGGGCTTTTTCGACGAGTCGAAAAAGTGCCGAAATACAGTCATGAGTTTAGTCCATAATAGTTTTTGAATAAAGAAGCATGAAATTGATGCTAACTTATTCCAAATTATCAAATATTCATTGAAAAAATTGCCGAAAATTTTCGGTAATTTACGGTATCTTTAGAGGTGATTAATGGTAACTTACCATAAATTTCCCAAAATTTAATTTAAAAATGTCTGTAACTTTTCCGTCATTTATGGTAATTTCACAAGTCAATATGGTAAATTACCATAAATTACCCAATATTCATTTTTAAAAATTTCCATAAATTTCCGGAAATTTATGAAAATTTTTGGTCGGGTATTGTAATTTTACCGGTAAATATGGCACATTACCAGAAATTAACCAAAATTCATTTTGTGTAAATTTCCATACATTTCCGGAAATTTATGAAAATTTTCGGTCATTTATGGTAAATCTTTAAATATGGTAAATTACCATAAATTACCAAACATTTCTTTTCCAAAATTTCCATTCATTTCTGGAAATTTATGCAAATTTTCGGTCGTTTACGGTGATTTTATGGTATATATGGTAAATTACCATAAATTATCCAATATTCATTTGTAAAAATTTCGATACATTTCCGGAAATTTATGATTTTTTTTGTCATTTATGGTAATTTTACCGGTGTAAATAATAAATTACCATAAATTACCAAACATTCATTTTAAGTAATTTCCATAAATTTCCATAAATTGACGGTCAATTATGGTAATTTTACAAGTAAATATGGTAACTTACCATAAATTACCCAAAATTCATTTTCAAAAATTTCCATAAATTCTTGGGAATTCATGAAAATTTCCGGTAATTTCACAGGTTTATATGGTAAATTACCATAAATTACACAAAATTCACTTTGAAAAATTTCCGGAAGTTAATGGAAATTTGCGGTCATTTATGGTAATTTTACAAATAAATATGGCAACTTACCATAAATTACCCTAAATTAAATTTTTAAAATTTCCAGAAATTTCTGGAAATTTATGAACATTTTTCGTAATTTACGGTAATTTCATCCATAAATTACCGCAAAATTGTATTATCTGCAACCAAAATTTCCTCACAGATTTTACGGTGATTGAACTAAAAATCGTAAAATGCAAGCTCATGTGTATGCATAATTTTCATTATTCACATCTGACGTCACTTTTCAGTCCCTAGGGAGTAAAAAGCAGAGCTTCAGCCCCGTCTGATAGGCGTCGAAAATGGCTGAAATCATACATGTGTCATAAAAAGACGTTTTTGTAAATTTTATTCAGAATCTTAAATAATAGCTGAATCGAGTTGAAACGCAATATTTTTCTTTACAAGTAACCATGGAATACGAATACAATTTTACTTTTCAAATATCACCCCCATCAGTCTGTTTTATAGGGTCCGAAAAAAACCCCATAAGTGAAAAAAAGGGTTTTGCGAGTTCTTGGCGCTAAGTGTGATTTTTTTTGATGTATTTAATGCAAATTGTTTATAATATATCAAATACTACTGTAAACTAATAATGAGATATTTACATAAATTCTTTAAACAATTTATCATTGTTTTTAGCAATTTCCTTTTAGAATAGAGATAAAAAGTCGCGATTTTTTCAAAAAATTTTCACTTTTTGTCCAATTTTCTCTTAAGAAGAGGTAATAGTTCATTAATGTTAACAAATATAATTGTTTTAACTTTTTATCATTATTGTCAATAATATTCTCTTAGAATAATGCTAGAAAATTGCGGAGTTTTATGAAAATGTCAACTTTTTGTTCACTTTTCACTTGAAGTGAGTTAAATAATGAACTAAAGTTTGTTTAATGCACATTGTTTCTCATACATAAATCACTACTTCATACTGATAATTAGATGTTTAAATAAATTGCTTAAACAATTTCTTATTGTTTTAAGTAATTTTCTTTAAAATAGAGATCGAAAGTCGAGGCTTTTTCAAAAAATGTATACTTTTTGTCCAATCTTTAATTGGAGAGAGGTAACGGTTAATTGATTTTAACACGTATAATTTTTCAAACAATTTATTATCATTTTCAATAATGTTCTCTTAGAATAATGCTAAAAAATTGCAGTTTTTTCTGAAATTTTCAACTTATTGTTCACTTTTCACTTGGAGTGAGTTAAATAAGTAATGAAAGTTAACAAAATCATTTGCTTAAACAATTTATTGTTATTATTAATAATATTCAATTTGAATAATGCTAGAAAGTTGCGGTTTTTTCTGAAATTTACAACTATTTGTCTACTTTTTACATAGGATCTGTTAATAATCAATTCAATTTAGCAAAAATAATTATTTAAACAATTTATGATTGTTTAAAACTATCTTCTTCTTTATTAATGCAATATAGCTGCGGTTTCTTCTGAAATTTTTAACTTTTTACCGACTTTTTACTTTGTAAAGTAATAAATAATACAAGATAACAAAACATAGTTGTTTAAACATTTTATCATTATTATTAATAATATTCTTTTAGTATTATGCTAGAAAATTGCAACGTTTTATGAAAATTTCAACTTTTTGTTCACTTTTCACTTGGAGTGAGTTAGATAATTAACTAAAGTTTGTTTAATGCAAATTGTTCCTGATACATAAAGCACTACTTAATACTGAGAATAGGATGTTTAAATGAATTTTTTAAACAATTTATTTTTTTTTGAAGCAATTTTCTTTTAGAATAGAGATCGAAAGTCGCAGGTTTTTCAAAAAAATTTATACTTTTTGTCCAATTTTCAATTAAAGAGAGGTAATGGTTCGTTAATGTTAACAACTTCAATTGTTTAAACAATGTATCATTATTTTCAATAATGTTCTCTTAGAATAATGCTAGAAAATTGCATTTTTTTCTGAAATCTTCAAATTTTTGTTCACTTTTCACTTGAAGTGAGTTAAATAATTAATTAAAGTGAAAAAAATAATGTTTTCAAACAATTTATTGTTATTATTAATAATATTCAATTTGAATAATGCTAGAAAGTTGCGGTTTTTTTCTGAAATTTTGACTTTTACCAACTTTTTACTCAGTAAAGTAATAAATAATGCAAGTTAGCAAACCTATTTGCTTAAGCAATCTATTATTGTTTATAACTATCTTCATCTATATCAATGCTAGGTAGCTGCGGTTTTTTTTCTGAAACTTTTAACCTTTTATCCACTTTTCATTTAGTGAGGTGATAATTAATGTAAGCTAACAAACATGCTTATTTAAACTATTGATTATTGTTCATGAGTATATTCTCTTAGAATAATACTAGAAAGTTGCTTTTTCTGAAATCTTTAGTTTCAATTTGACTTTTTAGTCATGAAGAAATAATAAGTGAACCTCAACAAGAATAATTTTTCAAATAGTATTTGTCTTTTTCAAGTGCATTATTTCTGCTCTCCTCCCTTTTCCCTTAAAGGTTTTGTTTTAAATTACAACAAGAAGTTTATCGCAAAGCGTAAAAGAAAAATTTGAAATTGAACATATTTTGACATCAGCCCCCCTCTAGCAAAATATATTAGCGGACAAGTAAGAGATTGTTTAAAAGATGTTTCTCTCTAATGTTTATTTAGAATTTGTTGATAACTAATAAGTTAAAGCAATGTTAAACATTTCAGAAAAAAACGCAACTTTCTAGCAATCATCTAAGAGAAGATAGTTATAATCAAACATAAATTGTTTAATAAATGAATAATTGGTAATAAAAATAATAAATAATAAAACAATACTAAATTTTTTAGATTTTCAACCGATGAGTTGAATCTTCACACAATAAAAATAATTAAAAACAAATTGTTCAGCTTTTAATCAAATAGTAGAATTTTTAGCCAAGCGAGATGAATTTCGAACCAAAAATGAAAATGTAAAAATCATCAATTTGGAAGATTTAGAATTAAAAACTCTTGACTTTTGATCTTAAAAATCATTATAATTTAAGAATTATGGTATACACCTATGAAATCGAAGAATCTTAAAGCTGCAAATCGTTAAAATTTAAGATTTTTGAAATGTAAATATTTACAATTAAAATTTTTACAAGTTTTAAGTTTTACTATGAAAAATTATGTAATTTTGATGATTCACTTGCAAAAATTTTCAATTGGGAATGTTTAGATTTTAAAACATGACTTTTGATTTTCAAAATCATCAGAATTTAAGCATTTTCGTTTGCACATCACTAAAATTCAAGAATCTTTAGTTCTAATTCTTATAAATTGGAAAACTTTGACTTATGAACCTTTAAAATTGACTACTTTTTACTTTTTCAAATCTAAATTTAAAAATGTTGGAATTCTTAGGTTTCAAAATGAAAAATTCTGTAAGTTTGATGACTTGTATTTGAAATTTTATCAATTTGGAAGATTTAGAATTGAAAACTCTTGATTTTTGATTTTGAAAATCATCATATATCTTTGCAATATAAATACTGAAAAGCGAATGACTTTTAATTCTATATTCTTAAAAATTTATGCGTTTTTAATTATAACTCTTCAAAATTTCAGAACTTCAAATTGCCAATCTTTAAAATTGAAGAGTTTTCAATTTGGATAATTTAAAATTAAAATTTTCTGTAATTCTGATGTCAATTTTAAACCTTTAAAATTGAAGACTTTTTACTTTTTAAAATTGAAAATAAAAAAATTATGCAAGTTTCAAGGTTTAAAATTGAAAATGCTGTAATTTCGATGACATAAATTTAAAATGTCATCAATTCGGAAGATTGAGGATTGAAAACTCTTGATTTTCGTTTTTCAAAATCCAAATATACCTTTAGAAGATGAATCTTGAAAATCGAATAATTTTTGAATCTACATCTTTGAACTTTCAGAATTTTCAATTATATCTCTTTAAAATTTCAAAAATTTAAATTTTTAAATTTGAAGATTTTTTAATTTTGACTTAAAAATGGTGTAATTTTAATACTTTACATTCAAAATTTCTTTCATTTGGAAGACTTATAATTCATAATTTGATCTTCGATCTTTAAAATCATAAAAATTTACCGAATTTTTATTTATACATCTTTAAAATTGAACAGTTTTTAATTTTAAATCTTTATAATAGTAGAATTATGAATCGTTGAAATCGAAGTACTTTTAATTTCGACAATTAAAAATGGTAAATTATTTTATTTCTTTTCACTTATTATAAATTATAATTTTAAAACTGGATTTCCAAAATTAGCCAAATTTAAGATATTGTATTATTATCCATATTTAAAATTCAAGAGTTCCCAATTTTAATTATTCAAAATTGTAGAACATTCAATTGTAAATCCTCAATCTTGAAGAGTTGTTAATTTAGACTATTAACAATTAAAAATTATGCAAGTTCAAAATTCTGTAATTTTGATGTTTTACACTTGAAATTTCTTCAATTTTTTGGGGACCCTATCCTAAAACTTTTTTCAGCTCAAAAAGAACACATGTACAAAGTTTCATGCCTTTTTAACAATTTTAGCCTATTTTGGATAATTTGCGTTGTTCCTCACCGACTCAACTTATCCATATCGAGACCTCCTTAAACGAATTTTCATTCATGAATTTTATTCCAATTCTATCTATATAATATATCTTACTACACTGGAGCCTCGATTGAAGCAACTCAACTGATGCAACTCATGCGCTGATAGTAAGGCCTTCATGCTGTTTGTCACGCTTGAATGAACACCGCCTCTCTCTCGGTTTACTTGAATCAAGGTTCCAGTGTATATTTTTCTAAAATATTGGTTTTATTTTAAATTGAAAGAATACACTAATCAATAAGATACCTTGACTTACTTTATAAATAAGAACCTGAATGGAGGGGGTAGGCGCGCGCAGCATGCAGGGTTCGAAGCACCCCTTGTATTTTAATAAAAGCTTGATTAAAAAGGAGTTTTTTCGTTATTATGTTTAATATTGGGTTAGACGAATATTTGCTTATCCAGTTACCGAAGAAGCCGGCTACCGCAGACAAATCCGGAGGCACAATAACGTGGGATGCTGTAATCTCAGAAGTTCGTGGGCAGTGCTCGTCTTTCTCGAATAATTCTCCTTGCCCATGTGAGTATTCGAAGCGTTCCACTTAGAGTCTTTCATTTTCGATTGACCGATGAAGAATCGTCGCGGATGTAGGAAACCACAAGATAGACGCGAGCAACCCACGCGAGCTGTTCAGGTTTCGTCTGGAGAGTTCGTTTCACTCTTTTTTTTTATTTTTTCCTTCACATTGTCTTTTTCAAAACCTTGACGATTTATAAAATAGTCCGGGAAAATTAACCCAAGAAAGACTATTTTCCGGATGAAAATATACACTACAGACAGATAGCATCGGACCATTAACCGGATGAACTATTAAAAATTAGCCTTGACTTTGAAAAGTGATAGCGGCGTCCAGAATATAGATAAAAATATTTTAAAAAATTCCTAATTTTTGCCTTGAATGAGCATTAGTTGAAGTAATTTTGCCTTAGGGTATTATCTTATCACGCTAGGATGACTAAAATGAGATTCCGTTCATTGAAGAATTTTGTTCGTCAACTTCAGCTTTCCTGAACCCGTCAAGATTTTGCAATTTTTAATGGTTCAAGTGAAAACTTAAGTCATCACCTGAGGATCACCTCTGTAAAATATCAAATAAATAAAATCATTTTCGTAGATTCTGCTAAGAATTGAAGTTGAAATTCAAAATTCCTTATAAAAGTGAATTTTCTTTTTGTTTTCCTCACGTGATAATTTAATATCCAGAAGACTAAATTACTTCAACTAGGCAGACTTCAATTGGCTTCTCAGCGGTGTTCAAAAAATATTTTTATCCATATTCTGGACGACGCATATCATTGGAGTCTTATCTTTTTTAACATTCATCTATCATCAGATTCAAATCTAAACTTTAGATTAAACTGAAAGTTTCGGAATCAAACTACAATGTATCCCAAATTTATAGGGCCACCTACTTTTGTTTGGATAATTTTTTTTCTACTTTAGCAAATTGCATCACATTTTTTAAGTGTGTTATGGAATCAAATTGAAGATTTTTCTCCGAATTGAATAAGCCTAATTTGATTCATTTGATTTTTTTTAGCAGTTATGGTAAAAAAAGTGGTGTCCCACATTAATAGGGCCAGTTGAAAAAAATTCAATTTTTCGAAAATAATTGCTTTATTCAAGTATTTAAAGTTATTTTAAACCAATAAATATTTAAGTCATTAAAGCTTTATTTACAAAAAATTAGTAGTCAATTTCGTTTCCGTCGTTCTTGAATAGCATTTTCATTCGTTTTGGCATTGAATCATTGAGATTTTTGAGACTTCTTACGCTGATGTTGTCCCACGCTGATTTTACTACTTCCTTGAGTTCTGCGACCGTCGCATACTGCTTGGCAGAGCTCAAGGAAGCGGTAAAGTCAGAGTGGGACAATATCAGCCCAAGAAGTCTCAAAAATCTCATTGATTCAATGTCAAAATGAATGAAAATGGTATTCAGGAACGACGGAAACGCAATTAGCTACTAATTTTCTGTAAACAAGGCTTCAATTACTTGAATAATTATTGGTTGAAATAACTTTAAATACTTGAATTAAGCATTTTTGATCGAAAAATTGAATTTTTTTCAACTGGCCCTAATAATGTGGGACACCACTTTTTTCACTATAACTGTTAAAAAAACGAACGACTCAAATTAGGCTTATCAAATTTAGAGAAAATTCGTCAATTGGATTCTATAACATACTTAAAAAATTGGATGCAATTTTCTAAAGTACAAAAAAAATTTATAAAAAAAAAGTAGGTGGCACTATACATTTGGGACACACTGTATAATGAAATATAAGTAGCTCAGAGTGATAAGATAAACGCTGATAATAGATGAGATAATGACTATAAAATACATGTCTTATATACTCTGAGAAAGCATTAGAATATTCTTTAGTTACATTATTAATCAAATTCTTCCATAATACATTAATAGGTTTTTTGTCTAATCAGAGATATGAGGATTGATCATACTCTCGTCTTATCCTTGGCGGTTATCATCAATACGAATGGTGAATATAATAATATTGCTATAATTTTATGTATATTTTTTCAAGCTATCCGCAAATGTTAATTTGGACGATTTAATCTGCATGCAATCCAAATTGCTATTTCTTTTCAAACTTTATTCGAATTTGTCCGAAATAAGCACGAATTTAGTACGCAAATAAAAATGTAGAGGCGCACACCCTTCTAACTGCGGAGGTGGATATATGGTAACCTCCTAAGTTTCCGTTTCTGTAGACGATTGGAGCACAAATCACGACAACACCTAAGTACAGTTTCTCTGGGGGAAGTTTCCCAAGACAAAAATTCCTCAATGCTTTCAAACTTGCCTCACAGTATTGCCAAAGATTGTCTTGATATACCAACATATGATTGTCTCTTTAAGAAAAATGCAATCCTCTCTTTCTTGTTGCAGAACTAAGTTTACAGTTCGAATGTTTACCTAATGGCGAACCTATTCCTGGCGTTCCTCGTTTCGGACCTTCTCCATCACCGGACAGACATGGTTCTCTTGAAAGGTCTCTTCCACCTGCCGAGCCACCTCTTCGTGTCAGGTATAGGTCTCCTCCTACCAGGCCTCATTCTTCGGTTGAGCCTTTTCCTCCTAATGAGCCTCATCTTCAGGTCAGGTCTAGGTCTCCTACTGCCAGATTTAATTTCCTGGCCAGGCCTTCTCCTCCGGCGGAGCCTTCTTTTCATGCCACGTCCAGGGCTCCTCCTATCAAGCGTCGTTCTTTACTCATATTTGGATGTGATCCTAAAGACGTTGGACTTATTCGGCTTATTCCGCACGCCAATACGCACCAGCGATTCGAAATTCGTAGATTCACTTTTTCTACCCATATACCAATTTATTTGAAAGGAGAACGGGGTGCCCCTGTGCCCATACCGACCGAAGAGGCATATGTTTTAACAAAAAACACTGGTGACATCATGGCAATTTTGGAGGGTAGACGTCATCTTCGTGGAATATATAGGAGTACAATGAGCACTCCCTCTACCAAACGGGTAAAACTAAACATGTACAGTGGCGCTATTAAAGATATGAATGCGGAAGAAGTCGCAGAAACTCCCTTAGGCAACCGAAGCTCAATCTTCAAAAATTTTAGTATTCTAAATGTAAACGACATTTCTCCACAAAATTAATTTAATTTTTAAAAACATGTAAATCTTAAATATGATATTTTTTTCTGATCCAAAGTAGGATCAAAATATAATAATAATGATTTACATATAATTGTTTTCAAATAAAGAGAGACCATCCTCAAGTAAACTTTTTTTTAGTTTATTTCGTCCAATGAATATCTGGAATTCAAGATGCAGTTTTTTCAAATCTAAAAATTTACTTGACAATTAATGTTTAAAGTCGATGCGGACAAGAAACGTAATGCTAATTTTTCAAATTGCATACCAACAATATTCGCACATCATCCGAGGAGAAAAGTCTGAAAAAAGTTCAATGGGTTGTTTTTTAATAAACTTGTGTGCTATATGATTATACCTTTGTAATATAATGTATAATACCATTTTTCCTTCAAGATATTCAAATTATAATGTTCTCTGTGCAAATAGCAAACTTTCGTATTTTTCTGTTGACAAATAAAATAGAAATTGTTTAGAAGTACATTAATCTTTACTTTCTATACTTCCTGAGGGTGTTTTTGATTCTGGAAATGTAGTGGCTAGCCTACCGGCGCCCGCGAACGACCCTTTAGAAGTGTCCGCTAGTAGTAAAGTGGCGCCCTCACTTCCCACTATACATGCAATGTCCATATTATTGATATGTGACCGTGCGCGAAGAAAGAGACCTAATGCGTTAACGCTGAATTTTACGGGACGGGTGATCGTACAAAAATTCGCAAGCCAGCATTTGAGTAGTGGTGATGCGACTGCGAAAATCACCCCCTCCACTTACCACTACACTATTATGCACGAGCCAGTGTAGCTCACGGAGACGTCGCGTACAGCTCTAGTGGTAAGTGGTGGGGCTGGCTTACGTAGGCCTCACGTTCGGTCTCCGCGTGCACTTATGCCTATATCTTTGTAGCTTAATGACAAGGAAAGTAATTAACGCAACAAATTTCTGATTATTGGAAATGAAAGAGTAACTCAGAAACTATCGATTGGCGTAAGAAAATCAAAATCGATTTTTTCTGCATTAGGCCCCTTTTTTCGCAGACGGTCACATATATAGTTAAAAGTTCGACATAAGGACAACCAGAATATTTCGGGTATAGCCGTCGCAATTCCCTTATAATGTCTTCATACCTTTCTTTCTTTTCATTCTCCTTAGCTATGGTGCTTTTATCTGATTTTTCTGGTACCGAATATTCGATAATGTACATGGTTCGTTTCTCAAAGTCAAGGAGAACTATGTCAGGCCTTGAGTGCTCAACAGAAACAAGTGTCGAGAATAGGAAGTTTCATTATATGTGGCACTTCTCATTCTCGACAATTGACTCTATTCTCTTCGGAGCGTTTAGTGGAGCTGTATTAAGGTTAATGCTGTAAGAATGATAGAGATGGTAATAAAGCATTCTCAGTGCCGCATTGTGCCTTTGGATGTAGGTTGTTCCTGCATGAGTCGGATAAATAGATAGTATGTGTCTTAGATGTTCGGGGTGTGCATGACATGCTCTGCAGCTATCATAGGAAATGTCTTGACTCAAAATGTGGCGAGGGTATGCAAACGTTAGCTCATGTGACATCAACTGATCCTCCACATTTCTATGGAGCTGTTCACGGAAGTTTTTCTCCTATCCTTTCTTAATCCGGGCCTTCAGGAGTGAGTATTCGAGATGGATAAGATTTTATGCATTTTGCTCACCTCTGATGTTGAAATCAAGGTCGAGTGTTTCAATAGTTTCTTCCGCTGCTTTGTACAGAAACGCTCCTTTGCCCACTTCTTCGTGCTTCCTGATTATTTTAAGGAGAGGGTCTCGTCCATTTGCGACTGTATGTGCTCTACCCAGAATAATCCTGTTGTGAAGACATTCAAGATTCAGTATTCCGCGACCAATTTGACGCGGGGAGATGTAGAGTCGCGGAACTGAAGACTTAAGGTGCATGCCTTTGTTCATGTGCATAACCTTTCGTGTCCCGATATCAAGGGATATCAGCTCGTCTTTCGTCCATGGAACCACTCCGAATGAATAGAGTACAACCGGGATGGCAAGCATGTTCGTTGCAGATACGCATATATATCTTCCTATATTATAAAAAGATCTCGCCGCCGCCGCTGTGTCAAGAATCCAGCTCATGTAACATACACCCTTCTTGCCTTCATACAAAATTTGGGATAAGTTTAAATATTATTGTGAAGTATTTAAAGTTAATAATCAACAAAGAGCATTACAATAAATTAATTAAGTTTTAAATTTAGAAAATTTGTCTTGTTCTGATTTTGGTTTACCTAGTCCTCAAGATATTGATAGTAAAACAGTAGAAGAAGATATATTATTTAGGAAAGAAAATAATAAAATCAGTGTTAAATTAATGCAACAATTAAACGATGATATTTGCAAAGAAATATATGGTACAAGTATGAGTGAAAACGATGATTTGTCAAATTGTGCAATACTAGCTTGCCACCATGAAGATGTTTATAAATTAAATAATAGAATATTAAAGAAAATTTTAGCAAAAGGTGTAATATATTACAGTATAGATTATGCAAAAAATAAAGAAATGGACCAAACTGATGGGCTTTGTAATGGAACACGTTAAAAAATTGTACTATAACATAAATTGAATATTAAAGTTATAGTCATTACTGGTACTAAAAAAGGAACTAAGACTTTCATATCACGAATAACTTTAGGTTGTGCAGAATTTTTTTTTTACAATTATTTTTATATAGAAGACAATTTCCCATTGTTTTAGCTTTTGCAATTACAATAGATAAATCTCAAGGTCAAAGTTTCGAAAAAGTAGAAATAGACTTTCATAGAAATTTATTTTCTCACGAACACTTATATGTAGCTCTATCCAGATGTAAAAATCCTGATAAATTGTTTATTGAGAATAATTTAAAAGATGATACAATTATTTAAAATATTGTTTGGAAAGAAATTTTTGATTAGAAATGAACTATGTTCTCGTGGTCTCATATTAAATTAATAATATATATATAATTAAAAACTAAAGGTTCACAACCACCGCAGGGTCCCACTGCGAGCAACTGTCATCTAAAAAATGACATCGGCTCCCAATAGGACCGCGGTAAATCCCATTCAAGGCCACGTCTCACAACCGTGAGATGGGTGGTCACAGGACACGACGAAATCACAACGACAGGTCGGCGAAACTTTCGTATATATATATATATATATATATATTATTACGAATACATATAATAAATTTTTCTCTACTTTTATTTTTTCTAGTTTTAGTTTTACTTTTCTTTAACAATTTTTTTTTATTTATTTTTATAAATCTTGTTGCCTCTCTTATTTTCATTTCATATTTACCTTATTTAGATATATTTATTTTTAAAAAGCTGGAAAAGGGGTTAATCTTATGGAAAATTCCTTTAGAGTATTAGGTCAGAATTTATTTCTTTAATTTATTTGTTCTGTTTTTTTATTTCTTGGTAAAGATTTAGATTTTTAGTTTTTTTAACTTCTGGAGTTTTAGCAGATTTCATTTTTCATTTTCTTTTTAAAAAAAATTCATTTTATTTCATATCTTTTCAGATGAATAAATTCAAAAGTATTTATTTAAAAAGACTGGAAAAGAGGTTAACCTTACGGAAAATTCCTTCAAAGTAGTCAGTTCATATTTACTTTTCAAATTTTTTTTTTTTTATTCCTTGGCAAAGGTATTTTAGATTCTAAACTTCGAAACTTCTTGAATGATTCAATTTTTTTAAATTATTTAATTTAGTTTTTCAAATACGAATTAAAAAATTTAAAAACTTATTTTTAAAGATTTCTTCTTTTATTCTCTTTTTAAAAAAAGTTGGGAGTGGAAGTTAGGATAAAGGGGAAGTGCAGGGAGGGGATGTGAGGAAGAGAAGGGAAAGTGATAGGAGGGGGCAAGTGAGGAGTTGGGTGGGGAAGTGAGGAGTGGGGAAGTAAGGGATGAGAAAGCGTGGGGAGGGAAAAGTAGATGGAGTAGGGGAGGTGAAGTTCGCGATGGGGAAGTAAGGGGATTCCTCCCCTCACTTCCTCACTATCCCTTCACTTTCACACCCCTCCCACACTTCTCCCCCCTCACTTCCCCGACGCAAACTTTCCTCACTTCCAGACCTCTCTCCGAATTTCCCTCCTCCCACACTTCCCAACTCCTCCATCACTTCCCCAACCCTATCCAAACTTCACCTCACTTCCCCTCCTTTGAAAAAAAATACGACGGACGGAGGGACGGACACCCGACCGAAATCATAACGATTTCAGCCCCGGGCTACGAAACCCTAAAAATTAAAAATGATTTTACTTTCCTGGGATGTTTTGCCCCCTAACTATTGACAACATTTTTTAGAATAAAAGTATGCATATCATTGAATTCGGAAGACCTTAAGTTTTCATATGGTTTTTATTAAACAATTCAGAGATTTTTGTTGTGCTAGTTGCAATCAAAAAAGTGAGGGCCCTCGAAATTTGGCCCTGACTTTAGTAGAACTAAACATGGGCAGACGTCAAGCTTCACAAACTAAAAACGGGTCTAAGCCCAAAATTTGAAACTTTAGTGTCGGTGAAAAGGTCATGATTAAAGACTTCAGAAAAAACTATTCAGAATAGATATCTGCTATAATTTTAGAATAAAAATCACCAGTCAGGTTCGCGGCAAATTTAAGCAATAATCTGATAGCCAAAAGACATGTTAATAAAATCCGTAAAGGATGTATCGTAGTGGAAGCTGAATCAAACGATACCAAGAATTCTTATCTGGAATAATCATATATTTTGGACCTTTTGTGGATCATCGGCGCAATTCTCAGCCGATTTCAATGAAACTTGGCAGTTGACTGACAAGCTATTAAAAAAATACGCCTAACCGTGATTGTATATTATTGCTCTTAAAACTGTAAGCTCAAAAGTAAAGAAACCATAAAAACAACCAATGTTCAAGTTGTGCTCACCTCTACATCCCAATATGTCGAAGCAATGGTATGACGTATTTTTTGTAAAAAATGAAAATTCGGATATTACATAAATGATACAATTTTAAGAACTATTGAAGATATCGAAAATTCTTGCAATATGTACCGAGAATATGTTGATACAGACTTCTAATTAAATTTTGGTGTCAATTGGTTAGATAGATTAGGCTGTAGATGTAAGCACAGGTGAAAAATTAAATTTTGTTACAATAAATAAACAAGAATGCATTTTTTATTAAAAGTTTTTGCCTGATATTTGAGTTAAAAATATATGGTAACATATTCTCGATATGTATTTAAAACAAAACACTATATTCTTATCAATTTAAAACTTTATTTAATCATATTTTATGTTAAAAAGTGAATTTTTTCACCTATGCTCACCTCTACACATCCGAGTTTATCAAACCGATTGACATAAAGTTTTAACCAGAAGTTAGTAGTAATAGATTCTCAATACGCATTGTAGTGATTTTTGACGTCTTCATTAGATTTTTAAATTTTACGTACTAAGTCAACCGGTTGGATGGATTAGGGTACAGAATTAAGCGCAGGTGAAAAATTAAATTTAATATTTACTTAAATTTTATTTAACAAGTATCGGATAAGTTCGTTGAACCTAACAACCATTTCAATTTTGAATTGGAAAGGAGGAATGCAAGTCAAATTGAAATTGAATGATAGTACCATTAAATTGAATTAAAGATTAAACAAGTTTAATTTATTTAATTAACTTTCAACGGAAGTTATTCAAAAAATTAATAATATTTTTTGTTTATTAATTTTTTTAATTAATTATTAATATTTTTAATTTATTAATTTTTTTTAATTAATAATACAAATTAAATTGATTGAGCGTATCTATTTGATTTAGAGAAAAAATATACACTTAAAACATGAAATACCATCAAAAACATATGCGATGCGAAAAATCTGCCAAATACAACTACATGATTATTTGAAATCATCAAATAACTTTGATGATTTCAAATAGTAATATAGAACAAAATATTTATAATAACATGTTTCCTTACATTTCACTCTTAAAAATTCTTCATTTACGAACTGAAGTTTACTTAGATCTATATTTAACATACTGGTCATAAACGAGAACGAGTCACCAACCCCCAACTCCATGGTGCCAATACATCAAAAATTTTTATAACCATTTATAAGATAAATTGTGTAATCTATGTTACTGACTATTTTCCTCATCCCTAAAGTTTATATTACACTGGACGTAACAAAAGAACACCCTATAGAAATTTAAAAAATAAATTTTAAAAAGCCATTTTAGACATTATAAAACTTGGCGGTATTGAAAGTATAAGCAAAATGATTTTTTTCAATTGCTGGGTATTGGAGGTATATGGTATAACATCTCGCCAAGTTTCAAAATGTTGGAAATGGAAAAAGATATAAACTCGCATGCTCACAAGTGATTACCAACTTCATACTCATTCTTCAGAGCCTCAAGGTGCTATCTTTATGCAATTTGCAATACCTTTGAACCACAAAGTTTTATCTTAAAATTCAAAGATTTATTACACCAAAGTTTTGGCATTCCCAAAGTTAAAACTTCTATCAGTGTTGTAATTATTCTTGCCGGAAATAGGCAAAAAAAATCTTCTTATTATAAGTGAACGTCTTCACGTACAAACTACCCAACTTCGAAAGGCCTCTCCTGTAAAGTTTGCAAAATCTAAGGTTATGAAATGTATCATGCTAGCGTAACGATATATTCCTGTTCACTTAATGAAGTGTATTGCATACTTTTTATTTTAACTAACGCCTATTTCTTTCAAATTACAAAAAAAAATAAGGTGGATGCGATAAATAAGTAACTTTTACCGGTATTAGAAGTCCCTGTCTCTAAAAACTGTAACTTTAACGAGTTACTTTAAAAAAGTAACTTATCCACCAGATTCCTGTTTCATAGTTTCTTTCATTAGTAGAATATTGCATAAAATTTATTAGAGCCTTACCAATCTGAGAAAGTATATCATTTTTCTTCTTTATTCTTTTCGACTCTTTGCTTGAATGTTGTCCAGAAACTGCAGTCTCCTTCAAAGTATTCTTTGTTTCCTTAGAAGAAATATCCTTCTGTATTTCCTTGGTTTCTTTTACAGAGTCTTTAGTATTTTTATATGGTTCATGCGTGGTGTTTATTTCTACCTTCTTCTCTTTGACATCATCCTTCTTTTTTAAATAGACCATGTTGTTTTTTTTTAATTTTGTAGGCGTGTCTTTCGGAGATTTAGTAACTAACGGTTCTAATGGAATTATTTGGTGAAAATTTTCTCCCTAAAAGCAGAAAACAAATTATATAAGCGTATTAAAACTAAAGCCTTGAATTTCGAAAATTACAGGTTTTAAAAAAACTTTTTCGTATAGAAAACCTATATCTATTCTTCTTCACAATAATATTTTTCGCTGAAACTTTGGGAAATAGTATAAAATACGTAAGCGTAAATCTCTGCATTTGTTGTTGTTCTTTTTCATTTTAGGAATATTTTACCGAACTAATATTTGACATTCTCATTCATGAGAGTGTAATGGAATCGTCCAAATTTTCGATCTCTATTTTTTAACGGTTTCGACAACTCACAGATTGTGAAAATCATGAAATTTTATAGGATCCTGTCTGTCTGTACATTCGGTTCCACCCTTGATGCTGTTGCCACGCTAACTTTGAAGTATTTTTATAAAGGAATCTATATTATCACTAGAGAATAAGAGCAAAATTGTAACGTCTTTTTCAGACTAGATGGAGTTATGAATTAAAAAAAATTTTTAAATAATTTTTTTTCTGAAAAAAAAACGTCTTCTCCTTTAACTCCGCTGGGATTCCAACCACAGAACTTCTGATTTCCGGGTAGGTGCTTTTCCCATTAAGCTACAAGAGAGATAGAGAGAAGAAACTTTATTTCAGAAAATATACGCATTATTATGCTAGATAATACAATTCAAATTTTTTAAAAGGAATCTGTATTATCATTAGAGAATAACCAAAAATTTTTAATGTCTTTTTCAGACTAGATGGAGTTATGAATTAAAAATTATTTTTAATTAATTTTCTTTCTGAAAAAAGGTCTTCTCCTTTCACTACGCTGGGATTCGAACCACAGAACTTCTGATTTCCGAAAAAAAAATAATAATAATAATGCGTATATTTTCTGAAATAAAGTTCCTTCTCTCGAGCTCTCTAGAAGCTTAATGGGAAAAGCACCTGCCCGGAAATCAGAAGTTCTGTGGTTCGATTCCCAGCGGAGTGAAAGGAGAAGACCTTTTTTCACAAAAAAAAATGAATAACAAATTATTTTTAATTCATAACTCCATCTAGTCTGAAAAAGACGTTACAATTTTCCAGTTATTCTCTAATAATAATTAATACATATTCATTGAAAAAAAATTTATTTGTACCATCTAGCATAATAATGCGTATATTTTCTGAAATAAACATTCTTTTCTTCGATCTCTCTAGTAGCTTAATGGGAAAAGCACCTGACCGGAAATCAGAAGTTCTGTGGTTCGAATCCCAGAATTAAGGTCAATTTCGTTAACTTGATTATTCCAACATACCTTAAAAAAGCATTTTCAAAAATGAAAAATACTTTTTTGAAGTTTTCGAAATTTTTGCCAAACTGTCTGGTAGACGATAAAAAGACAAATAAACTTAATGAAATTTTTTTAATCGATACAAACTGAAAATGTTATACGATTTTAAAATTGGAAACAAAATAGATAGAAAAACTATTTTCGTAGCATATGCAGCAGTTTTTTAGATATTAAATATATTTATAATTAAAGGTTTTTAAATATTATTGAGATTGTGGACTTGGTATAATTGGGGATACCAAATTCTCTAGGTAGACTGTAGGGGATCGAGAGATAGCAGGATAATTGGGGATCCCAGATTCTCTTGACGGAGGACCGAAAGGTATTGTGAAAATTAGGATCACAGATCTTCTTGTCAGAGGACCGAGAACAAAGATTGAAAAGAAAAACAATCAATAGGGGGTCGAACCAGAAAAAGAAGTTTAATTCTACAGAGAACACTTACAGGTCACGATGTTGTGAAGAATTTAACGGCGGAAAAGAACTCGCTAAGTTCGATACAAGCGTCTCCAGTGCTCCGATGCTTCTTTCCCTGAACACAGAGTAGATTTTTCTAATTTATGCAATTGGGTCAAAATGATGAGTTTAGCGTTTTTTTTCGTGGTTTCATCCATAACAGCAATCTCTTGATTTTTAAAACAGCAGGTCACAAAAGGGTTAACACGCGAACACATATTCATCGAGCGCTAAGTCCTTGTTCACTTGTAAAGTAGGGACAAAAGGCCCTGACACCTGGCTTTGAAGGATTATTACTCGGCGAGAAAAAATCGTGGCATTTCAAGTCAGTGATAGAAACATTCTTCAACATTATACTTATACAATGATGTCAGTTTGATGTTCGTCAACAATTTTTTGTCTTTCCTGTGACAAAAAATGTGTGAAAAAACAGGAGAGATTTCAAGTTCAAATCTAGCTTGAAAGTAGCTTCTCGATTCAGCGGTTTAATCTGAGAAGTTGAACGGTGAATAAAAATTATTAATGTCTGAATTAAAAGCGTCTGAATAATCACGATTCTAATGAGTTTCAATACTGGAAAACTCGTAAAGAAAAAACGTCCTTCTCGGCATTGTCGAATTTATCTGTGATACAGAACCCCTAAAAAAAGATCTCGCTGATCGATACCTATAGCTTTCGGTAGCGGACACAGCTATATTTTAGCTTGAAATCTCTATCCAAAGCCGAGATAATTATTTTTTACATTTTTAGCTCTACTTTACTTCAAAGTCGACCATTAATAAACCTTCAAAGCCAGGTGTCAGGACTTTTTGTCCCGACTTCAGAAAAAAAAAAAAAAACGAATTCTCGACTAAAGGGGAGCGTCGTCCTTCATTGGCATCGGCTGGAACGGTACTGACTCTGACTTTCTTCTTCTTGCTTTCTAGTTGTCTCTTGCTGTGAAAACGCTCATCCATAGTTTGAAAAATCCCATAGATGAGGGTTAGTGTCCGCATCTACAACTGCCTGCACATTAGAAGAAGTAGTAGGTGCTCTTTTGTTCATTTTAGTCCACCAGATGTGTCCCGTTGTTAGGATGGTAAGATTGGCGCGAAGTTTGGATATTATTATCCCATTTCGTTGTGACCAGGTGTGAAGTATTCAGGGAAGGATGGATAGCAAAGGTTTAACTTGGAATCTTTACTGTTTCCGTTAATATAATAATAACACGCTATACCAGTGCTGGACTGCTTTATATTTGTTATATTAAATAACCCAATCATTGTAATCGTATTTATATTTCTCTAAGAAAATTGCTAAAAAGTTTACCAAAAGTGGGCACTCCCATGAAAGACAGTTTAAGGTCTACACCGGGTAAGAACATTCATAAACCTCGTCCTCTATATAATTAAGTCTGAATAAGTGCTGGTTAGAGCAGAAATGGCCCGAACGGAGCATAGTAATTAGCGTTTTGAAACGACAGGGCAGTCTTAACCCTTTAAATCAGTCTTTTATTTTCACCATCAATCATTTGAAAGTATTTTTTGACACTTGCGAAGGTGTTCGAACTTTCAAAGTCTCTTCTTACGCATGCCTCCTCAGTAACTTTTCTCAAATCCTCGCTAACAATGCTGAGAGCATCCCCCTGTGGGGTTTCCACCCATGCCGTAGCATTTCTACCCGCGCCTAATTTTTCGAAAAAATCTGCCCCTTCGTTACCAAATAATCCGCAATCGAAGGTAAACCAAACTAGTCTTTTTTTCGCTTGTGGATAAAATTTTTGAATCCCATAGGCAATATAAGATTGTTTTGAATGATTTAACCATTCCGACATGCTATGAATTGCAGATAGCGTGTTTGTAAATATTACCGAAAGAATTATTTGATTAATTATTATAATTTTAATCATTAACCAGATTGCATATAATTTCAATGAAACTGCTGAATCCCCCATAGCTTTTTTCCACATGATTTCAGAATTTCTCAACGCAATTTTGATTTCCATTGCCCCCCCCCCCCGCCCTAAGTCATATCACAGTAGATTTCTCCTGTTATTGCTTTCCACTCATAATCATAATAGAATGTTTTATTTAGGCTGTGCAATGAAAACATTAGGTCCCTCAGATTAACAAAGCTTTCTAGAATTTTGTAATTTTTAATCTTGAGCTTGAAAGATGGCATTTCACATTTGCCAGTTCAAAGTTTTAATTTAGGTATAAGACTACTTTCCCTCCATGGAAAAAATGTAAGGATAAAATTTCGAACCTCAGAAAGCAAAACAGATAAAAGTGTAGATTGCATGCAGCCATATACCACACGGAGGGTATCGGGCTGCACTGCGTCCACGATTCCTAGATTTGTTCTGCTTGCTAAGGTGAACAAGGGTGCCCCCCATTTAGATAAGCTCTAACCACACCCTTCTATGCCAATATCATAAGGTTGGAATCCGCAGCCCAACTTAATCTACTTAAGACTTTTAGTATATTCACTGATTTCCTTGCTTTACTCGCTATATAGATTATATGAAGATTCCAAAGCAATTTTTTGTCTCACCAAATGCCTAGAATTTTAATTTTATCCTGACAAAAATTTTTTTCTTCCCCAATTCCAGGAAAAAGTCATCGAACTTCTATTTTTTCTCGAGAAGATCATTAATTGCCACTTCTTGGTTGATATTTCCATTCCCCTTTCCTTCAACAAAGCCTGAATAATATAAAATGATTTAATTAGTAGTTTTGTTAGCGACTTCGAAGTTATTACAAAGACAAAATATTGTGAAATGATCTGTGAAGTTGGATGACTTGAATGAAATTGAGAGATTGAAGATTAATCTCCACATATAAAAGCCTCCAGTGGGTACAAGTAGTTTTCTAAAAGAAATTACAAATGCTGTAAAATTACATATACTTCCCGGAACTCCTGTTTTATTCATTTCACTGATTAAAATATCTGGGTTTGCGTAATTAAAAGTTCCTTTGATTCCCATGGATATCGCCGCCATCGATTCCCCATACCGAAAGCTTGATATATGTTAGTAGTACGGTATGATACACAGTCGATAACAGACTTACCCTACCTAAAACTATATAGACTGTCAAGTTTATAAACTCTCTGTTCTATCCACATTTGCAATCTGTTTGCTGCCATTCTCTCCAAAAGTTTTCTCATTGCTGAGGCTAGTGAAATCGGTCGATAGCCATCGCCTCCTGTTTTTGACATGCTAATTATTAAGAACTCACGCCAAGCTGAGTGGAAGTGTAAACCCTTTATCTAAAAAAAGATCAGCTGGCTTCTCAAAGATTAATTTCTGGACGTGAACCATTATGAGTATACGCGCATATAAATGCTAGTATCGCGGTGTTCGTATAAACCTTAATTCCTGTCACATAAATCCCAGAATACTCTAGGTCTTTAAAAATCAATTAGTCAAACCATTATTATGTAACCTCCACCATTTTTGTCCAGCCTATCCGCTCTCATTGATATATACACTCTTAAAATCCACAATTTATCTTCTGTTAGCCAGGTTTTTGCTATACCAAAAATATCCAAAATTTTAATCATGAAAAATGTACGCTATCCATTCGTACCTTTGGAGTAAGCTATAACAATTTCGAAGTCATATATTTAAGTCACGCTGTCCAAATTCGCCATTTTATCTTATGATAAAATGTCCGAAGACAAAAACAAAACAACTGAGAATACAGATAAGTATCGTCTGAAACAATTGATGCTCAAAACAACAGACTCACATTTGACACATCGCACAATTTTTCAAATCTTAGCTCACAGGGTTTGCATGAAGGCCTGGAAAGAAACGAATAGCTTTGAACGTTTTTTCCTCGAATGAGTCCTCCCCCTTGCACGATGGTATTTCTTTCACATACTGCGACCTTGGCCAAGGTCTTATGAGGTATTAGTGTTCACAAATAGTTGATACAGCACATATGTAAATTAAAAATCGATTTTTATGGCACTGCCACAACAACTGTGTTCTTACCTTATTTTGTTAGAAATTTTGAATTTTCAAACGCAATGCGTAGACAGAAGATGAGGTCGTAGAGAGCTCTATTACTGTTTTAGAATCGGAATGGACCTCCACAACATATCCAGAAGGGTTCGATTCTCTATTTGGAAAACGACCAAATTCGCTCCGCCCAAGTGTATTCACTTCGTAAATTAAGATATTCTAAGTTTTTATCCATAATTTCATTTTTCTTATCTCTTTGAAATTGTGAAAACTTTTACAAATTATAGTGTGGTTTGAGATTATTGAGAGTTTGTCCCTGACGCTATTGTTCTGCGTGGTCACTTTTATTAGTAACTGTCGCTCGAGACCTTGTGACCGCGAATGTGAAGCTGTAGTAGTGTTCTTGTGGTGGCTCACTCGGTTTAGCTGGGCGGTATCAAGCTTTCTCTTTCAGTTCTGTTTCGACCTTCGGTGAGTTCCCGACCCTCTCACCACGGGGGTGCTTGATTTCGGTGAATCCCCTTGCCTCTCACCATGGGGGTGCTTGATTTCGGTGAGTCCAATCGCCTCTCACCATGGGGGTGCTTGATTTCAGTGAGTCCACTCGCCTCTCACCATCGGGGTGCTTGATTTCGGTGAGTCCCCAAGCTTCTCACCATCGGGGTGCTTGATTTCGGTGAGTCCCCTTCCCTCTCGCCATCGGAGTGCTGGTTTAATAATCAGAAATAATCCTTGAAATAATCAACAATTACATTTCTCGCAATTGCAGCGCCATCTATCGCGAATCTAAGAAAAAAATCGAATAAAACTTACGTATTGCATAAAGGAGAATCTGAATCTGTAATAAAAAATTGGGGTTCCCATTTGAATCTACAAATTTACCCCACGCGGGCCTCCTGGAGGGGTGAGGTGGGGTAAATTTTTTTAAAGTTGCTTTTCCCCCTCGAAAATAAAACGTTTTTATTACGGATATTTTTTCATAGGATGCGTATTTTTTGATATCCCCTCATTTTATAGAAAGATAGATTATTTGATTAATTTTTTTGATTTATTATATTATTATATTATATTATTTTGTTTGATTTATTATTTTTGTGTTTTCACCTAAAATTCAACTTCGGATGTACGGACGAAAAACTTGTGGAAGTGACTTTGGAGTCAATTTTGATATCCTTAACTCGAAAGTATTGAACCCTTTTCTTGAATGTTATCGTTTTCATCACAACATAAGTTATATTATCTGTTAATCTCAATAAGTAAAAAATTTTGTTAACTTAATTTAGCACTTTTTCATTTTGAATTTTTAGTTTCGGACAGGTGAGTGACAAGACGTAGTTTGTAAGACATAGGCTGTATTCTTTCTATTCCCCCTAGGTATTTAAAGATCCATTTCAAATCAGGCAGGTTCTACGCTAGAAGTCGCAGAATCTTTCGGGGACGAAATATGTCATTTCGTAGTAGAAATTAGACGATACGCATTTATCCGATTTAAAAAAAAATTCGAAGTAGTTATGCGTATTTGAAGTTTGAGCCTTGTTTTTTAACAAACAGCAAATTTTTTCTATAAATCTCTATAAAATTTGACATAATTGAGATATTTATCGTTTTGTTTTTGAGTTTGATGACATTTATTGTCTTCTTTTAGAATCCAACGTGAAATATAAAAAACTTCAAAATTAACAAAAAATGGCGGCCGTTTTTGTGAAAACATCTAAAGTAGATTTTCTAGAAAAACCCACACGTCATTTTCCCCCCAAATTTTTGTTGAATTTGTACTTTTATAAGGAAGTCATCTTGCGAGTTTTATGGGAAACAAATAACTTTTGTGGCCAGGAACATTTTTTCTCCATAAATTTATTCTTTCATTCAATTCAATATATATATATATATATATATATTAAAAACTAAAGGTTAACAACCACCGCAGGGTCCCACTGGGAGCAACTGTCATCTAAAAAATGACATCGGCTCCCAGTAGGACCGCGGTAAATCCCATTCATGGCCTATATATATATATATATATATATATATGCGTATGTGTGTGTGTGTGTTACACTATAGATATGCCTCGGCGAACCAGAACTTAAAATGGCGGCATCTGGCTAGGTTGCCACACTGCCTCTAGGCCTCTAATTTTTTCTTAACACTAATATCCCTCACTTGTCTACTTGAACATATTTTTCATAATATTTTTTCCCAAATTGATTAGAGCGGACACCGTGGTTAAAAAAAAATGCAAAATTTTCACCCGTTTTTTTGGTCAGATTTTTTTAAACAATTTTTCGAAATTTTCTTATTGGTTTTTGTATCATATATTTTTCATTAAAATCGCTTGAGCCTTCTTCGAGAAAAACTACTTTTTTATTTTTCTTTCCCTCTCCATAACTTAAAAAAAAATCGAGTTGACGGTTAGTGTTTTGCGAAATTTTATGTCACATGCACCAAGTGATGGCATTAATTTGGGTATGATACGGGAGCATCGTTTAGGCTATTATTTTTAATGTCAAAAATCCCTGGAAGATAATAAGCGACAATCGCTTAGCAAGATGAGCATATAAACGTTGCGCCCAAATTACTGCCTTAAGTTCCTGCCTATGTAACATAAAAACTTCCCAAAACATAAAACTTGAAATAGTTTAAGTTTTGAAGGTTTTCAAAAAAACTATTTTCAAAAAGAAAAAAATTAATTCTGACAAAAAAAACAAGTGAACATTTTTTTTAACCAAAAAGCACAACTCTGATTTATTTGAGAGAAAAATATCAGCAAGTAGACAACTGAGGAATATTTTTTCAAGAAAAATATTGGAGGTGTCATTCCCAAACATTATTTCAAATAAAAATGTTTAAAAATTCACTAACCTTTATAACATATATTTTGTTGATTAAAATCGGTTCATCTGTTACGAGCAAAACCCCTTTTTGAATTTTCTTCCCCCTCCAGAACTCTCAAGAAAATGAAATGTTAAGCTTGATATTTACAGGATTTTTTATTCACCTGAATGCCAATATATGATGCCGATTTATTTTGAAATCCCGTAAAATACCCTTGAAAATCCCTTATAGCTGTAATCTTTTGAATTTTTTAAATCCCGTAAAATCCCTCGCGTCTCTTCAAATCTTCTCATAAAACTATTAAGCTTAAAGATTTTTTTTTTCAAATACTATGAGATTTCGTATTTTCAAATCTCCTGCAAACTCTAGAAATCTTCTAATATTCCGTGCAATTATTTCAAATATTTTAAAGTTACAGATATCCCAGGAAATCCCTTGAAGTATCTTAGAATACCCTTGCAAATTCCCGTATTAATTAATTAATTATTTACAATTAAATTAAATTATAATAATCTTTACATATTTTGCAACCTCCTGTAAAATCCTATTAAATCTTTCAAATCCTTTAAAATACCTTAAATTCCTTTTAAATCACGTATAAACCTTTGAAATTTTTAGAAATTGTATATGAGATTTTTTTGAAATCACGTGAAATTCCTTTAAAAAGAAATAATTTTATATTCTTCAAAATCTTGTGAAAACCCCTTTGAATCGCTTGAAATTCTGTTAAATCCCTTGTGATTTTTGAAATCTGTTTGAACACTGTGAAGTATCTTATATTCTAATCTCCTGAAATCCATTGAAATCATATTTTGAATCTTTTGAAACCGCATAATTCCCTGAAATATGGTAAAATCCCTTTAAAACTCTTAAATATGTTTGAACCTCCTGAAATCCCTCAAAAAGTTTTAATATTCTGAGAAATGCTTTGATATCATTCTGGAAAAAAGTCTCGAAAATTCCGAAAAAATATAGGAAATCTTTGAAATAACATGAACTCTTTAGAAACCGCTAGGGGTGTGCAAAAAACTCGAAACTCGAAGTTCGAACGAGTCGAGTCGAGCTTGTTAGCTTTCGAGTCGAGTCGAGGCCAGCGTGGCTGCCAAGGCTGCAGTATTGAAACATAGGACAATCACTATACCATCTGAGCCACGATGACTCCCTGAATGAATAATATTTATGAAAAAAAATTTCAATTGTTTGAATTCGGGAATTTTATAATTTGAGAATTTTCTAGTTCGCATATTTTATAATTCGGCAATTTCCTGTCGGAAATTTTATTATTCGGGAATTTTACACTTCGGGAATAGTATAAACTGTTCGGGAATTTTATGATTCAGGAATTTTCCAATCCGGGAATTTAATTATTCGGAAATATTGTTATTCGGGAATTTTATTATTCGGGAATTGTATAATTTAGGAATTTTCCCATTCGGAAATTTTTTTTTTATTCGGAAATATTATTCGGGAATTTTATTATTCGAAAAGTTTATTATTCGGGAATTTTACAGTGTCGAGAATTTTATTTTTCGGAATTTTTCAGTCGTCCCGGGAATTTTATTATTCAGGAATTTTTAAATTCGATAATTTATAAACTGTTGGGAATTTCATTATTCAAGAATTTTACAATATGGGAATATTATAAACTGTTCAAGAATTTTATTATTTGGGAATTTTATAATTCCGGAATTTACCAATTCGGAAATTTTATTATTCGGAAATATTATTATTCGGGAACCTTACAGTGTACAGTAATTTATAAACTGTCGGGGATATAATTATTAGAAAATTTTCCAATTCGGTAATATTATCAACTTTTCGGGAATTTTATTATTCAGGAATTTTTCCAATTGAGGAATATTATAAACTGTTCAGGAATTTTATTATTTGGGAATTTTCAAATTCGGTAATTTATAAACTGTTCGGGCATTTTGTTATTCGGGAATTTTCCTAATTCGGTAATAATATAAACTGTTCGGGAATTTTATAATTTAGGAATTTTATTACTCGGGAATTTTCCAATTCAGTAATTTTATTATTCGAAAATATTAATATTCGGGAATTTTACAGTGTCGGGAATTTTATTTTTCGGGGTAGTTCAGTTTAGTCCCGGGAATTGTATCACTCAAGAACTTTCAAATTCGGTAATTTATAAACTGTCGGGAATTTTATTATTCCGGAATATTCCAATTCGAGAATATAAGAAACTGTTTAGGAATTGTATCATTCGGGAATTTTATAATTTAGGAATTTTCCAATTCGGGAATTTTACTATTCGGGAATTTCATTATTCAAAAATTTTAATTTTCGGGAATTTTACAATATTGGGAATTTTATTTTTTTGGATTTTTCAGACGCCTCGGGATTTTTCACATTCGATAATTTATAAACAGTTCGGGAATTTCAGAATTTAGGAATTTTCCAAATCGGGAATTTTATTATTCGGGAATTTCATTATTCAGAAATTTCTATTTTCGGGAATTTTCCAATTCGGGAATATTATAAACTGTTCAGGAATTTTATTATTGGGGAATTTTAAAATTCGGTAATTTATAAACAGTTCGGGAATTTTATTATTCGGGAATTTTCCAATTCGCGAATATTATAAACTGTTCCGGAATTTTATTATTGGGGAATTTTATAAATTGGGAATTTTCCAATTCGACAATTTTATTATTCGGAAATTTCAAAATTTAGGAATTTTATTATTCAGGAATTTTATTATTCAGGAATTTTCCAATTCGCTAATTTATAAACCGTCAGGAATTTCATTATTCGGGAATTTTCAATTTCGGTAATTTATAAACTGTCGGGAATTTTATAATCGGGAACTTTGTAATTTATGAATTTTATTATTCAGGAATTTTCAAATTCGGGAATATTATAAACTGTTCAGGAATTTTATTATCGGGGAATTTTAAAATTCGGTAATTTATAAACAGTTCGGGAATTTTATTATTCGGAAATTTTCCAATTCGCGAATATTATAAACTGTCCCCGAATTTTATTATTGGGGAATTTTATAAATTAGGAATTCTCCAATTCGACAATTTTATTATTCGGAAATTTTATAGTTTAGGAATTTTATTATTCAGAAATTTTCCAATTCGGTAATTTATAAACCGTTGGGAATTTTATTATTTGGGAATTTTCAATTTCGGTAATTTATAATCTGTCGGGAATTTTATTAATCGGGAATTTAGTATTTTATGAATTTTATCATTCGGGAATTTTCCAATTCGGGAATATTATAAACTGTTCAGGAATTTTATTATTGGGGAATTTTCCAATTCGGTAATTTATAAACATTTCGGGAATTTTATTATTCGGAAATTTTCCAATTCGAGAATATTATAAACTGTTCCCGAATTTTACTATTGGGGAATTTTATAAATTAGGAATTTTCCAATTCGACAATTTTATTATTTGGAAGTTTTATAGTTTAGGAATTTTATTATTCAGGAATTTTCCAATTCGGTAATATTATAAACTATTCGAGAATTTCATTATTCAAGAATTTTCAATTTCGGTAATTTATAAACTGTCGGGAATTTTATCATTCGGGAATTTTCCAATTCGGGAATGTTATAAACTGTTCAGGAATGTTACTATTCGGGAATTTTTAAATTCGGTAATTTATAAACAGTTCAGGAATTTTATAATTTAGGAATTTTATTATTCGTGAATTTTCCAATTTATGAATATCATAAACTATTCGAGAATTTTATAATTTATGGATTTTATTATTGGGAATGTTATTATTTGGGAATATTCAAATTCGGTAATATTATAGACTGTTGGGGAATTTGATAATTTAGGAATTTTCAAATTCGGTAATTCATCAACTCTCGGGAATTTCTATTTATGATTTTTCCAATTTGGGAATGATATAAATTGTCCAGGAATTTTATTATTCTAGAATTTCATAATTTATGACTTCCAATTCGGGAATTTTATTATTCGAAAATATTATTATTCAGGCATTTTATCATTCAGGAATTTTATCATTCGGAAATTTCCAATTTGGAAATATTATAAACTGTTCTGGATTTTTATTTTTCAGGAATTTCATAATTTAGAAATTTGCCAATTCGGGAATTTTATTATACGGGAATTTTCAAATTCGGTAATTTATAAACAGTTCGAGAATTTTATTATTCGGGAATTTTTCAATTCGCGAATATTATGAACTGTTCCGGAATTTTATTATTGGGGAATTTTATAAATTAGGAATTTTCCAATTCGAAAATTTTATTATTCGGAAATTTTATAATTTAGGAATTTTATTATTCAGGAATTTTCCAATTCGGTAATTTAAAAACAGCCGGGAATTTTATTATTCGGGAATTTTCAATTTCGGTAATTTATAAACTGTCGGGAATTTTATTAATCGGGAATTTTGTAATTTATGAATTTTATTATTCGGGAATTTTCCAATTCGGGAATATTATAAACTGTTCAGGAATTTTATAATTTATGAATTTTCCAATTCGGCAATTTTATTATTCGGAAAGTTTATTATTCGGGAATTTTATTATTCGGGAATATTCAAATTCGGTAATATTATAGACTGTTCGGGAATTTTATAATTTAGGAATTTTATTATTCGGGAATTTTCAAATTCGGTAATTTATCAACTCTCGGGAATTTTTATTTATGATTTTTCCAATTCGGGAATAATATAAATTGTTCAGGAATTTTATTATATTGGAATTTCATAATTTATGACTTCCAATTCGGGAATTTTATTATTCGAAAATATTATTATTTCGAAATTTTATCATTCGGGAATTTTATTATTGGGCAATTTTCCAATTTGGGAATATTATAAACTGTTCTGGATTTTTATTTGTCAGGAATTTCATAATTTAGGAATTTGCCAATTCGGGAATTTTATTATTCGGGAATTTTACAGTGTCGGGAATTTTATTTTTCGGAATTTTTCAATCGTCCCGGAAATTTTATAATTCGGGATTTTTAAAATTGGGTAATTTATAAACAGCTCGGGAATTTTGTAATTTAGGAATTTTCCAATTCGGGAATTTTATTATTCGGAAATATTATTCTTCGGAAAGTTTATAATTTGGGAATTTTATTATTCGAGAATATTCAAATTCGGTAATTTATCAACTGTCGGGAATTTTATTATTCAGGAATTTTCCAATTCGGGAATAATATAGACTGTTTAGGAATTTTATTATTCTGGAATTTCATAATTCAGGAATTTTATCATTCGGAAATTTTCGAATTTGGGAATATTATAAACTGTTCTGGATTTTTATTTTTTGGGAATTTCATAATTTAGGAATTTGTCAATTCGGAAATTTTATTATTCGGGAATCTTACAGTGTCGGGAATTTTATTTGTCAGAATTTTTCAGTCGTCCCGGGAATTTTATTATTTGGGAATATTCAAATTCGGTGATATTATAGACTGTTCGGGAATTTTATAATTTAGGAATTTTATTATTCGGGAATTTTCAAATTCGGTAATTCATCAATTGTCGGGAATTTTATTATTTAAAAATTTTCCCATTCGGGAATAATATAAACTGTTCAGGAATTTTATTATTCTGGAATTTCATAATTTATCACTTCCAATTCATGAATTTTATTATTCGAAAATATTATATTCGGGAACTTTATAATTCAGGAATTTTATTATTCAGTAATTTTCTAATTTGGGAATATTATAAACTGCTTTGCATTTTTATTTTTCGGGAATTTCATAATTTAGGAATTTGCCCATTCGACAATTTTATTATTTGGGAATTTTACAGTATAAAATTTTATTTTTCGGAATTTCTCAGTCGTCCCGGGAATTTTTTATTCGGGAATTTTCAAATTCGGTAACTTATAGTCTATCGGGAATTTTATTATTCGAGAATTTTCCAATTCGGTAATATTATAGACTATTCGGTAATTTTATAATTTAGGAATTTTATTATTCAGTACTTTTCCAATTCGGTAATTTATAAACTGTCGGGAATTTTATTATTCGGGAATTTTCAAATTCGATAATTTATAAACTATCGGGAATTTTATTATTCGGGAATTTTGTAATTTAGGAATTTTATTATTCTGAAATTTGCCGATCCGGGAAATTTATTATTCGGAAATATTATTATTTGGGAATTTTATCATTCGAGAATTTTCCAACAAAACTGTATTCGTAAAAAATGAGACTTTTAAGTTAGGTCCAAGATGATGAACAATTTTACAATTTCTGTTAATAATTTGATTACATGATAATAACCTTTATAAAAAAATTAATTAAAAAAAAATATTCATAATAAAATAAATAATAATAATAAATAAATTAAATATGAAAAAGATAATAATACAATAAATAGTAATAGTAATAAATAACAAATGAAAAATATAATAATAAAATGAATAATAATTTTTTACTTTAGTTCTAAAATCATACATTAAATTAATTAAACTTAGCGGGGGGAAATTATTTCCAGTAGAAGAAACCTAGTATCGTCAGACACAATGGTTTGTTGTCCGACCAAATAGTACTTGTTCCACTAGTCTGAATAATATACTCAATTCCGTACCTCAATTTTTATTATTTCTAATCTATTAAATGTTCTTAAAAATTAAGTTCAAAAATTTAAATTTACTTGCATCATCGTAGTTTTTCGATTAGAGTAGAAAAAAAATTTAAATACAATATAAAAATTTCGATTAACTATTTATTTGTTCAAAGTTTTCAAAAACACAAATTCGAGCTAAAATTAAATTCTGTGATGTATGTACAAGGGAATAAATATCATCAGTGTGCTTTTAAAGCCATATTAATATAATTTTCAAAAAATTATTGAGAAAATTCAAAAAGATTTTTGAAAATTTCAGATTTGTCGAAAAATAATCCAGAAAATTTAAGAAAAAAAATTGGATTCATCAGGAGTTTATAAAACATTAGAAAAAATTCAAGTCCGTTTAAAAGACATTAAGGACTTTTAGACGCTTCGAAGAAATTTAAAAATATTTTATAAATTTCCAAAAACCTCGGCAAATTTTCAAATATTTTTAATCTCTATAAAGAATCTGAAGTTTCTGAATATCTTTCAAACGGACTCAAATTTTTCCTAAAATTTTGAAAAATCGTTCGAAGTTGAAAAAATTGCCTCCAAGTATTCCAGATTTTTGTTTTGACATTTTTAAGTACTTTTTCGGTATGTCTTTGATTCACTTTTTTAGGATTACAAACTGAAGGTCAAGTTCGTTAACTAGATATTTCCGATCGAAATTAAAAATTTTAGATCATTTTCCAAATTTAAAAAAAAAATCAAGTTTCATCATGAATTATTCATAAATCAGTCATTAATTATTTTTCATTTTTATAAGAATTGAAAAATTGATATTCTTTTCAACATTTTGAAAATTTTCAAAAAATAGACAAAGCAATTTTCTGATAGATTAAGAAATTTTAATCCAAATTTTTACTAGATATCAAATATATTTCAAAACTATCCCAATTAAATTTTTTGATCAGATCAAAATTCAAAAAGTGAGAGCATTTTCAAAATTTGAAATGAAATTTTTTAAAAAGATCTAGAAATTTTTGTGCAAATTTCTAGTACCTGACAACAAAATATTCCAAATTATTCAGATTTGTCTTTTAGTTTCGACAAGAATTAAAAAACTTATATGCTTTTCAAGATTTTGATAATTTGCAAAAAAAAAAGGAAAAAATATTTTTCTGATAGGTTAAGAAATTTTAATCAAAAATTTTACTAGATGTCAAATATATTTCGAAATTATCCAGACTTATCCAGTAATTATGATAAAAATTAAAAAAGTTACATGCTTTTTAACATTTTATGAATATTTAAAAATATTTAAAAAACTATTTTTCTGATATATAAAAATATATAAATATCTGAATGATCTTTTTCAATTATATGCAAATTGAAAATTGTCTATTTATGTAACAAATAGTCAAGGTGATTAGCTATATCGGGATATTTTAAAAACGCATTGAAATTATTTTTAATATATTATTTAAACTAACTTTAAGAGTTTAAGTGTTCAAAATAAACCGCAACTTTTCAGCACTTATCTAAGAGAAGATAGTTATAAACAATTATAAATTATTTAAACAAATAATGTTCCTAACTTTAATTAATTATTTAACTCGCTCGACGTGAAAAGTGAACAAAAAGTTGATAATTTCAGAAAAAACTGCAATTTTCTAGCATTATTCTCAGAGAATATCATTAACATTAATAATAAATTGTTCAAACAATTCTCTTTGTTAACATTAATGAATTTTTACCTCTCTCTAATTAAAAACTGGACAAAAAGTGACTATTTTTTTTTCAAACCGCGACTTTCTATCTCCATTCTAAGAGAAAATTGCTCAAAACAATAATAAATTGTTTAAACAATTTATTTAAACATCTAATTCATATCAGTATAAAGTAGTATTTTATGTATTAGAAACAATTTTCATTTAAAGAAAAAAACGCAAAAAAAATCATAATTAGCGTCAAGAACTTGAAAACCCCATTTTTTCACTTATGGGCTTTCTTTGGGGCCCTATAAAACAGACTTATGGGGGTGATATTTGAAAAGTAGTATTAGTTTAAATACCTTCTTTGAAATTTTTAAAAAGTTTCTAAGTTTTTTTTTCGAAATCTTGGAAAATCTACATTTTGTTTAAAATGTTTTTAAATGTTTTAAAATTTGAAAATATTTTTTTTTACCATTTTCGAAAACTTCCATTCCTTATTCTAAATATCTTTTCAAATAATTCAAATTTTTTCTAAAATTTAAAAAATTCTCCATAATTAAAAATAATTGCCCTAATTCTTCCTGATTCTTTTCTGACATTTTTGAAAATATTTTGTTTTTTTCGTTTCCAATATTTTCTTATAATAAACTTTTCAAACAAAAGAATTATTTTTAATTTTCCCAAAAATCTTAAGAAAATTGTTTTGTTCTCTTGAAACCTTTCAATATTCTTAAAATCTTGTTTTTTCAAAATCTTAAAAAATTTATATTAAAAAAAATTGATGTCTTTACAAGTTTAACATTTTTTTTAAATTGTTAAAACTTATAAATGTCTCCTAAACTGGCTCAATTTTGTTGTAAATTTTTTAATCTTGCAATATTGAAAAAAATGTCTTTAAAATCTTCTACATTATTTTTCAAAATTCCAGCAAATTATTTCAAATGTTTTCAAATCTTTTTTAAATTCTCTCTTAAAATACATTTATCAAAATAAAAAATAATTTGAAATTTTCCCAGGAATCTTAAAAAAAAATTTGTATTCTCTTGAAACATTTCAAAATTGTTGAAAAACTGTTTTTTTTTCTTCAAATGTTTGTAAAACTTCTAAGACTTCTAAATATCTTTTAAAATAATTTTTAAAGTCAAAAGTTAAAGTTAAATTTTTTTTTAAATTTTAAAGTCCTGTAAAATCAAACAAATTGTCGTAAAACTTTCCAGTTTTGAGATTAGGTGAACTTTTGAAAACAAACAATATTACGAATGGAATGAAAAGGAATTAAATTTGTATCATTTCTAAATAAAAGCGTTCAAAATAGATTAATTAAAAATTTGAAATATTTGAAATTAAATAATTTTTTCAATAAGAGCTCTCAACATTTTTAAATTTCAGACTCAAATTTCTTTTAAAAAAGGACAATCTCATTAGGAAGGATTTAAAATTGCATCACCTCTTTATCAGAGCGTTCAGAATTGAAATTTTATTTCAAATGAAAAATCTCGAAATTGAATAATTTCAGATTAAAATTTCGAAAAAGAGACAATTTCAAAACATTGTAAATTCAGTATTTTCATAATAGAGTTGGGAAAATTGTATTATTTAAAATTCAAAGTAATTGAAATTTTATTGAATTAAACGCAATTATATTAAAATGAATATGTGTGATTTTGAAGCACTTAAATAAATTATTTATAAATAAATAAAGTGCAAAATAAAAAACAATGTTTCGTAACACTCATATAAATATTAAAGTGCAATATAAAGTGGAAAAGTTATAAAATATAATTTTAATAATTTTAAAAAGTATTAAATGGTGAACAATTTTAATCGAAATGTATTAAGTTGAATAATTATTTATTTAATAATAAATTTAATAATTATTCCTAAATCTTAATTATCAACAAACTTCATGCATTTTCAACCAAGCCGTTAAATTTTCAACTAAAAAAGATAAATTTTTAACCAAATAGTTAAACTTTCAACTAAAAAGGCAAATTTAAAAAAATGGAATAAGTCTATTTTCAAATAAAAAATTAAGTTTTGACCACAACAAAAAATAACAAATTTTCTGCAAAGTAGTTCGATTATCTTCAACAAAAATGTATTTTCAACAAAGTAGTGCGACTTAGAACCTAGTAGTTGAATTTTTAACCATAAAAGAATTATTTACAATCAAAAATGGAATGATTAAATTTATAGTTAAAAAATTAATTATCAGCCAAAAAAATGAATTTTCAATAAAATAGTTTAACATTTAAATGAAAGAGGTGATTTGAAAAAAAAATAGAATAATTATATTTTTACTTTAAAGAAATAAATTTAAAAAAAAACTTGTCAACTAAAATGTTGCATCTTCAACCAAAAAATGAATTTTTACCGAAGTAGTCCGACTTTCAACCAAGTAGATTAATTTTTTAACAGAAAAGACAAATTTAAAAAAAATAAATTGTCAGCCAAATAGTCGATTTTTAACTATAAAAGAATTATTTATAATCAAGAATGGAATAGTTTCGACAAAGAAGATTAATTTTCTATTGAAAACAATTTTTTTTGACAAAACATATAAATTTTCAACCAAATAGTTAAATATTCAAATAATAAAGATATATTTTTTAAATTAAAAAATAGAATAATTACATTTTGAGTTAAAAAATTAATAATCAGCCAAAAAAATTAATTTTAAACAAAATTGTTCAATTTGACCAAAATAGTTAAATTTTTAACAGAAAATACAACGTTTTAAGCATGAAGGTTAATTTTCTACAAGAAAATACGAATTTTTAAACAAATAGTTGATTTTTAACTATAAAAGAATTATTTAAAATCAAAACTGTAATAGTTTCGACCAAGAAAACTAATTTTCTACCGAAAAAATACCAATTTTTAACAAAATATATCCATTTTCAAACAATTATTTGAATATTCTACGAATAAAGATATATTTATAATAAAAAATGGAACAATTAAATTCTGAGTTAGGAAATTAATTATTAATAAAAAAATGAATTTAAACAAAATGGTTCAATTTTTTACCAAAATAATTCAATTTTTAAAAAGAAATTCAAAATTTCAAGCCAAGTGGGTAATTTCAAACAAACAAAAAAAACTAATTTTCAACAATATAGTTGAATTTTCTACAAAGTAGATTAATGTTCTACCAAATAGTTGAATTTTCAATCAAAAAGTTGATTTTTAACTATAGAAGAATTATTTATTATAAAAAATGAAATATTTTTGGCAAAGAAGATTAATTTTCTACCAAAAAAAGAAAATTTTTAACAAAATATATAAATTTTAAACCAAATATTTGAATATTCACCTATAAAAGAAATATTTACAATCAAAAATAAAATAATTAAATTTTCAGTTAATTAATTAATTACTAGCCAAAAAATACGACTTTTTAACAAAATACGTGAATTTTTACCGAAGTAGTTCGACTTTCAACCAAGAAGATTAATTTTTTTAACAGAAAAAACAAATTTTTAACATAATAAATTTTCAGCCAAGTAGTTGATTTTCAACTATAAAAGAATTATTTATAATCAACAATGGAATAGTTTCGACCAAGAAAATTAATTTTCTACCAAAAAAATACAAATTTTTAACAAAATATCAGGAGGTTAATTTCAAACAAACAAAAAAAAACGAATTTTTAACAATATAGTTTAATTTTCTACAAAGTAGATTAATGTTCTACCAAATTGTCGAATTTTCAATCTAAAAGTTGATTTTTAACTATAAAAGAATTATTTATTATAAAAAATGAAATATTTTTGGCCAAGAAGATTAATTTTCTACCGAAAAAAGACACATTTTTAACAAAATATAGAATTTTTTTAAAAAATATTTGAATATTCAACTAATAAAGATAATAAAAAATGGAGCAATTAAATTTTTAGTCAAGAGATTAATTATTAGTAAAAAAAATAATCTATCAACAAAATTGTTCAATTTTTGACCAAAATAGATTATTTAAAAAAAATCAAATTTTTAAGCCAGGAGGTTAATTTCAAACAAACTAAGAAAACGAATTTTTAACAATATAGTTGAATTTTCTACTAGGTAGAATAATGTTTTACCAAATAGTTGAATTTTTGAACCGAAAAGTTGATTTTTAACTATGAAGATTAATTTTCTAACGAAATAGACGAATTTTCGACTTTAATTCGAAATTAATTTCGAATTAATTTCGAATTTAATTCTCCGAATTAAATGATTTACAAGTGGATTACAGTGGATTACAGTCAGTTCGCGTATTTTTGTGTGATCTATGATATATGATGACTTAGTGAAGCTCTTCGCCTGGGGTAATTGCTAGAGAGATATAATAAAAATAAAAGTAAAATAATTTAAATATATTTTTTCGAACAAAAGGACAAATCTTTGAAAAAAACATTTAATTATACTCATAAGTGTCGCGTTTTAATTATTAATGATGGTATTTTTTGAAAGCGAAAATATATTTGATTATGAGAAAGATTCTAAACATACGAAAATTTTTTATTTGAAAATTTTTTTTTTCTCTGTCTTTTTTATATCGCTGAAAATGGATTTCCAACGAGCTAAGTATATCAAATTTTTTTTTAAAATTCTTCAATAGCCGAAATCATAAAAAAATCATTCAACATTATTTAAAAATATAAAATTTCTCATAAACAGAATTTTTCTTCTTTTCCACATGTAAAAATAAAAGCTTAATCTTTTCCCCATTTTTCCACTTTTACTTAAAAAAAAAAAAATTACCCTCCTTCGAGGCTGCGATCCCCCTTTGTTACTTAAATTAATCTTCATCTGATTCCCAAATTCAAATTTGCAATAACAATAATCCCAGTATAACTTTCTTTTAATTAGAAAAATGCACCCAAGTAGTCACCCCTTCACGATCCAGAATAATAAAAAATGTTTCCACGTTTACATGCCTTCAGTTAAACCGTTGACTATTAAATCACTCGGGGGCAAGCGTCTAGGGGTGGGGGTGTCTCCCAAGATGGTAACAGCGCTACAATAAAAAATTTAATCAAAATGCCCTCTTGGTAATTTACAGCCCCGAGCTCTCAACCCTTTCCTCCCCCAGAAGCGAGAACCAGGGAAAAGCGGAAAGGCGATCCTCGCTTACTTAAGTACAAAAGACTTGGGGGGGGGGGTGATGGTGCGAGGCTCAGGAACCCCCCAGGAGTCGTAGAGCGGCACGATGTGGCCCATTTACTCACCGGGGGGTCTTCCCCCATAAAAATAATACCTCTTGTCTTCACTCATTTGCCTCCCTTGAAGTTCCTCAACCCCAACTCCCCCCCCCACCCTATCAAAACCCATTCTTCGTCAAGTGACTTTTCACTGGACAAGTTTTCAAGCGGCGGCCCTTAATAGTCGTAAATTACAAATTAGAGCTCTGAACTTTCCCCATTAGTGACAACAGGACCCCCAGGTAACAAAGTTATAATGACCGGGATAGATTAAATCGTCGATCGATTCTGGAAAATTGCTATTTGAGCCGCTCCTCGGACGAAAATGTGTTTCTGATAAACTTGGGATGTTTGAAAAGACTTTAAATGAAGATACAACTTTTTTAATTATTTAGGAATTGAGTTCAGTTTGAGGGCCGTGGATAAAATATACGTTAGGTGCTGTATTCGTTAAAAATAGCCAAACTCGGAATTTGTTCGTGAAAATTGTTTAAATAATTAATTATTCCTGAGCATTTTCAAAACATTTAACAATTTTTACAAACGAATTCCGAGTTTGGCCGAGAATAGACGAACTGTTAATTTGTTCATGAAAATTGTTTAAATAATTGTTAAGTCTTGGGAATTTGCAGAGCATAATGTCTAAGAGTCATCGCAAAGACATTATTAGTTAATTCTGTAAAAAATTGAGCCTATTAGTTAAAAAATAACAAAACTTGGAATTTGTTTGTGAAACTTGTTTAAATAATTAATAATTCCTGAGAATTTGCAAAGCATTTGAACAATTTTCACAAACAAATTCCGAGGTAGGCTATTTTTTAACTAATAGGCTCAATTTTTTCACAGAATTAACTAATAATGTCTTTGCGATGACTCTTTGACATGATGATTTACAAATTCCCAAGACTTAACAATTATTTGAACAATTTTCATAAACAAATTCACAGTTTGGCTATTTTCCAACAAACGGGCTTCATTAGAATATCTTTCCGATGACTTTTTTCTATGATTTGTTTTATAAAAAAAAATCATAGAGTCTGGCTAATTTTTAACAAACAGGCTTCATTTGTTTACGGAATCAACTAAGAATATCTTTCCGATGACTTTTTTCTATGATTTTTTTGTTCATGAAAAAAATCATAGAGTTTGGCTTTGTTTCAACCATCAGGCTTCATTTGTTTACGGAATCAACTAAGAATATCTTTCTGATGACTTTTTTCTATGATTTTTTTTTATAAAAAAAATCATAGAGTTTGGCTAGTTTTCAACAAACAGGCTTCATTTGTTTATGGTATCAACTGAGAATATCTTTCCGATGAATTTTTTCTATGATTTAACAAACAAACAAAATCATAGAGTTTGGTTATTTTTAACAAACAGGCTTCATTTTTTGAAGGGGCTTTTAGAAGTGAAGCATCTAGATGGAGTAATGCACTTTCCTCACTTCTGATGTTAAAATTCAGGCCAAGGGTTTGAGCCGCCTGCTCCTTTGCCAATCATTTGTGTTTCCTGACCATTTTTAGGAGAGGATCTTTTCCATTCCCAACTATGTAAGCTATACTTAGAACAGTTCGGTTATGAAGACATTGGAGATTCAGAAGTACGCGTCCGCCTTGACGGCGTGAGATGTATAATCGCGGGCCAGACGAATTGATGTGCAGGCTTCTATGCATATGCATGATCTTACGTGTGGTGATATCGAGGGCCGTAAGCTTGTTCTTCGTTCAGTGAACCACCCCAAACGAGTAGAGTAGAGCGACGCGGCAAGCATGTTAGTCGGAGATACCTTCTTCAACGCCGACAGACTTGAAGACTACATCTGCCGAAGAAGATGCTTGTATCTGCTTCGGAGAGTCTATTTAACTGATGTTACGTGCTGAATACGGCTTTGAGGCACGCCCAGGTATGTATAATTCTCTCTAGTGTTAAGATGTCTGATAACACTTATATCAACAAGCTTAGGGTCCTTGGGAACGCCAACAATCTTTCCTTTATTCAGATGAATGTTGGCACATTTATCCAATCCAAAATCCATCCCAATCTCTCCTGTGTACTTCTTCACGATATTTATAACAGTTTGAAGTTTGCTTTTACCAGAGCCATTGATCATCAGGTCTTCCATATAAAATACATGAGTCAATACTCACATATTAGCGCGGCCACTATTTTCTTTTTTTTAGCCAAGGCGTAATCCTTTCATCTTATCCCGAAAAATATAGGTGGACCTTGGACATGAGTATATTATAGAAAAAATAGTTGTGTGGGCACCAAAAATTCATTACAAAAAAATTTCACAAAATTATAATAATTTTTTTTAGCCCCTTCTCGTAGAAGAAATTGATTGCTAATTTTTTGTAGTCTTCTTAATACACTATATAACATATATTCAAGCCATCAAAATTGGTTTAGAATATGTGGAGAAATTCAAATTGTTTGATTTTTTAATGTTTGTTTATAATGTTTGTAACATTTTTTTTGAAGTTGGTAATTGAGGTAAATTATATCTATAATTGTAGGAACCTACCCATCAAATATGAACCAAATACAAGCAAGGGAACTTTACGCGTGCTTACCTGGCTAGGTCCTTTGTTTTCTATAAATGTTATTCATTTTTTCAGAATTTTTACCAATTATATTTAAAATTAGAAGTATAAGCGAGGTTTCTTGAGTGAAAAATTGTATTTTCAATCAGAATTTGCAAACAGAATAGTGACTCATCAAAGAAATATTTACGAATATTAACATTTGTAGAAATAAATTTGTGTGCAGAAAACATAATAAAGTTAAAAAATTATGTTTTCCGTGAAAAAAAAGGCATTAAAAAATGATTATTTGAATAATATTTGGAGATTATATAGGAAAATTATATTAATACACATTTTAATATGTAAAAAATATAAATGAATCTTCCTGCCTACCGCTATGGAATTTTCCGTAAAACTTCTTCCAGCTTGCATCCATGAAGCTCCAGCGCTATTGCCTGAGATACCGGCCGATTGGAAGATATTTTCATCAAACTCTATATGGACTGTGGCGAATATTTCTAAATCGATTTTCTTGAAAACGGCAAAAAAGCGCGTATTACTGCTTTGACAAATTAATACTCAGGAAATGAGCTTTTATTTAAAAAATATGAAATAATTTTGCCTGGTCATTTAGCACTTATATAAAAAGAAACATTATTCAAATAGGCAAATAACATTTTCCTAGGCAGAAACTATGTGCATACGGCATTAGAAGTTATATCTACAAATGCAGATCATTTTTTATTTGCTTGAAGAAAATTGCCCAACAGAAATTCTGAACTGATGCCTATCGAATATAATAAATTGCAGGTCAATTATCGCAGCGATCAAACAGCAAATTAGTACAGCAGGGTGTCCCAAAAAAACTCAATGTTCTTTTTATGACGAACCCCGTCAACTTGTTCCATTTGGTGAAATAATAAATGCATATTTTGCTTTTCTTCTTAAAATAATTTTAAACCGTGGTCCAGGGTCTTAAACAGTCCCAAAATGATGAAAATGATTAATGTTAATTTTCGTAAATATAATGATCTTTGCCAGGGAATAGAAGTGCTAGCACCATACGTTCAAAAAAAATGGAATCAATTAGAGCAAGAATACTACCTCTTGGCTTCAAAAACTACCATTTCTAGGGGTTAAAATGTTATATTTATAATTTATTTATTTTAAAAATATTTTCAATAAATTATAAGCATCGCAGTTATATAATATGATAGATAGTAGGAGGAAATGCTTTGTGTAAAATAAATATAATATTTTAACCTCTATAAAGAGTTTTTTTGGCGCTTAGGGGTCGTATTTTTGGGTCAATTCTGTTTCCTCAACGTATGGTACCATCAGCTATATTTCCTAACAAACCATTATTATATTTATGAAAATCAGCAATAATTAATCATTTTACTCATTTTTGAACAGTTTAAAGTATTAGGATGACGGTTTAAAATCATTTGAAAAAAAAAATATTCATTTATTTTTTCACCAAATAGAATAAGTGAAACGGGTACGTCATGAAAAAACATTGAGTTTTTTACGACACCTGAACATACATAATAAGACGTTGATCGCTCTTAAAGAAAGTTATGATACGCTGCAGAGCCCCACTACACCGCACCGCACCGGTTTCAATCTCACAGCGGGGGCAATGTCAAGGTACTATAACTCGGAACTCGTCCTCTAAGAACCGGTCACTCGTCGTGAGAAACTTCTTCCAAGTCAATCGATCGTTGGCCGGCTTTGTAAAAGAATATTGGTTAGAAAGTAAACGAAACGACAAAAAGAATGATCACGAGAACTTTTGTGATTTTGTGTCGCGCTGCACTTTTGATCGATTTGGGGGTCCAAGTAACCGGGAAATACAAAGGATTGGAATTTATAGAACCTTGTTCTAGACTAGATCCGAGTCTAGAAAACTGCCTAGCAAGATCCGCAAACATACTAACTCAGCATTTTCGCCAAGGTAAGGAAAATTAACACCATTGTAAACACAGTTTCGTTCTTATGTTTTTCCATAATTATGGATTTCGGAAGAGTAGGAATTTGAAAAAAAAGAACATTTTTTCACGTATTTTTTCCAAATGTTCAAAGATGTTTCTAAATGTATTAATCTTTGCTTTTGAATACTTTAGGCTTTGATATGAACAATCATCAAAATATTACTAATCACAGTTAAATTGTTTTTACAGAAAAATATTAAGATTCATCCTCATTTTTAAATCCCACATCGAAGACTAGATTTACCTGTGTAAGTGTGTATTGTATTGTACTAAAAAATTACGTGTTTTCCAGAACTATTACTTCTGTTTAGTATTGATTTATTTAATGATTCATATTGTTTGAAAAAAGCAAAACAAGCAGATTCTGCGGCCTTTTTGGGAAATCATTTATTAAAATATGTATCTTAAAAGGTACAGATGCCTGTTTCTTGCTTATGATAATTCTGAAAGAAATTGATTTAAATTATTTCCAATAATATTACTACACACAAAAAAGTCCCAAGTAAAATTCGTTGATTTAAAGAAGCTGCAATTTTGTAGTCTAGGGGAAGTGCGTCCAAAACGCCCAATTTGAAATAGAAAAATTGACTGCTTTAAAATATTGAATATTAGGTCACAATAAATCATGCCATAGGCACTACAAAAGTTTTCAAGAAAAGGTATAACAGTAATATAAAAGTATATATTCCAAACGTTGCAAACAATAAAAGTCACAAAGGAAACATTTAAATCAGTACAAAAGCTCGAAAAAAAAATTCAGGTTTTTGGCTATTTTAAACACATGTGTGGTTAAAACGGCCATCTACATTAAAAAATGTGATGAAATGTTTTTCTTCTACAATAAATTTTATTACTAATGTCATGAAAATGATTTCCGATTAAATTGTATGTACAGGAATATACAATTTTTCTATCAGGAGTGTAAAATGGAGTCAAATTGTACAGTTATAAGAACACACTGTTAGAAATTTCAATAGCGATTTTACTAGAAATGTAATGGAAGAACGCATATGCATGTAGAAAACTTAATATACCATCATCTTGTAGAATTAATATACATGTGTAGTAAAACACAGTGCGTGAAAGTTGAAAGTTCATTGACGCACCCAAATCTTATCAAATATTTAAAGCTAAAGTAATAATCTAAAATTCATCGAATAAATTCTTATTTATAATCAAAGTGCAACGTACGAGTGAAATTTTCTTCAAAGCTCACTGTAAATTGGCTTAATTCAACTTTTCTACTTAAAATCCAGTATAATTGATATTTAACTAGAAAAAAATATAATGCTTCTTCATTTAGAATTGAAAGTTACTGCCATAATTATTTTTAATTTGTTGAAAGTGAAATTATCTGACTTTTCTAAAAGTTGATCAATATACATGTATATGAAATTTAATATACAGCCTCTTAATTAATATTTCATAGTACGAGTTTTTAGATTTAATATACAAGTGTATAGTAAATCTATATTAAAATTGCAAACATTTTAAACAGTCTATTAATATTATATTTCATTAAACTTTCTTGGAATAGTAATGCAAACTGTGCAGCCAAAGAGTAGAATGGTGATCTTCATTTTTTCAAAATAGAGACGACAAAGAACTGAGAACTATTTTTTGAAAAATTTCGGCCAGAGTAACTGAAATTTTTTTGAATATATCCACTTATATACTAACCAGTATCTAATAATATAGCTCTATATATAATTTAAAATAAAATGGGGAGGGGCTGTTCAAACAATGTATAACGCTTTTTTGCAGAGTCGTATGAGAAATTCTATAAATTTAAATAATTCTGAAGATCCTATGCTGCCGTCCCGAATTCGATCGCAATATTTGAATTTGGGATGATTTATAATATAAAGGCTCATAAATCTAAACTGCAAGGAAGGCGTTCATGATAATTTTCTAAAAATTGGTAAAGCGAAAGGTGGCTCATGTGAAATGCAGATACTGCGATTAAATTTGGGACGGGTTTTGAGCATGGGTGCCTTTACAAAATTTGTTTCTTTTGACGTGCACTTCCGCCCGTGAAAACCGTAACCCAATCTGAGGGCTAGTAAATACACTAATTTCAAAACTCAAAATATTTCCATTGATAATGATGCTATTTGATGCAAAAAAAATGAAACTTTTTTACTTGATATTGGATATTTTTATGTGATATTTATTAACGATAAACACGTTTTGTACATAGCTTCTTGAATTATAGGTTTGCAAACACACTTTTATCATAATACTCTATTACTACAGATAATCATTTATTCTAATTTAGACAATTTGCATAACTATCTACTTCTTATAAATAGCTTAATTTGAGAATTATTCTATAGCTTAAATGAATTGGCTCAGAGACTGAGCCTCTTTACCGTTGTCTGTTTAATTTCCCTCTTAATTTATATTTTTTGGTAAGCTCGACACAGTAACTTTTTTTGGTGTGTAACTGATTCATTTTTTGAATATAATCACTTACATACTGACCAGTATGTGATATGGTAATGTAATATGATTACACAGCTTTGTGTATTACTTGAAACAGAGTGGAAAGGTCCGTTCAAACAATACGTAACACTTTTTTTTCTGGAAATTATACCCCCGCCCTCTACATAACGCTTTTCCATTTTGTTAAAACATGTAATCTTTTATTTTTACACTCCTGAGTTTATCTACTGCGGCTGCATTACGAAGTTAAGTCTCTAAATCTCGGAGTCAACGATCTCGGATGAACGAGTGGCGGACTGGATATCCGTGTTTACGAAACGAAAAGCATTCTTTGGAGTGCTAATTTGAAAAAATGTCTGGTTCATTTTAGTTTAGCATACAACCAATTCTCGTATTGTTCATTATTAATGAATGAATCAATAAAATGAAGCAAATAATTTAGCACCACGTGTCAACTATAACCATATAAGACGCTCAAACAAAGGGCGCGCATAATTTTGTAGATCCTAATACATATCGCAACAATACGTCAAAGTAATAAAAAATAATATGTATGAAAAGTAAGAAGATTTAAAGAAAATGAAAAGTCATTTTTAGACAGTAATTTTTTTATTCGACAATACAGCTGTTCAACTGCAAATCAGTATGAGCTTCGTTAACTACGATGCAATATATATTCATGTGTAAACGTCTAGATAAATGTTAACTCAAGCAAAAATCTTACATAAATTTTAAATCTCATTCCTGTATCCAAATTTGTAATATCTACAGTTCTCAAAACCTTGTTTTCTCAAGCAACCCAGTTTGAAATAGGACCGTCCCAAGGATTTAGCAGCCCTCCCATGGCGGGATGATATGGATGTCGCACAAAAATGGCTGAACGCCCAGAAGCGGCTAAGCGCGAATAGTTAGTAGTCGTAAGTAATGCTATATAAAGAATGCCGGCTACTTTTACAAAACAGCGGCTTTCTGTAATATCAATATCGAAATTGAGATATTGGAGATTTGCAATTAAATGATGCACTCTACGCCCCTGAGTTATAGATACATGAACGTGGTCTTCTGTATAAAATGCTTTATTTGGGAAAAGCACCCAAAAAGGCGTACCAGGATGTAGAACTCCAACAAGAACTTGTCGACCAGAACCTCTAATTTCTACAAAAACGCGGCCATTTGTACGAGCAGCCATCAGTGAATTTGTTCGAATTTCATTTAGCGCTGCATCTAGTTTTGTAAGAAAAAGTAGAGCTTTGTGAATTTTTGACTCTCTAAATCTGAGTTAGTTTATCTAATTCAATTATAGAAAAGTAAGCCATTAAAGATTATTAGAAAATTATAAATTCGACTATTTGAAATACTTAATAATTCCAGAAGGAACGTTAACTAATTGATAATTAGTAACCGAAAGCATTATAGAATTAGTCAATATTTTCACTGGTCTCTCTTAAACTGAACTAGTGGAATTTCTCAGTCGGGAAACGGTTATTTCAACCAGTTAAATATCACTGGTTCAGTAGCAGAGATTGATTTTGGTATTACTAATTTTATTCATAAAACAAGACCTATGGAATGAAATATATTAAAAAAGTACAAGATTTTAATTTTTTATATACAAAATTTAAAGAGCAGTCTCTCTATCCATTAACGAGATATTTGCAGTTAAAAATGTAGTTTAAAAATCTACGTGTAACACCTTTCACGTGAATTTTCACATGAATTTTTTCACCTGATTTGTGCTACATCTATACTCAAACGATTTAAAAATTGAGAAATTTCAATTCAAAGCTTCTTTATGAATTGAAAGTGCATGGTTCATTTCAAAAGCGAATATCTGTGCAGAAACTGAATCTCGGATTTCAAAGGGGTTATCAGCCAAGTCATTTGGAAATCTTGCGTTTAACTGTTTGCTAAATCTAGAAAACTGTTTCTAAAAATTTGGAAAATCATAAATTTAAGAGCATATCCTACTATTTAAATCTAGATAAAAACATATGTAAATATGATATATAGTTTCCGACTATAATAAATATTTCCTCGTGCAATAGAAATTTTTGCGAAGCTAAAAGTCTGAGATTCTTCGCTCACCTTTATTGTGCTATCAGATGCAGCGTCCACCGTTTTAAATTTTGAAATAACCAATTTTTTTTATTTAAAACAGTTTTGCTATAATATCTTTAGAAAATTTAAAGAAGTTCTGCTCTGGATGTTATTAAAACCTGACTAACTCTTTGTAATATTATCATATCGTATATAATCTGACGTTGCGCCTGATAAATAATTAACGTTAACGAAGAATCTGAGACTTTTAGGTTCGCAAAAATTATGTTGCTCGAGTAAATATTTCAATTAAATTCCATTTATTCTCCATGTGTACCCATCTCGGGTTTTTCTCGTACATGTGTATATAAAATGCCCTATTCTGATTAAGGCATAAATTATACCTATTTTTGTGCATGAAAAGTTTGTATCAATCTATAGGCCGAGAATAATTTACATTCCTTCTACCAAATTTGTTTGCCCTCATCTTTTTTTGATTATAACTAATTTTTTCTTATATACTACTTCATTTGTCCCCATTCTAACCTAAGTTATCCCGAATGCCTCTATATTCTAGCTTTATTAGCATTTTCCGGAATCTTTCTCTAATAAATCTTCACCGTGTTTTGGTTTTCTTATTGGTATAGATTCAAATAGTAGAATTTGATCTTGATTTTTTCCAATTTACGTAGGAACACTTTTCTAGACTTAGCAATGAGTGATTGAACGCAACATTTCAAAATGATGATTTTCATGACAATGACTTCAAAATAGTCGGATTCGTCGCGATATGTTCTAAAATTTTAATCGGGTTTTCATTGAAAGTCCTAAATTAAAATTTGACAAGGACTTGTCGCTTAACTTTCCGTACTTTTTTGTTCCCTGAATCCGGATTCGAAAGTAAAATCCTGGTATCACGTCAGGTTTATGAAATAATTGAGTTCAAAAATATCATATATCTCTTTTTTGGCATATTTGGCTCCATTTTTCTGAAAATACGATGAGACGAAAAGATTTCGCTTTCGAATCGGTTGCAACGATCAAAAATCTGCGGAACATGATACGTTTTATAAGTATTAAACTTTTAATGTCAAAACCTGTGTAATTATAGCGTATATTTTTCAATTTCGAGAACATATGCAATATTTATTATCAATAGTAATATTATATTTAATTACACTTACTTTTAAAAAGAAGCAAAACTGCACAAATAGAGAGCAGAATTACGGTATTCATTTTATATACAAAAAAAACGAAAGGGAACTGAGAACTAGTTTTTGAAGAATTTCTGAAACGGTGAACGACACATTTTTAAAAGAGATTCACTTATATAGTTATTTAAAGCAGAGTGGAAAGGGGCTATTGAAACAATATGAAACATTTTTTTCTGGCAATTTATCCCTCTTCTTACGTTACCACTTTTCTACAATAAGTGTATGTGAATAAAATTTAATCGCAGTTTCTTCGTTTCGGATGAGTTACCTGTCACTGTACCAAACTTCAGAAAAATATCATAAGTGCCTTGGTTTAGTAAGGGGCCGTCCATATACCACGTGGACAGTTTTTTTGGTAGCGGAGGGTTGGGGGGGGGGATATGGCAGAAGTCCACGATTGTTCACTATACATATATCTATATCTTATATAGCTAAGCTGATGTTTTCAAGAAAAACAATAATTCCAGCCAATCCACCGCCCTTTTGGCTTCCTTGCTATTGAATACCAACAAAATCCATATTTTTATAGAATATGGAATAAGTCTACGTGGATAGAGGAGACAGGGTGGGCAGGGGGCGGTCAAAAGTCCACGTTTGTCCACAAGGGGGGCGGAGAGGTCGAAAAGTGATAAAAAGTTGTCCACGTGGCATATGGATGGCCCCTAAAGTAACTCAGATGACTCATCCGAAGTGTAGATATTGCGAAATATATATGGAAATTTTTGGTGAATCTGCGTTGAAATGAAGAAATGTTTAAGTAATATTTTATTGTCTTAATAATTATAAATTGATTAAACATTACGTATGATCATCCAGCTGCCTTGTTTTAAGAAATATAGAATCTTTGATTTGTATACCCTCCTGAATTCATCTCTTGGTTTAACGACAACGTAAATCTGTCTCTAAATCTCTGAAACTTCTTTATCTACCATTTACGAAATTTGTTTTAAACGACTTACATCATCAACAGTGGAGGACTGGATACCCAAGGTTGAGAAAATTTCTTGTGCCTATTTTAATTCATACATTTTAACTATGTAGAGGTTTCACTTTATAATATGATTGAAATTACGCCAAGATATTGCATTAAACTGCCTTTTTGTATTATAAACTCGTTTTGGCAAATACGTGAGATAGCACCCTACAATTCTAAGGCCACAAAGTTGCAAAGGTAACGGAAAATTTTATGAATCACTGTAAAAATTAGAGTTTTCTTTTTTAACGGTATTGGGATCTGAATTCTTGGGTGCGCCAACGTCGACATAATTTCAATATGGCCGCTATTCCAGGTAGATTTTGAATAGAAGCCTAGGTAACGTGCAAAAATCATTACAAATTATTACAAATATTTTTAAAATGAAGTTCACCATTGGTGAAATTTACGCATTTACGAAGTCGACACCTTCGTGTAGAAACTTCGTGGAAGGTGACCAAATTCTACGACCGGGACACCTTCTTTTTTGTGGAAAAGAAGAAGGCCATGATAGTTCGGTGTCAATAATTGCAAATTGTTTACAAACATCCGATGTAAAAAGTGATCCCCATGAAATAAAAGGGGGAGTGGGGTAAATTTATTATGACACCCTAACCTAGACGTCTCTGCATGATTTAAAATGGAATCGGTCATCATCAATAAAAACAAGATGTTGCTCTTTTCAGGTTAAGGTTCTTGCCGAATAATTATAAAAAATGGAATATAATTATGATGTTTTTTATTAATAATTTACAATGTTGTCATTTATAAATACTTTAATTTATTTAAGCTGTCATATTAACGAATACTAACTTGAGCCAGAGCAGTAAAAATCTTCGCTTTTAAAGTGCAAGGAACAAACTATCCATGGTGTCAGTTGTAGGTTTTCCCATTCTTAATGCATTTTCTCAAGCTATGCGTTGATCAATCTTTTCGGGCTCTCCAAACGTGTTTTTAATTGTCACAATTGATACACCGACTTTAGGAAAACGGAAAAGTCGCAACGTTTCATATTTTCGCGCTGTAGACGAACAGCCAAACACGCAGCAAAACTCTTTGCCACGAATTATTAAATGTGTTTAAACGAATTACATCATGAACAATGGCGGACAGGATACACATGGTGGCGAAACAGAAAGCATCCTTTGGGGACGTCAAGTTGAAAAAAAAACGTTTAGTTTATTTTAGTTTAACATCAAACCAATCCTCGGATTTTTTATTATGAATAAATTAATGAATTTATAAAAGGAACCTCATAATTTAGCACCAATAATGTGTCAACTATAACCAAGTATAATTTTCGCAAACCAAGGGCGGGCTTATTTTAATAGATCCAAATACATGTCGCAACAATACCTCATAATAATAAAAAACAATATATATATATATATAAACCATTGAAAAGATACAAATAAAATGAAAAATCATTTTCAGACAGTAATGTTTTTATGCGGCTATACAGTTGTCCAACTGAAAATCAGTCGTATGCGTCCTAAACTACGACCTGAGACAGATTTAAGCCTAAGCGTCTTTCATAAACGTTAACCTTAACTAAAACCTTACACAAATCAAATAATATATCGTATAAATTTAACGCTGAATATATCATTTCATAAATTAAGCACCAAATAAAATTGAAAGATTTAACGAATTTTATTATTTTATTATTTCAAATTGTAAAATACAAGTTCGATTGTAATGAAGTTGTCGTAGTCTTGAAATTAAATTGATCTAAATTTTAATATTTTAATATTAATGAGATATAATTAAATATAATGATTATACGGGTACTCTGTAACTTTCAAGAGTTTCCGTTCAACATACTTCAATCTTTCCCAAATTATGTGTTATCATTGTACGCGCAATGAAGTCTGACATTAGTAGCCAAATTTATTGGAAAATAAGACATTTTCAAAATTTTCGGTTTATTTTGCCGTTTAAGCACTAATGCCCAATTGCTCAATTTAATGTTGCCCAATATTCAATATTTTATTTATATACTCATTTATATCTTTCTTAGATGTTGACACCTCTAAATCCCTCCTTCCACAGTACTGTAGAATAAGCCTGCAGGTAATGACTTGCGAAATTAATCCTGTGGAGTTCCTAAATCTCGTACCGTCTGCAGCCGGATTTTTGTTAGAAGTGCTCGCATTCGCTTGGACTTGTAACCGAGAGAAAGAAAAACTGCAGATAACTAAACTCTCGAGTGCATTACGTTACCCATAGACGAGTTTTGGTGTAGATATTCGAACCATCGAGAGCTCTCACCGATCGGCGTCAAACATCCAGCTCGACAGTTATTTATTAAACGCAGTGAAAACATGATTAACAGAGAATCACGAACGGTCACCAATCCGAACGCTAACCGCGCCTTACTCGATGAGTCGAGAATCACCGCGTAGCTACTGCCAATGGATACCTAATATTTAGTATTTAAAAAGGATATTTTTTTCTATTCTTAACTGGACAGTCTAAATCTACTTCCCTGATCTACATTTGTATTATCTGCAGTTCTCAATAGCCAGTTTTCTTAAACAACCCATGTAGGAACAGGACCGTTCCAAGGACGTAGTACTCCTGCCAAATTGGTATTATTTTTAAATCGCACTAAAATGACCGGGCTTACAGAAACTGCTGCATCCAAAACGTCCGGCACAAGAACTGCTCTATAAAGAACGTTGTCTCCTTTTAGATAAATGCGACTTTCTACAATAGTAGCCTGGATATTAACAGTTTGGAGATTGGAAATGAATCGATAGCATCCACGCTCCTGAGGTAGATAAATAAAAGCATGTACTTCTGACTGATGCTCGCTTTGTGGGTAAAGCACCCAAGGAGGAGTTTGACCATTATCTAGGTGTAGGACTCCAGCCGAAACTTGGCGGCCATGACCTTCACGTTCTACATAAATGTGGCCATGTGTAGGAGAAGCTAAATATTGGACTAATGGATTTCTTCCACTTCCATTTATTGTTGCATGTAGTTTTGTAAGAAAAATAAAGATTCATGCATTTTTTGTGCACTGGAAAAATATATGTTAATCATTATAGATGAGCAGAAGCTGCTCTAATTGCATATTACATTACTGACACGGTTACTGATATTTCGGAACATCGACAGTAATACAAAAATCTGACCTTTGGGAATAACTGAATTTCATTTTTATCTCAAATTAAGTAAATCACGTAATTTCGACCATAAGTTGGTCAGAAATACCGTATCTCTGTCTGAAATATGTAGTGATATGATGATTATACTAACTGTGTTAACTTTCAAATTATTTTTAGACTTGCGATCTGAAATTAATTTGTGCTAGCCGAAAAGGGGAACAATTTGATCGTTCGTGAAAATGTTAGAGAAATAAGTCCTCTTTCGAATAATGCTGTTCTTATTGGCCCTTTCTATGTTAACATTTGATTTATCACTGTTTTGAAGTCGTGCCAAAACAACGGGAATCTTATGAAACGGCATTTCGCGGGGCTTCAAAAATGGTTAATTTTAGCTTTAAAACACGTTGAATATTGTTAGGAAAGCTGTATCAGAGATAAAAAGTATAATGAAGATCTTTAATTATTACTCCTTTTAAACTGTAGTACATGCTTAAGATGAATTTAAGCAATAAATAACGAACAAGAAAATCTGTGAAATATCCTTGTATGTTAATAAAAAAAAACTTGTATTAATGGAATATTTATCGTTAGCTAATGTAATATTTATCTTTAGCTAAATAGCTAATTAGCTCATGTGTCCCGTCAGATTGTGTCGATTGAGTTTCTGCGCTGATATAAAAAATGAAAGATGTGTAATATTTACGTTCCCACAAAGAAAATATGTTTAAAAGATTTTCAGACGAATAAATTATTCATTGAAATTTAAGAATCTTAAATTAGATTAAAATCAAATTCAAAATCCCATTTAACGTCCAACACTCAAGTCAATGTCGTTAGCTTAGCTATAGGCGATATCTCTAGTCAGACACTTTCGGTTACAATCTTGTCTGACTATTTGCATGTTTCTCACTAAGTGGGTTAAACTTTAATAGTAAACTGGAGTATGACATTCTGTCGATGACTTCTTACTTTAATTTATACATTCGTGTATACATGTTCCATATGATTAGTTTTGATTTTGTTATTGTTTATGTTTCAGATTATTAGGAATATGCATACATTCGTATGCTATTAAATATACTCAGCTATCTTATGGTGGTAGATTCTCCAACCAGCTATGTGCATACGTTAAGTTATCGGTATTCTCTGAGTTATTATGCCTCCATGGTAAAACACTTTATATATCTTATGATTTCTATCTTACCGACCATAGTCAAATTACCATAGATAGGTTCAAACTCAGAGAAGATCGGTAATGTTCTCGCTTGTAGTTAATAGAGTTACCCGGAAAGATGTGGGGTAAGGTAGGTTGCGCCTAGCTACGCGTTACATCAAATTTTGTACAATTTCGGGATATAACACGCGCAACGGGCTCGTCGGCCTTCGACATCTTGATTGAGCATGACTGATTCTCACGGTCAGATAGAGGACCTCATGGTGGATTGAGGCTCTGTTCTTTCTTCTTATACAGTAGCACAGTCTCTACATATCCAGCTACTTTGTCCTAGTTTTCGTCGTTGGTGAGCATTTTTCAACTGCTGATTTTTCCCCTTTTGTGATGGTAGGCTTGAAAAAGTCCGTTTCTTGTGAGAAACTGCGTCAGGAAATAGGTGGTTTCGCCATGTTCCCTCTCTACCCATTTATCAAGTCGGCTTATCAGTTTGGCTGTCCACCTGCCACTAGTATCCTCCCTCCATCTCATTTTCGATTCTTCCATGGTGTGAGCTCTGGCTTGTTCCTTTGCTTCGAGTTCGCCTACTTCTGCCTTCTTCTCGTAGATGTATTCACGCTCCCTGGCTTGAAGATCGATTGGTATACTTCAGCTAACATGAGTATAACTGGCTCCGAAACCGTGAAGTAAGAGCAGGCCACTGTAAGCGCTCCAAGCTTCTGTACAAGTGCCATCCGCTTTCTATATTTTTCCGATCTGAGTGCGTCTGCCCAGATTTCTGTTCCGTATAACAGAATTGATGTTGTCACAGACATCAATAGGCGGCGCTTGCTCGGTTTTGGGCCTACGACGTTGGCCATGAGTCTGTTTAGGGCTGTGGTTACATTGGCAGCCTTTTCGAACGCTTGCTTTATCTGCTCCCAGTATTTCAGCTTAGTGTCTATTACTAAGCCAAGGTGTTTCACGGCCTTCTTTGTGATGATCTCCTGGTTTCCCATCTGCAGCGGAATGATGGTGTCTATTTTTCTAGTCGTCAATACGACGATCTCAGTCTTCTGGACAGCCAGACTCAGACCGTGTTCCGCCATCCAGCCACTGACGCGCATCATCACTTGTTTCAGCTTCCACTGGGCTACCTGCATATTTCGGGCCGCAATCGTCGCAGCGATGTCGTCCGCGTATCTCACCAGGGATGTAACATCTGGAATCTCCATACGAAGAATGCCATCGTACGAGATATTCCACAGGTCCGGCCCTAGTATAGAACCCTGTGCAGCCCCGGCGGTGATTTTTTGTTGCGAACTCCTTCCTCTGTGTCGTACAGGAGAACTCTATCTTGCAGATAACTATTCACCATACGCAAGAGATACTGCGGTACTCGAAAGTTGTGCTCGGGTGCATATAATATGTCAGTCCACCTGGCTGAGTTAAAAGCGTTTTTGACGTCTAGTGTGACCAGTAGAATGATATTTTGGGTGTGGCGCCTTGCTTGTTGTTCTGCTTGTCCATCAACCCGTACTGACTGTTTGACAGGTCACCTTCCTTTTGTACTGCTGTCTGCAGACAAGGTTTCAGCAGTTTCTCCAGCAGTTTTCCAGCAGTGTCGAGCATACATAGTGGTCTGTATGCTGGCGGGCAATTCAGTTCTCCTTTTCCCTTACTGATGAGTACCAGCCTCTGCGTTTTTCACTGTTTTGGAAACAATCCTGCTTTTAGACAGCTATTGAACATTCTCAGTAGCAACTGCGGACAGCCCTGCGTTGCTGCCTTCAATGCTTCCGGTGGTATTCCATCAGGTCATGCAGCTTTCTTATTTTAAAGAGATTTCACAGACCCATCGAGTTCCTTCTCGGTGAATAGCGGTATTTCTGTGCCGTGAATTTCCACTGGCTTCTGATTTGGTGTGTGGGAAAGAGTGTATCCACGATATGCGCCATCGTTTTCTTCGCCTGCAACAGCTGGTGCTAAGGCTCCAAGTTTGCGTGTCACAATCTTGTAGCCCAGCCCTCACGGTTCCTGATCAACTTTTTTGCAGAGGGTATTTCACCCACACCGTTTGCTTCGTTCAATGGCGTTTCGAAGTTCCTTCTTCGCAGCTTCAAACTCTGCCTTCTTGATGGTCGCTTCTGCTGGCCGCTTTTTCCGCATTCGCTGGGATTTCCGCTGTAAACTGAAGCACTCCATTCTCCGCTAAGAAATCTCCTCATTCCACCCGAATGCCGGTCCTCGATAATTTCGTGGTATCTTTCGGGATATAGCTGCTTCACATGCTCGGCGAATGAGGCTCATCGTGTCCATTCTCTATCACATCCGATAGTTTTTGGGCATCCATTTTTGACACATTCCATTTCCGCGCTCTGGGTACCATATCCTGTTGAATACGACTTTCTGGACCAGTCTGGAAGGTGATGTACTAATGATCGCTTCCCGTATAATCTTTGATAACATTCCACGCATCTATCAGTGCGACCAATCACTTCGTTTCTAGATAGATATCGGGTATTGTTCCTCTACAACCTGGTCGTCTGAGTGTTGGTGTCCTCCCGGTGCTTAGCACTACTAATCCCGTCCTGGCAGCCATCTTCATAACACGCTTTCCTCTTGCATTTTGTTTTCGCATACCCCATTCCAACGCTCTTGCGTTAAAGTTGTCCGCGACTATCACTTCTCCTTTCACATTTTGGATAGCTTCTTCTAAGTCATCCAGTTTGTCCTGAAAGTCCTTTATAGGTTCGTTCGGGGTAAGATAATAGCTCACATATGTGATACTTCTGCACCTTATCCACACATATCCGTATCCGAAGCCGTGTTTCTTGGCTGGAGTCTTCATCAAGTCCGAAACCCAGATAGCAGCAGTGCCCAATTTGTCCGTGAACCATGTCGGATCACTTCTGTCTTGGTACTGCTCGCTATGTATCAGTATGTCAACCTTCTTTTCAGACCTAAGCTATATAATGAGGTCTTGGGCAGTTTTGGTCCTGTTCAAGTTTCCCTGAAACACCTTGATCATTCTGGTTTTCTTTTTCCTTTAGCCCGGTCCACCACCTGTCTGAACTTTGCGCAGCTACATGATACAGGAACATGCTTGAGTTGTACCGGCTCTTTCTCCAAATCCGCGTATAAAAGACACTTAGGGTCCACGGTGCACGCTGGCGCCTTTGTGCCCTATCTGTTCGCATTTGAAGCAGACGTCTTTTCTATCCGGTCCTATGCAGCTACCGGCCTGGCGCCCATATCCCAGGCACATAAAGTTCGTTGGTTTCAACTGTAGCCGCCACTTGTCCTCTGCCATTTGGTTCAGTGACCCACACTTTGAGCACCCCCGTGATCGCTTTAAAGTCTCTTTTTGAAGCCTCTTCTACTTCTTCTTTGATGGTAAATTCACTAAATTCACTGAATTCACGCTGGAGAATTCACTGCGGTTCTTCGAGTCTTTATCTAGTTCCAGCAGAACGTACCCAAGCCTGGTTTGTCTGACATTTTTGACAATAGTCTGAGTGTCCTCTGGTTTGACCTTCTTCCTTATGTCTCCCAGGACCTGAGCATATGTTAATCCTCCTGCCGGTTTGATAAGCACCGCTTCTGTTCGTTTCTTTCCAGTCTTCGTTGGCTTTTCTTGCAGCTTATGGATGCCCTTCTTTTCTGCCTATTTCGTCTTCGCCCTTTTTTGCTGCGCGATTTTCTTCTTCTCTTCCCTACTTCTCCCCCTCTCGCAGTTTGCCATTCTGTAGGAGATGCTTCTTCATCCTTCCTTTTCTTATCTACCGGGGTAGCAGCCTGGTTTTTGTGCTGGGCTGGACGCTAGTCGCTTAGAGTTTGACACTGTTTTTGGTGTACCCACGCTTTCTCGTCTAGTCTCGATGCGCATAAGACCCCACAACATACCGGTGAGGTTGTCTTGTGCAGTCCTCTAGGCGTCTCTCTCGTAGTTCAGTTTTTCCACCATAGCTGTAACTATCGATAGTCCGTCCTTGATGATTGTGTTAAGATTTTGTTGCCTCTTCGAAGCTTGTGTCATGTACTCCATCTGTTTCCTGATTTCAGACAACACGGTTTTGGTAGCCACTTCAGCCTGCCCTATCTCCCGTTGTACCGCAGTGGCTCGATCTATCATCCCTGGTTTATCTTTTTCACTTTTTTTTCTTGGTTTTATCATTGTTATATGTTCGGTCCCCCCTAAAATCCTTGGGACCAGCACTGACCACCGGGGCTGGAACCCGACCGAAATCAGTGGTGAGATTTTTACTCTCTTGGCGTATTTCGTTTTTCACAATCATTTTAGACTTTTGTCACCGGAAAAACCGCGGGCTGAGATTTTTTGACGCAGTTAAGTGTCCACCGCCAAGCAGATGAAGAAATCACAAAATTGTCCAAGAAATAATTACCGGAAGTGTCCGCCATCTTGGATTTTGTATTTTCGTCGATTTGCACGCGTATTTTGCATTTCTCGATGAAAAAGGTAAGTGACAAATTTGTACAGGATTTGATTCTCTACAGTTTTCATTCAGTGACAGCAAACCTGAGTTTGATTAGGCAATGCGCGTATTGCGGATGCGTTTTAGGCAATGTACGAAATACTATTTGAATTCGGGCATTGCCTGGCATGAATTTAGGCGAACCTAGGTGTGCCAAATGTGTCATAGGCAAAGTTATAAAACAAAACATTAGCCTCGAATTGTCCAGCTGACGAATTCTACGATATCAAAAGTTTGTAAATACTAGAATGAAATTGTTGCTTTCTCATCACGTTTCTCAAATCAAGGTTTCTATTATTATCTTGACGTGTGAATAATACATCAGAGAGCGTGCGACAGTCGACAATAGTTCTCATGTGATAATATAATCTTCGTTCAAAATGAATGAAACCGAAACTGTAAATGGCTCTTCTCACAATGTGAGTGAGATGATGCTTGAAGAAAAATGTATCGATATGTTCAAAGTCATGAAGAAATCATAAAATTCACATTTGATTCAATCCGAAAAATTTGCAATTCTAATTGGCGTAGTTTTAAAAAGGTTTCATGATGGTTTCTATAAAATAGGAACATTACAAAAAATTAGTAGTCAAAATTCTGTGTTTAGTGCTAGATTTTTTAAGATTTAATTTTGTGAAAAAGTGTACTTCAAAGCTGTGCAAGTGCAAGAAGGCGAAATTGCATTTGCAATTTTTAAAACATAACCATATATATGTATATACGTACACTGATACGATTGTGCATTCTTACATTGCCCACAACATATTTGGCACATCTTACGTTGCCTACTCTAAAGCACGGTGAAGTTGCTTCCAGCTTTGCCTAAAGCACATTTGGCACACCTAGGTTTGCCTGCATTTATTCCAGGCAAAGCCCGAAATCACAGAGTATTCCAGGCTTTGCCTAAAACTTATCCGCAATACGCGCATTGCCCAACCAAACTTAGGTTTGCCGCCACGTCGGGCTTTGCCGATAACACATATAGTGTGTCCAGCAGCGCGAGTTCTCTCACACCACTGCATTGAGACCGTTCCTGACCTTGATCTGCATGTCGCACGAAAAACTTGTTCATACAAAAGTTGTTGGAAATTGAGTCCCATACAACTTTTTCATTTAAATGTGCCACTTATTTTCAATACAAATAGTCAAAAAGTGGAAAAAACTGCGCCACTTTCCTAATTTTCCACACTTTTTGCTTATTGTTAGCAACAAATCATTTTTTTTATTCACAAAAATATCGTCTAGATGAAAATTATAGAGACTCAAATTCTCTACAAATTTGTTACTTACCTTTTTCAGCGACAAATGTAAAATACGCGAGCAAATCGACGAAAACACAAAATCCGATATGGCGTACACTTTCGTAATTATTTCTTCAACAATTATTTGATTTCCTAATGTGCTTTGTGGAGGACACTTATCTGCGTCGAAAGTTCTCCGCCCGCGGGTTTTCCGGTGACAGAAGTCTAAAATGATTGAGCTACCGGAGTGGTAGGAAGAGTTAGGGTAGGAGGGGTTAGAATTTGGTGACGCGCGTATGCAGATGGCATAGTTTTGCTGGCAAGAAACGAGGAGGCCTTAAAGGAGATAATGAAGAGGTTGAGAAGATACCTGGATAAGAATAGGTTAGAGCTTCTTGTTTCGGAGAAATGGGGGAGTGGATGGTCACATAAAAGAGAGCGTGAGGAGCGCAAATGTGGCGATGAGGCAGGTATGGGGATTGGGAAAGAAGTTATTTGCAGATGATTTTGGAAGGCGAATGAAATTGTTTGAGTCGCTAGTGATGAGTGTGCTATTTTATGGAGTAGAGGTATGGGGGTGGAAGGAAAGCGAGGAGGTGAATGGGATATAGAAGAGGTATGTAAAGTGGACAATGGGGTTAGCAATTAATACGCATAATTATGTTTTTAAGGGGGAGGCGATGGAAACGATTTTAGGGATTCTAACAGGATGTCTGGTGTGTCAGTATGAGGAAAATTTTTTGGAAGAGGCTGGAAGTAAGCTGGTTTGGGATTGTTGGTGGGAGAAGGAGAACAGAGGAGGAGAGGGGAAGATGGGGTTGAAAGAGAAAGGTATTTTAGAACGAATGGGCTGTAGAATGATGAAGTGAGAAGGATGCATGAGGACGGGAAGAAGGTGTATGAGGTGGTCAAGAAGAACGGCATGAAGAGAGAGAGAGAGAGAGAAGGCAGAAGGGGAGGAGAAAATAATAGGGTCAAGGTTCAATGGGAATTACGGGTGGATTATGCCAAGGAAGAGAGCGCAGTATTTGTGTGAGAAAGGAGAGAAAGGGAGTCAGGAGCTTATAGCGAGGATGAGGTGTGGGTGCATGGAGGATTTTAATAGGTTCTGGCTTCCTAGGGAGAAGAGAATGTGTGAATTGTGTGGGAAGGGGTGTGCAAGGGTATAGAACTGGCTGGAGGATTGCGAGGGAGTGGAAAGGAGTGATATAAGCATTGAGGTATTACTGCATGAAAGATGGGACAAAAGGGCGGTTGCATGGGTGAAGGGGGCCTTGGGTGAGATGGTGAGTAAGAGAAGGAAGTAGGCCGAGGAATGGAGAGGGAAAGATTGTAAAGAGGAGAGGAAGTAAGTATAAGCGAAATTGTAAGTATTGTAAATAATTAGTAGATAAGTATTAGGTAGTAACTGCCGAGGCAGAGTTTGGCAATGCGAGGCAAGGTGAAAGATAGGGGCATGCGTGCGAGGCGAAGCGAAGAAGGCAAAGCGATAAGAGCTAGCTGTCGTAGAATTAAGATAGCATTAAGGTGTAGATGGATGTTAGTTTGTAAGGATTAATTTTAAGACAAATTCTGTAAAATATGGTGTTTGTAAGCAAGACAATTTTTCAAGACCAGCAGGTAGAAAAATAAACTTTTATCTATCTAACATACCTTTACATAGGAAATTTAATTGCGCATCTTTTCGGTTTGACCCCCGGCAATAGTACCGCCAGGGTTACTTTCAGATGGTTCCCCACTTATAGATTCCGAAGTATGTTTTAAGGCTCCTTCGATAATTTCCACCTTTACAGGGGAAGATGCTTTTACCAGAGGGGTCGCTTTTGACTACTCCTGGGTGTTTTAAAAAAATTTTTGTTGAAGGAACTCATTTTGTTCTCACGAGTAGCTAGGGAGATAAATGGTCCGCCCCTGCAGATCCCCGCATGCAAGGGTGAAACTGATTACACGGGGAGGTCGTCCGGTATTCCCGAGAGGCCGTTAGGACACTTTCGTAACCCTAGGTGCCAAAGTGCCACAGGCACGGTCACTGTACAGCCATGGCTTAGGGGAGTGGCTGCATTGAGTAAGACACTCAATGAATATACGTTCGTAGGTCACCACACCAACGGAGGGCTGTTTCTTATTCGCTATGCGGGTCGTAGGCTATTCCCGTCCCGATTCCAAATTGGATTTCGGTCCGGGAGGGACTTCGACCCAGGAATCCAGCAAACCCGCGTTAGCTAGGCTCTTTCACCTTTCTACCATACTACAATCATACAAACCAGGAGAGCCCGTTTAAAGGGATCCTTCCATACATATCCATACACATGCAGGCCGAGGTCCGTTTGACCCCCTGGTCCCACACGCTTAAGGTTCCCTACCAACTACAAGGTGTTAAAGCCCGAAGGGGTGGCAAATGATGTAAAATAATAACAATGTAAAAAGGGATAATTCTATATGGGAATATGTTAGAACCTTCTACTTTTATATCCCTCAAAGATATCTAAATAATTTTAGTAAATTAAAAAGAATTTTTTATTCCGAGGTATCTATTATAGTGTACAGTATACTGTGAAAGTAGTTTTAAGTAGATTAATACTCTAGATCAAAAGTTATTGAAGTTTGAATGTTCGATTTTTAATGGAGTCAGTTTATCCGGATCCACATTTTCATAGATGGAGAAAAATAATTGAAGTTTTGATTACGAATTGAAATAAAATTACTCATAATATTTTCAATAGTGAGGAAGTTTCGTTTTTAAGAGTGATATCATAATCATTGTCTTAAAATTCTAACCTTCCTAACCTAATAGATACAATTTTACTTTTCGGTCCAATTTTTTGCATAATTTCACTTGATTTAAAATGCTTTTTTGATCAAACATTCTTACTTTTAATATTTTAAAGTAGTGTATTATTAAGCCTATTTGCTTCAAAATAGAAATTTTTGATACATAAAAATACTATCCGACTATTGGAACCAGGGGGATGGCTCTCCTATAAAGGGCTGTAGAATAAATGTGTCATGAGATTTGAAGACGGCCGAGTGGCGGCGCTGGCTGTACTATTAGGCAGACAATTATTCAAATGCATGGGGAAAATACAAATGTAATTTATTTTAATTGTTAAAATACGTTTTTTACATATGTTTATCTTGGAAAAATATTTGGTAGCATATTAAATATCCAATAAATTAACAAGTACTAATGAAAAGTGAACAAAACATTATTTTGATGATTAAATACGAATACACTTCTCACAGAGCACCAATAATAATTCTACAAACTGAATATTACATTTTTTGCATTGACATATGTAAATATTGTAAACTGTGAAAATAGTAAATTTCAATGGAATTTTATTTTTATTGACATTTATGATGATTTTTGAAAATTGAAATTAACGCTTAATTGAACTAAATTATAAAAAATTATATATATATTTTTTAAAGATAGAAAATAATGTATTTAGTTTCGTTATAAGACGTTTATAAAAATCAAATATGATAGTAAAAAATATCTATTGTTACAAATATTTCGAATATTTCTAAGGATTTATATTATAAAGAATAGGATTTATAGAATAAATATATATATATTAATTATTTAATATAAACAATTAACAGAGAATAAACAAAAATACATAATTATAAATGAATAAACACTACCATTTGGAACACGGTATGTACATAAAATTTCAAAACATTTATTTTCATTTGTAATCGCCCGACAGTACAATTACTAACGCATGTTGATATTTTTTTTAATGATCTTACGTCTTCCAAGTAAAATTAGTTACTTTGAATATTTCACTCAAACTAAATGAAAATTTTTTATTTAACAACAAAGTTAAACGATATTTCTTAATATTATTATCATTTATTTATAAAGAAACATATACCTTTCTTCTTTTTATAGACTTACCAGCGAAAAATCGTCTGTTACAATGCAATACCGTCACACTACATTTTTATTTTCCCGGGAAATAATACTTGTTTTGGATAAAAACTTTTTTATTTTTATTCAGCCTCCCTATATCTCAGGAGCAACTTTTTATTTTTTTGTTTCCATTAAAGAACAGATTTGTTGTCGCTATCCAAAAATATTTTTCAAACCCCGTGAAATTTGAACCTCCAAATTCTTAAATGATTTACTCGAAATTGGTTAACTTTTTCTAACGAAACTCATTTTTTATCAATTTAGCAATTCAATATCTCGGGAGAAAGTTTTTATTTTTTGCTAAAACTAAAAATTGCAGTTTTTATCTCCTCGGGAGTAAACTTTTATTTTATCTTTAAATGGTGATTTCGATTTTACAGAATGTTATTTGTCTCTCCTAGAAAATTCTGATTTTGTTGTTTATCTAGGCCGATACTGCAACTCTTCAATTAATAATTAAATTTAATTCTAATTGCGATAAAAAATACCTTCAATTTCACTTATTTTCATTCATGTTACCAATAGTTTACGTTTTTTTTACAAAAAAAAAAATTTTTAATTACGTATTTTCGATTATATTTTTTCTTATAGTACAACACTTTTTTGTGCATTTTTTTTCAAAGTACACAAAAAATATTGCGTTCTTTAAAAACAATTTTAACGACTTTAAACTGTTTTCAATTTTTTTATAACAACTTCAATAAGTTGTTCTATTAATTTTAATTTAAAAAGTTAAAAAATAATTTAAATAAAAATATACTTACCGTTCCAATAAGAGATCCATCTTTTCCAAGTATCGGATGCTCCGTAAGAATATCCTCATAACCAAAATGCTTTGTACAAATGGCATGATCTGGATTTAGTTCAAAATTACCTCTCAAAGCAGCTCTTGGCCAGATCTTTATTATTTTCCTGTCATTTGATACGGTGTAAACTTGAACTTTTTCGGAGCAATTCGCGTCACCAGAACCGCATCCAAAAACAACGCACTTATATCCCATTATTTTCGTTCATCACAAAAAAAAAACTTGATTAAATTTCAGTTAAAAGCCTTAAAACCTAATTCTAAAGCAAAAAAAAAAAAATTAAGTCCGTTTTTATAACATAAAAAGCACAAAATTTCACATTTTTGACACTTTCCCCATACATTTGAATAATTTTCGGCCTAACAGTAGTACAGTCTCAGAAAACTTTTTTTTCTTTTAAAATGGAATTTGGCTTAAAAATATATAGAATAAATAACTTTATAAATAAAAATAGAGTCCAAAAATGTGAATCATTGTTATGAGGATACGCTATTTGTCCGACTACTGGTACGTTTATCCTACAATTTAAAGTTTTGAAAAGTTTATAAATACCACTTCGTGGTTCTTATTTAGCTCTCTGTGACTGGGCTTACCGAATAAATACGCATTTATTAATTTATAGCAAATATATTTTTTTTAACAGTCAACCGTTATGAAAATTAAAAAAACATCAAAATTTATTCTACGTGAAGTTGCTAATTCATAAATCTCGTCTGTCTGCGTTCAGAAGAATTGGGGACGAAATCTATACCTTGCGTCCAAGTGCCTGGTTTATTGAGGCAATCAGAAGAATACTCATCTGTTCTTCTAAAGGCCTGACACATTTTAGTCAATTACAAGAAACCAACCATAGAGTTTTAAAAAACATTAAATGTCTATTTAACATTTTTTTTTTATTTTCATGTTCATCTAATTAATCAAATATACTTTTACAAAATAATAAGAATACTTATTTTATGTCTTATATTTAAAGTTTTTAAATTTAAGTTCACGTTTTCACAGGATTCGAAGGTAAACATTTTATTTTTATGTTGCAATTCGGTCATGATGTAAATGGCTGGATTTACCATTTAACATACATCATTTTAACTCTAAACAATTACAGTTTAAAATAGTAAAATTGATTAAATTTCAGGAAAAAAGTCTGTTCAGAGTTCAAATGATGCATGTTAAATGATCAATTTAGCCGTTTACTAAAAACTTCAAACTTACTAAAGAATGAACAATTGTCCTTTAATTTAAAGCAAATAATCTCTTGTAATTCTTATACAAATAAAAATTTCAGAAAGAAATAACTACGTATATACTAAATGAAAAGAAAAAAAAAACAATGTTTTTTTTTGTAATTCGGTCAAGGAAAAAAGTAAATGGCTAAATTGACCATTTAACATGCATAATTTGAACTCTGAGCCCATTTTTTGTGGAATTTAGTGAATATTACAACGGAAAATAGCCGTATTTACTATTTTCCTTGCACAACACGGTGAGCTTCAACCAACTTCAAATTAAACTTCTTACTCAACGCCAGTTCTTCGCAGGATTTTAATGAGCCCTTTTTTTGAAAATTCAAATTTTTTTTTTTCTTATAAAAATTCTAATTATGTGTAGAATATGATAATAAAATATGTAGTAAAAAATTTACTATACACTTTTGTGTCAAACGAAAACTGGGTCTCCTATAGAGGTTCTTGTAGTGCAAATAGGTGTTTTTTGTCCCTAAGGTTATTAAAAACTCTTATTCAACACAGACTTTTTGCAACATTTACTTATCTCATGTTGCCCAAATAGAGTCGAATTTCAATTTTAGTCATTTCGAATCCCGCGTTCCAAGAATTACGCCGCGTGGCGGTTTCGGATGAGAGGAGCCGCGGGGCGATGTGCCGCGGTCACTCAGGCATGACAAAACAGTCGCATAGCGATAAAGCGCAGTACCCCAACGGCCTAGCTGGATATCTGCGTCACGCTGCGCAACATTGCGACAGGGCCCTGACCGTCTTTCAGAGACGCTTAATTTAACTCGAAGGTCAGAACAAAAACCGTGCTTGAATTGAAATTCAACTGTATTTTGAGCCAAGAAAGAAAAAAATCGATAAAGCCCTTTTTTTAATTTAAAATTTGAATTTTTGAAATTTTTTTCTAATTAAATTTTTTTATCATGAGTGCGTTATTATACATCAAATATGTAATAAAAAAGATTCTATCAACCTTTGTGTTAAACTAAAATTAGGACTTCTATGCATAGAGGTTTTTGTAGCACAAACAGGGCTCAGATTATTGAATCCTGTTGAGTTTTTGTTGAGCAAGAGTTTGCAATAACCTTGAGGACAAAAAACCCCTATTTGCACTACAAAAACCTCTGCAGAAGATCCAGTTTTGGTTTGACACAAAAGTGTATAGAACCTCGTTTACTCAAAATTTGATTTATAAAAAAATTCACATAATTAGAATTTTTTATTAGAAAAAAAAATCTCCGAAAAATGGAATTTCAATTTAAAAGAAAAGGCTTGAACGATTTTTTCTAACTTGAAATATTTGGGGAACATCAGATAATTAAATCCTGCAAAGAACTGGCGTTGAGTAAAGAGTTTAGGTTGAAGGTGGTTAAAACAATTATGAGTGGATATAGTTATACAACAATAATTAATATACTGTAAAAAATTTAAGGCCTTTACCAGTATACAGATGTTAAAATTTGTTAGGCATCGACGCGTTTCGAACTGGTTTACAGTTCCTTTTCAAGACACGCCTGGATTTTTTTTAATGTAGTTTTTTTTAAACTAATTATATATGAATGATATGGTATTATATATAATTAAAAAATAAAGGTTAACAACCACCGCAGGGTCCCACTGGAAGCAACTGTCATCTAAAAAATGGCATCGGCTCCCAGTAGGACCGCAGTAAATCCCATTCATGGCCACGTCTCACAGCCGTGAGATGGGTGGTCACAGGACGCCTTAACCCTTTCAACTTTACAAAAAAAGCTCCCCCACACACCCTTCAATACACTCACCTCCCTTACCAACTTTCACATCAATGACACCTTCACGCCTGTCGCCAAAACAAAAAAATATAGCACAGAACAAAAATATATTATATTTAGAATGTTTCGAAATTTTGAAAATATTTAAAAAAATGTTAATTTCAAGATCCGCAAAATTTGTTTTGAATGGTAGATTTTTTAAGATTTTGAAAAATAAGCTTTTCAAGAATTTTGCAAGGTTTCAAGAGAATTATTACAAAAATTCAGTCGCAGGAAAATTTTAAATGATTTACTGTGAAAAATTAATTTTGCGAGAATATGTGAAATTATTTGAAAATATTGCCAAAATTTTCAATAAAGAATCTGGAAGATTTTAAGGCAGATTTATTGATTTTTAAAAAATGTTAGGAAAGATTTAAATAATTTTTCGAGATATTTAAAAGGTTTAAAATTATTGAAAAGTTAAAAAAAAAGTTTAATTTCATGATTTCGTAAAAAATGTAGATATATGAAAATTTCGACCAAAAGCTTTAAAAAGCTTTTGGAAGGTTTCAAGAGAATCATAACATTTTTCTACATTCCCAGAAAAATGTAAAATGAATTTTTGTTTTGAAAAATTAATTTTTCAGAAAATATTGAAAAAGATTTCAAAACATTTCTAACATTTTCAAAGAAGATTCTGGAAATTTGTAAGGCATTTATTTATTTATTTTTTTTAATTTTAGGAAAAATTGAAACATTTTTTCAAGATATTTAAAAGGTCTAGATGTTTTTTTTAAATGTTATGAAAAATTCGAATAATTTTTAAAGATATTTAGAATGTTTAGAAATTTGGAAGATTTAAAATTTTGAAAGATTTAGAGAGAATAAAAACTTGTTCTCTAACTTATTAGGAAAATTTACAAGGATTTTTTGTTTGTTTGAAAAATTATTTTAAGAGAATGTTTAAAAATATTTCAAGACATTAAAAAAAACGGTCAAAAAAGGATCTAAAAGATTTTAGTGCAAGTTTTTTTTTTAATTTTGCAGAATTTGTTATAGTTTCCAGACATCTATTTTCCAATAGGTTGAACAAGTACCTAGTTTTAATAATAGTAGACTACATTTTCTTTCAATTATTGCATGAAAGGTGACAAAAGTACCCGTTTTATGGGCATAAATGAAAGGAAGTATGTGTTAATTTTACTAGAAGTTTTTTTAAAAAACATCAAATTTTAATGTTTCCGGAACATATCAATAAGTTCAGAAATAACCATTTTTTTATGGAGAGAGAGAGAGAGAGAGAGAGAGAGAGAGAGAATCACTGAGGGGCTCCTTTGAGTGCCATGGTTTCACTCGACTCAGGCGCGACTCCCCGAATCGAGGTCTAAGATGTTTACACATCAGTAAATAGATATTCCAAAATTGTATTTTATATTAAAAATAATTTTTTCTCTTAAATCGAAAAACTACACGCACGCGTTACGTGCGATTGACGACGCTCGTATTGCAACAATTTATTCTTATGTCTTCGATTCGAAAATCTATTTTTTTTTTAATAATCGAATATTCCTAGTGAAAAATTAAAATAGCACTGAAATATTTAACAGTATTTTTATTCAGATATTAAATATTAAATGATAGTGAGATAGTGAACATGACTTAAATATAAAACGTGGATTAAATTAAATTAAACAACTTGTTCTGTTTGCAAGCGCATGAGGTTCAGTGCAAAACAGAACGATTGAAAGAATCCTCTTGCACTTTATTAGTAATATAATAACAATAGGTACATTAATATCATTATAATTATTATAATAGCGCGAAGTACATATTAAACTTTGTTTAAATAATTATAGCATGAAAAGACTACAAATCCTTTTCGTTGGACAGCTAATATGAAATGTGAAAGGCGGATATAACAAAGGAGAAATTTAATTACTGTTTTTGTTTATAAAAAAAAGAAAAAATATATACACGTCAACTTGATTTATTAAAAAAACGTGAACAGCGCGCGAATTTTTTGAGGATCGCGATCCTGAGCGACGCAGCATTTGACGCTAGTTAGTTTTTACTACTGCTGCGTGGACTAGCAGGTTGACTGGCTGATTGTTGAGCCCGCTGGATATAAATGTTAAGCAATTTTAACTTGCTGCCGAAAAGCGAACTCAAATGGGGCTTCAGCTTTTCTTCTCCGACCGCCTGGTGGATCGCCACCATGCAAAATACTGCGCTCTTCCGTACTTTGCTTTCCCTGTGATCGTAGGCCTAAAAAAAAATTTTTATCAACTTTTCACGTTTAATGTCATGAATCCAATCTGTAGGCTTCGGATCGACTATAACAGGGTGGCCACCTACCCGGGAGGAACTTGCACTGGGAGAAAACAGGGATAAAGCCGCGAGAGAAATATTACGTAATACTTATTAGATATAATATATAATAATATAATAATTTTCTAACTGTTTAGAATAATTAAACTTTAAAGGTTCACAATATTTCTCGCAATATTTAAAATTTTGCACTTTTGAGCGGCGAAAATGACAGTGAAGTTTTTTTTACAGAAGTCACATTTTTGGGTAAAAAATCTATGATTTTGAGGCCTTGAAATTAAAGTTTTTTTTCTTACATTAATTTTTAGATTAATTTTCAGAGGTTTCGAATTTTAAATTTCACAATATTGTAGTTTCAAATTCAAATAATCAAAATGTCAGGATAATTCCGCTATTAAATATTTTTAAATTTCATATTAAATGCCTTTACAGTCAGTTTTAAATTTAATAATTTTATATGTAAATATAAAGCAATTTCGAATTGAAAAGCTTAAAATTGTAAAATTTAAAAAATTCTAATAATAAAAATAAACAGCGAATCTCGTTTCGTATTAATTTTTTTAATTTTTAATTTTCAATGAAAGATCTTAAAATTGTCCAGTTTTTAGTTGAAGATTTAAACAAATAAATCATTTCAAACTGAAAAATATTTTATTGGAAAATTTCAAGAATGAATAATAATTCTAAAGGCAGATTTAAAATTAAACATCAAAAATTGAGTTTAAAATAAAAAAAGATGAAAATTAAACTATCTGAAATTGATACATCAGTAATTGAATAATTTCGGTAATTTTAAATGGTTACAATAATTTTAGAGTTGTCAATTTTCATGTTGAACATTAAATTTTTTAGTTTTCCCTTTCATACGTTTTAATGATGCAACTAACTCTGAATTGGTTGAATTTTGGAAAGTATAATTAGCAATTTAAAAATTATTAATTTTTAAGCAACTTAAATTTACTTCAAATGATTGAAATTTTTTACGGGTTTGAATATTAAAAAGTTGTAATATCATAATTTTCATGTTAAATTATAATTCTGTTCTGTAATAACAATTTCAAACTCTAGAATTTCAGAAGCTTTGACTTTGAAAGATTTAATTTATTTTTCAATTTCAAATTGTAAAATTTTGATCGCTTTGAATTTAAAATTATTCAAATTTAAAAGTTTAAAAATTTTAATTATTTAATGTTAACGTTTTGACATTGTCATATTTTTCGGAATTTTAACCTGAAATCATTCAATTTCGTGATTCTTTAATTCATACCAAAATTGTTTAATGTTTAATTAACTCGGATATAACGCCGGATTTGGGGCTGACCTTGGACCTGACCTACCATAACATAACCGGAAATATCTGCACTCGGAACGTAAACAGTCAGGGGCGTATGAACCGTTTCCGGTGGATTTTACTGCGTGGTAAAAATATGTATATATTTTTTTTAATCTAGACGCATTTAATTCGAAATTATCAATGATTAATTATTGTTTTAAACATGTTTAAAACATATTATTTAAAAATTGGTTCAATAATGGATTTTTAAATTCTTTATAAGATTCAAAGTCAATAGATTTCTTATAAACAGGTTTGCTAATGCTTATCGACTTCCGCAAATGAGAAGTTTACTTTCAAAAGGGCATACATCCATTTTTGATTTTTTTGTGTTGATCGTATCTTTAGGACGAGCCCTATCCACATGCGTATCAGTTTCCTGCCAAAAAGCTTTCAATCCAAACTTCTGGTAATTTAGTACGTGGTCTAGGTACCAAAAGAATGTAGTAACCCAGAAAAAACGATTCTTTCTATAAATGCTGTCAAAAACTTTTTTCTCGATTTCCCAACAAAAATAAAAAATTGATATATGCCCTTTTGAAAGCAAACTCCTCAATTGATCATACATGTGAAAAAACTGTGGGTTTCGCAAGGAGAGTATATTTTTCTATAAACCGGGAGAAATTACAAAAATTTACCCGGAGAATTGGGAGAAAGCATGGAGACGAATATATGAAAAGTAGTGGCCACCCTGTGTAAGATTAAAAAAAACTTGAATGAAATTGTAAAAAAAGTCGTATGAAATTAGGCGTTTGAATATTCCCTTCGAACGTTTAACCGAGTCTATTTTTCCGAATTAACGATTGACCTAATTTTTATTTTTTCGAAAATCTTTGGCTTACTTCTAATTTTTTCGAATTACTATTTGACATAATTTTAATTTTTTCGAAATACCATTTGCCTAAATGGTAATTTGGAAATAGTATAATATAGTATCAAACAGTAATGCGAAAAAAATAGAATTAGGCCAGATGATAATTCGGAACAATAGAAATGAAGTAAAACAGTAATTTGGAAAAATAGAAATGAGGATAAATTATTATTCAGTCAAATAAATTAAAAATAAATAACAATTGGGGCAAATGGTGAATCGGAAAAATAAAAATGTGGCCGAATAGTAATTAGGATTATATGCCAAATAATAATTCGGAAGAAAATAGAATTAGGCTAAATTGTCCAATTTAGAAGTTTAAACTTTCAAATTGTCCGAGTTTAGAAATTTGAAACTGTCCAATTTCAAAAACTTGAAAATGAAAAAATGTTAATTTCCCCAATTGAGAAGTTTAAAATTGTCTAATTTGTAATACTAAAAATTTGAAATTGTCCCTTAGTAGGTTTAAAGTGGTCCAATTTGATTTCTCAAAATAGATCTAAAAAAGTTTAAAATTTGAAACTGTTCCAATTTGGAAGTTTAAAATTATCCAATTTCCGACCTTAAAAATTTTAAATAACTTATTTGCATTTAAAAAATTAAAATTGTCCCATATTTGGAAGTTTGAGGTTTAAAACTATCCAATTTTCAACCATAAAAATTTGAAAGTATTCAATTGAGGATATTTAAAGTTTAAAATTAAAAATGGTCCCAATTTAGAAGTTTAAAATTGTGCAAATTTGATTCCTACAAACTTGAAAATAAAACAAATTTTAATTTTCCAAATTTGAAAGATTAAAATGGTTTAATTTTTAATGCTAACAATTTGATATTGTCTTATTTACAAGGTTTGCTGTGGTAATAGTTGGTTATTCAAAATTTACCTAAGAACAAACTTTCGAAATTTCTAACGTTTAGAAAAAATTGAGATTGTTCAATTATTTCGAAATCTACAAATTCGAAATTGTACAATTTTGTAAATTTAAATTAACGCAATTTGGAGGTTTAGAGATTAAAATTATGCAATTTTGAACCTTAAAAATCTGCAATGTATCATTTAGATTTAAAACACTTTTATCCTCCCATTTTGGAAGTTTAAATTTTTAAACTGTCCAATTTTTAACCCTAAAAATGATTAAATTCTTAAGTAAAGCATAACAAATTAAAAGTTTAAAATTTGAAATCGTCCCGAATTGGAAGTTTAAAATTGACCAATTTTGAACTGTAAAATGATGAAATGTCTCGTTTAAATTAAAAATTTTTTAAATGAAAGTCTGGTTAAAAATTGTCCAATTTTCAACTAACCGAAAATTCATTTTCGCCAAATGGTACTTCAGAATAATAAAAATTAGGACAAATGATAATTCACAGAAAGGAAAATGAGGCCAAATGATAATTAAAAAATAAATAAATAAAATAAAAAATTATGTCAAATAGTACGGAAAAATTAGAGCAAAGATTTTGGAAAAATAACGTCAAAGTTTTATTTGGTAAAATAAACATTAGGGAAATTTGAACGGGGTAATATTCATGCGCCTTGTATGAGACCTTCAAAAAGTCACATTGAAAAAAAGTCGCACAATCCGAGGCCTGAATCTGCAACAATGATATAAATACCTTAATTAAGTTAGGCATGACTTGATCGAGGTAAGGTTCAATCACTTCCCTCCCGTGATGCTCCACAACCTTCTGAAGCATTTTTATCGCGCCCATATTTCTTGGATAGACTTCTGTCGAACTCAGAGACGAGGCTAAATTTATTATCTGATCCGGGGGCAATACTGTTGCAAGGGTCGCTGCACATTTCTCCGCAATCCGGAGAACCTGCGAAGAGAAAAACTCGTTAATTGTAAGAGCGGTGGTAAAACAATAAAAAAACAAAAACTTCCCGAAAAAACAAAAACTCAAAGAGAATCTAGAGACCACAAACACCCATTTCCAAACACTTTTATTTTATCAGGCAAATAAAACCTAGTACGTGCCACTTTCGTGCAAAGTGCATGGAACTAATTGAAACTACATGAAATTGAATGAGTGAGTTTTAATTTCGATTCCGAATATAAAGTCTAATTCACGAAACATTTTCAAGTTCTCAAAGTTTTTCAATTAAGGTGTCTACTCAAATCCTGGAAAAAAATTCCTTGACAATTCCAGATTTTTTCCAGGTATAATGTCTCATTTAGACAAATCGATTATTTAAATAATTCAATAATACTAAAAACATAATTAATTATTTCTTGAATTTGTCCCTAAAGTCAATGAATTTGTATAATAATTCTAACAAATTATTTTGTCTTCTTATACTTGCAATTCAGTACATATTTAGGTAAAATTAATGTGGGTACTATATTAAATTAAATTTAAACCATTTCGAATTCCTAACTTTTGAAGTAAAATTATTGCATTTTCAACAAGATATATGAATTTTTAACCAAACGGTTGAATTTCCAACCAAACAGATTAATTTTCTACCAAAAATACGATTTGTCAATAAATCACATGAATTCTCAACCAAATAATTGAATTAACAACTAAAAAAGACGAAGTTTCAATCGAACAGTTGAATTTTGAACTAAAAAAGTCAGTTTTAAACCAAAAATTGAATAGTTGAATATTCAGTTAAAAAAATTATTATACACAAAAAAAATATCAACCAAAGAAATGATGAATTTTCAACTAAAATAATGAATCTTCGACAGAAATAGATATTTTCAACCAAGACGATGAATTTTTAACAATAGATTTAAACTCTGAACTAAGCAGTTTTTACTTTCAACCGAAAAGATGAATTTTCAACTAAAATGATGAATACTTAACTGGAATACTTGAATTTTCAACCAAAAAGATGAATTTTCAAACAAGGAGATTAATATTCTACAAAAAAAATTTAATCAAATTACATGAATTTCCAACGAAATAGTTGAATTTTTAAACATGAAAAACCAAAATTTCAAGCAACTTAGTTCAATTTACAACTGAAAAAGATCAATTTTCAACCCAAAATGGAATAGTTAAATTTTCAGTGAAATACAAAAAAAATTCGATCAAACTGATGAGTTTTCAAGTAAAATGATGAATCTTTAACTGGAACAGATGAATTTGATTAATTTATACCCAAAAAGATCAATTTTCAACAAAAAACATGAATTTTCAACCAGATACTTGAACTTTTAACCAAAAAAGACAATTTTTTAAATCAAAATACATGAATTTCCAACGAAATAGTTTAATTTTTAACTAATAAATACAAATTTTCAACCAAGTAGTTGAATTTTAAACTAAAAACGATTAATTTTCAACAGAAAATGAAATAGATCAATTTTCAGTTAACAAAATTAATTTTCAACCAAACAGATGAATTTTCAACCAAAAAGATTAATTTTCAACCAAAAATGATGAATCGTTAACTGGAATAGTTAAATTTTTTAAACCGAAAAGATGAATTTTTAATCAAGAAGATTAATTTCTATCAAAAAGACGAATTTTCAACAAAATACATGGATTTTCAACCAGATACGTGAATCAAAAAAAGAATATTTTTTAAATCAAAATACATGAATTTCCAGCGAAATAGTTTAATTTTTAACTAATAAATACAAATTTTCAACAAAGTAGTTGAATTTTAAACTAAAAAAGATTAATTTTCAACAGAAAATGAAATAGATAAATTTTCAGTTAAAAAAATTAATTTTGAACCAAACAGATGAATTAATGATTAATTTCTATAAAAAAGACGAATTTTGAACAATATACGTGAATTTTCAACTAAAACAATTAATTAATTTCTGATGATAAATTTTGCCGATTACTGGTCAAATAATTTTTAGAGAAACGAGAAAAAATATGCCTCGGCCCAGGTTTTAACCCGGCACGCCACTATTCACGAGTGGAGCTTATAACGCTTTTTTGGAGAAAATCTGCCGAGGCAGATTTTTTCTCGTTTCTCCAAAAATTATTTGACTAGTAATCGGCAACATTTAACATCCGAGATTAATTAATGACCCTGATCAACTGGAACAGATGCATTTCAAACCAATAAGATGAATTTTCAACCAAAAAAATTAATTTTCAACCAAGAATATTAATTTCTACCAAAAAAGACGAATTTTCAACAAAATACATGAATTTTCTACTAAAAAAGACAAGTTTTCAATCAAACAGTTTAATTTTGAATTAAAAAATATAAAATTTCAATCAAATATGGAATATTCAATTGGAATAGTTTTTAATAATTTTTAGTTAAAAAAAAATTCAACCAAAAATAACAACTAATTATCAAAAAAATAGTTACATTTCCAGACAAAGTGAAGATTTTTCAACTAAAATAATGAATCTTTAACGGGAATAGTAAATTTTTAAACCAAACATATGAATTTTCAACTAAAATGATGAATCTTCAACTGGAATAATTGAATTTCCAACCAAAAAGATGTTTTTTTTTTTAAGTAAAATGATAAATCTTCAACTAGACACAGTGATCGTCTGAGATCTTTAAGTTTGTCTTGACTGACGAGAAATTCCGAATAGGCTATTCTATTGTTTTTGTCCCGTAGAATCCGAAAATGAAGGTCCCAAAATCGTAGCTGCTCCTCTTTCCACGATATGGTCAAAAAATGTCATTTTTTATTATTTTTATTAAAAATGATGCATTAAAATGGGAAAATAAAGCTTTACTATGTAATTTTGACACTAATAGTAATAATTTTTATGAAATAATAATATATTCAATGAATATTATTTAGAAACTAGATAAATGTACGTTATTGCCAACAGACATGTATTATGAACTATCTATCTATCTTTTTTCTATATTATAAACTATTTTATAAACTGCTATATTATAAACTATCAGTAATAATAATAATACGTATTTTTTAAGCTATATATCAAACACAAGTAATATATTTATTATTATATTGGTTATAAATTATGTTCTAAGTTATTCAATCATATCACTGTACACAAAATGAATACATGACCGATTTCATATGAAATCGGGCAGTCTGACCCTGTTGATGTCATGGAATTGTTTGGGGCTGAAATATATTATTTACCAAAGTAAAATATGAGACACGTATTTTTTGTTTTTGACGAACTTAGGTGTATATGAATATTCAGGTGAAATGTTTAAAAATTAACGAAAATTTTCTCAAAAATATTGTATCTTGGGAACCAACTTACATAATTTAATTTTCTTTGCAGGATCATGTCTGGAGAACTAAACTCTTTTAAAATCCAGAAAGAAAATTGAAAAAAGTTGAAATTACCAGAATGTCGTACATTTTTCTAAAAAAATAAAAAGTCAATTTTTTCAAAAAGGCCACCTTCGATTTGTTTTTTGATTTTTTTTAAGATTATTTGTAATATAGTGAAGATATCCTGTAAATTTCATCCTCGCTAATCAGTGTAAAAAATTAATTTTCCACCAAAAAACACGATTTTTAACAAAAAAATTAATTTTTAACCAAAATGGAATAGTTCAATTTTCAGTGTAAAAAATTAATTTTCCACCGAATTGATGAATTTTCAACTAAAATATTTGAATTTGAAACAAAACAGGTGAATTTTTACCTAAAATGATCAATCTTCAACTAGAATAGTTGAATTTTTAACCGAAAAGATTATTTTTTTAAACAAAAAAGACATTTTTGAATCAAATGAATGAATTTTAAACGAAATAGTTGAATTTCCAACAAAAAAGATGAATTTTCAATTAAATAGTTGAATTTTGAACTAACAAAGATCAATTTGCAACTAAAAATGGAATAGGTATCAATGTTCAGTGGAAGAAATTCATTTTCCACCAAACTGATGATTTTTCAACTAAAATGATGAATCTTCAACTGGAATAGTAGACACATGTATTCATTTTATGTACAGTGATATGATTGAATAAATTGGAACAAAATTTATAACCAATATAATAATAAATATATTACTTATGTTTGATAAATAGCTGCAAAAATACGTATCATTATTATTATTATTATTACTGATAGTTTATAATATAGCAGTTTATAAAATAGTTTATAATATAGAAAAAAGATAGATAGTTTATAATACAAGTCCGTTGGCAATCACGTACATTTATCTAGTTTCTAAATAATATTCATTGAATATATTATTATGTTATAACAATGATTACTATTTGTGTCAAAATTACATAGTAAACTTCATTTTCCCATTTTAATGCATCATTTTTAATAAAAATAATGAAAAATTACATTTTTCGACTACATCTTGGGAAGGGGAGCTGATACGATTTTGGGACCTTCATTTTCGGATTCTACGGGTCAAAAACAATATAATAGCCTATTTTTCGTCAGTCAAAAAAAAAAAGAAAAAAAAAAACCTAAGTTCAGACGATCACCGTGTAGAATTATTGAATGTTCAACCAAAGATTAATTTTCAACCAAGAAGATTAATTTCTGCCAAGACAGACGAATTTTCAACTAAAAAGATTCCATTTTTACCAAAAAGAACGAATTTTCAATCAGATACTTGAATTTTCAACTAAAAGCTATCAATTTTCAACAAAAAACAGAATAGTTACATTTTCAGTTAAGAAATTACTTTCAAACTGAAAAAAAACTAATTTTTGACAAAATAGTTAAATACAGTAATATAAAGCTACTTTTACAAAGGAACAATCTTTGCGATTGAATTTTATATTGCATTTTTTTTTTAATTGGGTAGACACCCTGTTAAATTCATCCAATGTAGAACAGAGACCCTCTAAACTCAAAACTTCTCATGCTTCACATCAAACAATGAAAGAACCTTTAAGAAAATAATCACTCAGAAAAGGTTCTGTTCGACAAAAATTTGATTCTTGGAACAAAATCTTTTCTGTGTGATCAAGAGCAAAGATGCTAGGAAAATTCGGTTACAGTTTCGTTGAAATCTCTCGACGGAACTTGGCTTTTTCCTTGAATCCTTGATACGAAAGCATGCAAACAAACAAATACCTCAAATGTCTCTACTGTGAATCTAGGAGCTCCGACCTCTTCGTTCGGATCTTCAAATTTGTGGGCATGTATGACCTTCAGGACGAGAAGATCGGCGTAATTCAAAAAGATTTCCCGAAGCTCGGAACACTTGACCATTTCCATAAGAGCATTCAGGACATCCGGGACGACTTTCACGTGCTCATTCGCCAAATTCTCGAGCAGGGTTTTCAATAATTTCCTGACAAACAAAAATCCCAATGTTATGTTATTTTGATTTAGATTTAAATCAAATAAGAAAATAAATCAGAGTGTCTAGCATGTCTGCGAAAAAAATTCTAGGACTTTACCAGGTTTACCAGGACAAAAAATGCATTTTTCCAGGTTCTTTTTTTTTACAGTGAAAAAATACTTTTCAAGAAACATAGAAATTGTAGGTCTAATGGAACTAAAAAGTTTCATATGCGAAATTTCTCATAGGCGCCCAAAATCTCATTTTATGTTCAAAGAACCGTCTTTTGGTGAATGTTCATTTTATCACGATGAAAAATCCGACGTTACAATCGACAATATTTCGAAGTTTCTCTTTTTTCAACTTTAACAACAATTTAATAATATTTTTTAAATTCAATAATTTTTTGCTGTGATTTTAAACCCAAAAGGACGAATTTTTTGTCCAAATAGACGAATGTTCAACAAAACAGTTGAATTTTCAATCAAAAAGGATAAGTTTTTAGCCAAATACTTCAATTTTCAACCAAATAATTAAATTTTAAAGAGAATACTAGAAATTTCTACTACAAAAAGCAATTTCCAACCAAATAGTCGAATTTTGAAATAAAAAATATTAAGCTTCAGCCAAAAACAGAGTTGAGTTTGTAATACAAAAAGTTGAAGTTTCAACAAAAAAACTAATTTTCATAAAAATAGTTAAATTTTCAATCAGAATTGAACTTTAAAAGGAAAAATAATTAAGCTTGTAACACAAAAGGCGCATTTTTAACCAAATAGTTCGATTTTCAACCTAATTTTGAATTTTCAAGTATAAACATAAATTTTCAGTAAACAAAAAAATTAACTAAATAGTTTAATTTTTAGACATAAATTTTTAGCTGAAATGATGAATGTGCAACCAAGAAAATGAATTTTTAACAAAAAGGGTGATATTTTTATCAAAAAAGACAAATTTGCAACCCAGAAGACGAATTTTCTACAAACCAGTTGAATTTTCATCCAAAAACACGAATTTAAAAAAAAAAATAGTTCAATTTTCACTTAGAAAATATGAATTTTCTACTAAAAACAATGAATTTTCAACCAATAATGAAATAGTTAAGCTTTCAGTTAAAAAAATAATTTTCAACAAAATAGTTAAATCTTCAAACAATAAGATGAATTTTCAACAAAGTAATTAAACTTTCAACGAACGAAATAAAATTACAACAAAAATAATTAATCTATAATTGAGATAGTTAAACTTTCAATTAAAATTATGAATCTTCAAAAACAAAATTATTTTTTAATAAAGTGGTTCAACCTCCTCCCAAATAATTGAATTTTATACCAAAAACGATGAATGCTCAAAGAATAATGTAATTGTAGATATTTTAAACAAAAAGGATGACATTTTAATAAAATTGTTGAATTTGCAAGCAAATAATAAATCTCCTAACCAAAAGTATAATCATTAGGAGGAAGCGACAGAAAAAAAAACAAGGCAAATAAATGACTAATAAGAATATTATATCACGGTAAGTAGACCCAAATTTCATTTTCGAAATTCCCTAACTTTACTTTGACCAATTTTTTATTTTCCGAGGCCATTAATATTTAAATACCAAAATCTTAATCTTGGAACATTTTTAACATACAATCTTTTATGAACGAAATAAAACGATTTCAAATTAAAATAAAAAATTTCGAAATTATTATCCTTGACAGTTATTTAAAGTGCCTATTATAGAAGTTGCCTGACTTTTGCAAGATTTTGGTCAAAAATCCCTGACTTTCACCCAGCCCCGTGATACTCTGAAATGAAAGTGACGGAAATGTTGAGTACGGCAGAGGGTGGCGCTGGCTGTACTTTCAGGCCGAAAATTATTCAAATGCATGGGGAAAGTGTCAACAATGTGAAATTTTATACTTTTTATATTATAAAAACGGAATTTTTGCCTTGAGAATTTTGAAGATTTCAAGAGAATGAAAAAGTTTTCTTAAAATTCCTGGTAAAATTTAAATAATGTTTTCGAACGTGTCATTTAAATAAATAACACGAGAATTCTAGATCAATCTAAAATATCTATACCTTACACCTATATACCTAACTACCCTATACCTATGTACCCATCCACACATTACTACTTTCCAATCGTGCAATGCACGCCTACCCCGGAAGGGAAATGGCCTAATGATATAATAATAAATCTTTGAAGTCTAAGATCCTTCATATTGAATTTAATTCAATATTTACTCTTATTTTATTTTGAAGAATTAATTCTCCTAGTTGCTTGAAAATCACCCAATTTGCTATATATTTTAAGATTTTTGGGCTACTTTGTTTATCAGAAGTGGATGCGGCGAGGTACGACAGTACTATGGTCTTAAACAAGAGGATTTGGAGGGGGAGGGGTAAAAATAACCCAAAATTGGAAACGTTATTTATGGACGGTCCCTAAGAAACCTTGATCATTTTGCTAATGTGAATTCAAATTAATTTTTTACGTCAATTTCCATTTTAGTCTTTAAATTGAAATAATCACTTAATAATGGAACAGGTTTTGGTTTCGACTTATTTCATATTTTAAATTTCACATAAAATATGTTGGTATGTGCGATATATTTAAAAAAATTAAAGCCTTTGAAATTGAATAACTCGAAGTTATATTCTCGTAATTTTTACTTATATAATTTATTCTTAATTAAAAAATACGATCTCTAGAGTAGCAAGCTAATTCAGAATAACAAGTACATATTGCTGCCTCGAACATTTATAAAAAAAAGCTGTGATTAAATTCTCGCTGAAAATATAAAAACCAGTCGTTATGAAAACATTTCTCTGAACAGATTTTTAATTCCCCTTGATCCGGAGTCGCACTTGTGCAATGGATAGAGAAGCGAGAGATAAGACTGGATATAGCAAACTTTTATGTTTTATAATCCTCATAGATTTTTAATTCCTTAAAAAAAATATGATGCATCATAAAACTGATCACTAAAGTATTATTTTTATTTCTTATTAATAGATTTTCATCAATACCCGCGCTGGAACTTGCGACGTACATGTTCGTTGGTAATCGAAGCTGTATCCCGCTTGTTGTACAATCTAATAATAAAGTTCCATGCTATATGTATAAATAAATAACAATTTATAAAAAATGTAAAGGGAATAACAATGCCATACATTGAACCAGAAGAAAGACCTCGATGATGTTAAGAAGATCCTTCATCGTCAATGTTTCGAGGGAATGCTCTCCTAATCGGGAAACGAAAATCCAATGTCAAAAAATCCAAAGTCAGAAATAAATTCCTTAGTACGATTAAAAAGACATTATGTCAAAGTTGAAAGAAGGCATGCCCTCAAAATTCTCCCCTCGAGTTAGTTGTACAGTTATTGACATTGTAAATTTGACAATGTTGAAATATAGTGAAGTCCATCAGTAAAATATGAAGGACACATTAAACAGTTATACTCAACTATCGATGTGAGTACGGTTTCGGGAATGGATTGTAGTGACCTTCAAGATAAATTAAGGGAATCCAAACGTAAACAGTTCGGGTCGCGGGAACCAATTCTGTTGGATTTAGATGCCTGCTAACAGCTGACGCCCCGGCAAGAAGGCTTGCATTGAAAAGTATTCGAAAATTTCTTCATTGTTAGATAGGTGGCTGTGATGAGAACTAATTTTTTTAATTTGTTATCATGATTTCATATTTTTTGAATTGATCACATGTGAATAAAGCGAAACTTTTTTTTTGAAGTAATGTATTTTTATGCACAACTCTACTAGATTTTGCACATTTTATTCTTTTGAAGCGCCTTCTAATGCGTCAAATGAAAATGGCGTTTTTAATTTATTTCATGTTAAGTTTGACTGCTCCGATCGGCTTTGAAAGCGTTTGGAATCTAAATATTTTTGCTACCTAATAGATGATTAATAAAAGGAAGGCAGAAACGGCATTCCTAGGTATCAACATTTGTAATAGCTTTGAATGAAAGCCTTCTTACGGGGGCAACTATCGCGCTGAGATAACGCGCATCGAAAAAAGTTCCGTGTACTTAAATTCTAGGAACGACGTAAACTGAAGGTACTCACATCAAGAGTTGAGTGTGTTTATCAAAATAGACGTAAAAAGACGTTAATTTTGATAATGGAGACAGCACAAGCGTTCCGCTCCTTGTTGATGGTTAACATCGAGAGAAACCATAAAAAAACTCCGGATGTTCTGTCTTCTATATTTTGTTTTCTGTCTTCCGTGCTTGTTCTTTCTCTAGTGGCGGACTGAATACCCACGAGCGCGACATGGAAAGCATCTCTTGGGGCACCAAGACTGATGATTACAAAAAAAAAATATATATATAGGTCATTAGAATTTTGGGAATACGTGTAAGGATAACTGCAATATACGAATAATAACACATGTTCTGGTCTTTCAGTTTAGTAATAATTTCGTGTTACCAAGATTTTGAGATAACATTTTTAATATAAATAAATGTTTAAAGAAAATTCTTGAGATAACCGAACACTGAAGCATTTTAGCCCTTTACGGTAAGCTCTAGTTTAGTAGTACCTTGGTTTAAAAAAATGTTATTTGGTCACATCCCGTGTAAAATGTTATCGGGGAAAACTTGCGTCCAGTTAGGGCATTGTCTAGAACGTCCAATCCAGTCGGCCTTTTTAGGCCCTAATTGGGTGCTGGCTAGCTCGTCATAACCAAATAATTTTCTAAGTGTCTCATTCAAATATTTCTTTGAAGATTTAAAAAAAAAACAGGGTGTGTAAAAGTATCAACAATGGAAAATGAGTTCTAAAAGAGACATTTTTTCCTCATCATCTAGTCAGTATTTTCGGGCACTAATCGGGTGCTGGCTAGCGCGCCCGGACTAACCAAATTTCTAAATTTTTAATCTAAACATTTTTTTCACATTTCTGAAAATAGCCAGTGTGTTGAAAAGTATAAAAATGAAAAATGTGCATCAAAAACAAAGAATTTGTTTCACAAGACTGATTGACTAGCACTAGATTAGCTTTTCCGCTCATCTAGCGTTTAACCATACAAAACGTTTCACTTCTACTCAGAGCCATAATAGACCGCCTTGAGAGCGCCACATTAGCGGTCAGGACGGTCTATCCTGGCGCTAAATAGTTCCCCGATAATTTCCATGGAACGAAAAACAAAATAAATTTTTTAACAAAACCTCTGTATATATTGGTTGGAAACTAAACGACAAGTTCGTCCTTAATACAAAGATTTTGGTCTGAGTTGAGATGAGTGAAGCGAATCGAGTCAGAGTTGGTGAGAATCGGAGAGAATATGGATGAATTGGAAGAAAACACTGAGATCAGGAAGTGCACAAAATGCATTAATGAAAAATAATTAACATGAATCACTCATTTTTATTTTACGCATATATAACACAAACTAATGGAAATTTTCTGTATTCAAGATAATACATGCTTTGCAGTGTAAAAACTTAATTTCCAAGATTCCCTGATTTTTCCTTAACCAATTTTTTATTTTCTCTGACATTCAAATACCAGCATTTTAATATTGTAATATTTTCAACATAGTACCTTTTATAAACATAATGAAGCAACATTTCAGATAGAAATTTTACATTTTATTTATGAATTTGAAAAAAAAATCATTTTTCTACCATAAAAGATGACTTTTTAACAAAATAATTAAATTCTCAAGAAAATAATTTATTTTTAAAAATAGAAAGATAAATTCTAAACAAAAAAGTTTAATAGTTGATATTTCAAGAACGAAAAAATGAAATTAAAGAAAAATGAATTTTAATACAAAAAAGACGAATTTTCAACAAATAACAATTTTGCAGTCGTAAAAAAAAAAGTTCATCTAAATTGTTGAACCTTCGACCCAAAATACAAATTTTCTGTAAACAAAAATTGAACTTATAATACCCGAACACGAAAATATAAATTTTCAGCAAAAAAATGCATTTTCAACAAAATAGTTACATTTTCAACCAAACAGTAAACGTTTATTGAAAAGAAAAATTTCAACAAAATCGTTTAACTTTTACCCACGCAGATGAATTTTTAATTTAAAAATATCAGTTTTCAATAAAATAATTAAACTTTGAACCAAAGAGATCAATTTTTAACTAAAAACATAAATCTTCAACAAAAAATTAATTCTTAACAAAGTGGTTCAACCAAAATTTTCAAACAAAGTTGTTGAATCCTTAAGCAGAAAAGATTAATTTTCAACAAAACAGTTGCTCTGTTATCCAAGAAATATATAATTCAATTTCTCATCATCTGACAGCATCATAAGCACTTGACTTGTTTTGAATGTGGAATGACTTTTCATTCATTTTCACTCAGTGAATAACCCCCAGTGAAATGAATAGCAATGCAGAAGCTAAATCTACGACTTTCAAAGAACAACAATTTGAAAATTTAAGCAATTTCGCAATCATAATTTTTGAAATCTTCCACTTTCAAGTCATCGCCGAATCTAGAAAATTTTCCTCAAAATTGGTAAAATTTATAAAATGAATTACAAATCTCAATCTTTAAATCTTGTTTGCTGCTTAATCATAAAAAATATGTATTCCTGAAATGGAAATTTCTGCGAAGCTAAATGTACAATACTTGACGGTTCACATACAACGTCAGGTCCCAAACTGGGAAGCTCTATTTTATGATTAAAAAATGTAACAAAAAATGTAACAAAAATGTGTAAAATTGTAAAAGATATCTAAAATTTCTAATTTCAAAGCCGGCGCCACAGGACTAAATAACCAAAATTTTTTCGAAAATGGGTTCATTGTATAACAAATTCTGAAAAAAGCAACTACACGTTGCAGTGAGGAATTAGTTTGTATTATCAATTTTATTATAGTGATAAAAAATAATTTTAATTTAAATTTTGGTTGAAATTTCAGCTTATTATTTAAGAATAAGATTTTTTTTCTTTCTTACAGCATCGATATTTCTTGAAATTATTATTGTTTATTGAAAAAATCTTATGTTATAGGCCTCCCAGCGGAAAATGGACTATCATAGTATGATTTCATCTCAATAAATATTAATTTTCTCGCAACAGAAGAATTTTTTGTTATGAAACATGTATTATTCTTCTTTATCGTCCCCATATCTTCGAAGAAATTTTTTTTTGTAAAAAATTGAAAATTTAATTCTTAATTTCTATCGAAAGCCGTTTTTCAAAACCCGTGAAATTGTAAACTCAAAATTCTGGGGCCCGTTACTCTGAATTGGCTAACTTTTGTAGATAAGTCTTTTTTATCTGCATTCCGAAACTCAATGTCGCGGGAGCAAGTTTTAATTTCTATTGAAACTGACGATTACATTTTTTATTGCTATCCGCAGCCAAGCCTAATCCAAAATATTTATAAATATTATAAATGGTGATTTGGATTTTTTAGATAGTGTTTTTCCTGAATAATTCCGATTTTGTTGGTTATCTAGTCCTGTACTGCCAATCTTAATTTATTAAGTTGAAAAAGTAGAGAAGCTTTGAGAATGCATTAAATAGTAAAAGAATTAAATCTTGACGAGATTATTATTTTTAAGGAGAAGAGAAGGTTCTGTATGTTGTTGAAAAATAGTCTTTCTTGGTGAAAAATTAATTTCCTTGGTAAGAAATTCATCTTTTGTTTGAAAATTTACGAGGGGTCAACAACTCGTGAAGTCAGGTGTACGTAAAATTTCTTTATTGCTAACTTTTTTTGGGGAGATTTCATTTATTTCTTAATACAACTTTTTATTAAATCAAATCCTCGTTTCAAAGTAATACAAATATTCAATAATAAAACAATATGATGGGTATTGATATTCATATGTATTATTATTTAAAATATTATCAATCTAGGTAAAAATGGTTAATTTTTAAATATAGGTACAGAAAATAGAAATAGCAAGAAATAAGAATTAAAAAAAGTGAAGATTTTTTCGATGAAAACATGAAAAACAACATTAAGACAGTTTCCTATCACAAAAAAAAACAGATGAAAAATTCAATTCAAGATACTTATCTTGGAATTTTTATACCAATCGGTTGAAAAGTGCAATCTTCAAAAATACTCAACATATCAATGAATTAATCCAAGAAGCGAGTAACTCTTGATCATTTCATAATAATAAAAAGATAATGCTTAGATTTTCAAAAAGAAGAAAGGAGTATATATGAAGAATTATTTTTGAAATTCTCCGATCGGACTCAAACTTCAGCAAAGATTAGTCATATTTCATGGAAATTCATGAAAAAAATTATTATTATGACAAATATTTACCGAGGGTGCAAGGGTGAAATTTTTTGAATTTTTTAGGGTTCAATCGACTTCAGCAATCTTTTAAAATCAATCCTTGAAAATGTTATAATTTACAGGTATAAATTGAAAAAAAGAATTAATTTTTGTCCTTTATTTCTGAAAAAGAATGATTAATGAAGAAGAATGATTATGAGAACAAATTAACGCACGTGACGAATCTCGTATTTTTATGTTCACAGTAATTTTCAATCCACGAGCAAACCATTTTTATAAGTACTCAGAAATCACGTAATAGTTATTCGCGTTCTTGTTCCATATTTAAAGAGTATGATTTTAATTTTAATCAGTCTGTCTGGCTTTGGTTAAATAACAATATTTTACATAGATAAATATTAAATTTACCTCAGTTTTATTAGGCACAGAAATGTGGCATGCTTTGTCATTGCCCTTCCACTGAAACTGAATTCTCAATTATGTCTTTGAATTTGGCAACATTATTTCCATCGAATTTTTCAAATTATCCAATCGGCATTGAGGAAAAGCGATAAAAATGCCCTCGAGATTTTCGTCATCTATTTTTCATAGAACGACTAAGCAGTTAATTTTTGACTTTGCAAGTTTTAACATTGAATTGTTGTTTCCTGATGAGGAGAACATTTGTCTCTCGCAACATTGAAAATAAAAGATCTTCTTAAAATCCTCGAGGTCTTTTTTTCTGGTCTGAAGTATGTCATTGTTATACTTTTTATACCTTTTATCATTTTCATGTCAGGAAAACATTGTATTTTTCCATTCTTGTTGGGTATTGAAGATTTTAGAAAGAAGTGAAATCACAATCAAAAAACGAAATTTTAAATATTTTCTTTGCATTAAAAGACCCTTTCAAAGGGTGAAATATTTTTCTGAATGACATCAGAATCCACTTTATGTGCCTTTTATGTTTACTTTTTGATGAATCTGAATTCGGAGTGACTTTTTTGTCGAGAAAATGTTTAGAAAAGTGATCATTAGGCTTTAAAACTATAGAAAGGGACGTGGGCTTCTTAATATAAGCAAAGGGTATTGGAAAGACGTCGACAATCACGTCACCTCATAAACTTTAAAAGGCCGACTATTGAGTCGAAAGGTTATTTCGTGATAGCTTTTATATTATATTTGCTTATTTCCAAATTATTATTTTTTCACAAGTCAAGAAACAATTAAAAGTTTCTAGGGTGTAGTTTTCAATAATATTTCATGCTTATCTACCTTAAGTCTGTATTTTCTCATCAAATTAAAAACGATGCTTAAACATTAGGGTGGTCTCAAAATGCATTGAAAAATGTTTTATTTTTTCGAATTTTAATGCATATCCCCTCAAATTTGTACGAATTCGTGAAAAACAATGTTACTTAAAAAAAAAGATATTTAAAGGTTAAGCAAGCTCCATAAAGTTTAACACGTATTTCCCATAGGAAAAAGAAGACGCTTTTGTAAACTTTATTTAAAATCGTCAATATTAGGTTATCGAGTTGGTCCTCAACATTTCTCTTCACGATATGAAACCCAAATTACTTTTTGGATTTTATCCCTATAAGACTTTTTCATCGTGTCCCTAAAAACACCATAAGCGAAAAATTGAGGTTTGCGAGTTTTTCCCGCTAATTATTATTATCATTGTTTAATTGTTTTTTTTTTTAGTACGAATTGTTTCTAATGCAAGGAAAATTACTTTCCAATGATTGATAAATATTCAAATAAATTGTTTACACAATGATTTATTGTCGATAGCAATTTTCTCTTAGAATAGAGTTAGAAAGTCGCGGTTTTTTCTGAATTGTTCAACTTGCTTTCAGCTTTTCAGTTGAAGCGTGGCAATAATAAAAAATTAAGTTAAAAAAATAATTGTTCAAAATATCGTATTCATAATTAATAGGAGGTTACAAAGTATTTTTTAAAACAATTTATGATTGTTTAAAACTATTTTCTTTTCAAGTAATGCTGGAAAGTTGCGTTTTCTTCCCGAAATTTTCAATCTTTTTCAGATTTTCACTTCGAGTGAGATAATAATTAATTCAAGTTGATACAGCATTTGTTTGGATTATTTTTCATTGTTTATAACTATCTATTTTTCGAAGTAAAGCTAAGAAGTTGTGGTTTTTTTCTGAAATTTTCAACTTTTCTTTGGCTATCTCTTTCTTTCATAGGTATATATTTATCTGGAATAAAAACTTAAAACTTACTCATTTACTTCATTCTAATTTGATTATTTATTGAAAATTACAATTCTATCACTGTGAATTCAACTATTTGGTTTGGAAATATAAGTATTAGGTTGAAAATTCATCCTTTTTTGTTTAAATTCAATTACTTGGTTGAGAGTGGAACTATTTTAAAAAAAAATGAATTTATTTAAATTTATCTGTTTTTTATTTCCAATGAAAATCTTTTTTTGTTTGAAAATTCAAATTTCTAATATTACGCCGTTCCTTGAAAATTTATCTCTTTGTTTATAAATTCGTTTTTCTTTTGGTTAAAAATTAAGTTTTCAACTACGAAGTCAACTATTTCATTTAACGATTCATCATTATAGTTGAACGTTCATCTCTTTAGTTGAGCTAGTAACTATTTTGTTGAAGATTGATCTTTTTTAAGGTCATGTTATGACGTCACGTATTACCGGCCGTCCCATTTTAATCTTTCCGCCAATTTAAAAACAGGGAAATTGAAATATTGTGCTAATTCTTTTTAATGACAGGTAACATTATGGGTCAAATAAAGTTGTCATATTATTGCTAAATAAATATTTTTGATATTTGCAATGTTCTCCTCCAAGTTCTTGTATTATAAATTATTTAAATATGGAAGCTAGTGGGAGAAAGCCATTTCAAAAAAAGATGGGGGCGCCACGTCGTAGTGCGGTTGCCGCAAGAAACACCCTGTCGGTTTCGCACAGACTGAATTGGTAACGACGCTAGAATTTTGTATTGTGACTACACCTCAGAATTTAAAAATATTCCCAGACATGTGCTGCCACCTTCTAATTTACAAAACCTAAGGTTCATTATTTACATTTTTTGCATTCTTCAAATTTTGGGAATTCTTTTTAATTCTTCTAAATTTTTTTAAATCTTCTGAAATACTTTGAATTCTTCGAACTTTTTGAATTCTTTAAAATCTTTTGAATTCTGTGAATTTTCTTGAATTCTTAGAATTATTTTGAATTCTTTGCAGGCTTTTGAATTCTTTTGAATTCTTCTGAATTTTTTGAATTCTTTAAATTCTTTCTAATTCTATTGAACTCTTCGGTGAATACTTGGAATTCCTAATATTCTTGTGAATTCTTTTTAACTCTTTAAATTCTTCTGAATTAAATTTTTTTTTATTTTCCGAATTCAAAAATTTAGTATCACTCAAGATTAAAACTAACGACCTAAAATTAAAAAATAATTTTAATTCTTTGAATACTTTTTGATTGTTCGAAGAGTTTTAAATGCTTTAAATTCTCCAAATTCTTTTGAAATCTTTTGATTTCTCATGAATTCTTTGAATACTTTTGAATGCTTTGAATACTTTTGATTTTTTTTCATTCTTTGCATTTCTTGCATTCTTCGAATTTTTGGAATTCTTCTGAATTCTTCGAGTTATTCTGAAATTATTTGACTTTTGTGAAATCTTCGAAATTTTTTAATTCTTTGAATTTTCTGAATTCTTCTAATTCTTTAGAATTCTTCGGAATTCTGTGCATTCTTTTTACTTCTGTAAATCCTTTCGAATTCTGTGAATCCTGTTGAATTGTAGGAATTCTTTTAGATTCTGTCAATTTATTCGATTTCTTAAAATTATTTTGAATTATTTTGAATTCTTTCAAATTCTTTAAAGACTTTTGAATTCTTCAGAATTCTTTTGAACGGTATTATTTGAAGAATATTTAATTCTTTGAATTCTTGTGCATTTTTCGCATTAAAAAATTAAGTAATTGGGTAAACATCCCAGTAATCGCAATCCTAATACCAGTAATGTTGACGCCAATATTCTTTCTTTCTGTATACTTTGAATTAATTGAAATTCCATTTCACACTATGAAATGCTAAAAATAAATGTTTTTTTTCCTTCTAAATGTTAGTTTCATCAGATTTTTTTAACAACATATTAACCAAGTTACACAATTATTGGGACCTGCACGATTATTGGGACCTTCACGATTACTGGGATACTTACCTTACTTAAGATTACAATAAACGACTTAAAATTAAAAATTCATTTCAATTCGTTGAATACTTTTGGATTCTTTGAAGACTTTTGTATTCTTTAAGGACTTTTGAATTATTCCGAATTCTTCTGCATTATTTTGAATTCTTATAGTTCTATGAATTCTTTTAATTCTTTTGAATTCTTTTGAATTCCTTGATATCTTTTGAATTCCTCGAATTCTTTATAATTCCTTAGAATTCTTTTAATTCTTTTCTATTCCGTGAATTTGTTTGCATTCCTTGAATTTTTTTGAATTCGTGGAATTCTCTTAATTCTTCAAATTCTCTTGAATTCATCGAATTCCTAGAATTCTTCTAATTTCTAGAATTCTTTTGAATTCCTTTCATTCTTTTGTATGCTTTGGATTGTTTGCTTTACAAAATTAAGTAATTGGGTAAACATCCGAGTAATCTTGATCTTAGTACCTGTAATGGTGACGCCAATTTTCTTCTTTTCGGTTCACTTTGAAATAATTGCAATTTCATTTCATACCATAAAATGCTAAAAATAAATGTTATCTTTTTCTTCTAAATGTTACTTTAATCAGAATTTTTAACAATACATTAACCGAGTTACACGATTATTGAGCCACTTACCTCATTTACATATTCAATAAACGATCTAAAATCAAAAATTCATTTCTTTGAATACTTTTGGATTCTTTGAATTCTCCTGAATGACTCGAATTCTTTTGTTCCTAGAATTCTTTTGAATTCTTTTGAATCATTTCAACTATTTTGAATTCTCGGAATTCTTTTGAATTCCTTGCATTTTTTTTAATTCTTCGAGTTCTTTTCAATTTTTCGAATTTTTTTGAATTCTTGAAATTCTTTTGAATTCCGTTGGGTAAAAATGTCATCTTTTTTATTAAAGTTTCTACTGTTACATTTTTGGTTGAGAAGTCATCATTGTAGGTTGAAAATTCAACTATTTAGTTAAGAATTCAAATATTTTGTTGGGAATTCAATTGCTTTGTTGAAAATTCAATTACTTTGTTGAAAATTCGACCTTTTGGATGAAAGTTCAACAATTATACTGAATGTGAGTCTTTCATGTTCGAAAATTTGACTATTTGGACAGAAAATTCATCCTGTTGGATTGAAAGTTCATCTTCTTTGTTTGAAAATGCATATTTTTTTCGTTAAAGTTGTTTCTTTTTTGTTTTGGAAATCAAAAATTTGGGTAAAAATTCCTCTCTGTAGGTCGACAATTCAACAAGTTAGTTAAAATTTCAACCATATGGTTACAAATCTGATAGCTATGTTAAAAATTAAAATATTTTATTAACGAATTCTCTTTTTTGGCTAAAATAAATAAATTTGAAATTTTTTAATTGTTATTGGAAATTTTATTATCTTATTTCGTTCATAGAAGATCATATGTTACATATGTTACAATATTAAAATGCAGGTCTTTAAATATTAATGGTCATAGTACGAGTTAAAAAATGTGCAATAGAAAATTCTTTAATTTTGAATATTTGCAATTAAAGAATCTTCAATATTTAATGTCTATAATAGAATATAATGCAATTTTTAATACTTTTTTTAGTAAGATTTACAAATTTAAAAAAGAAGATTCAAAATTGAAAATGTTCACATTTTGAGGATTTAACATTGTAATTTATTCACTTTTGTATATTTTTAGTTGAAAATTCTTAATTTGAAAACATTGAAAATGACAGCGCTGATTTATTTTTTGGAAGTTTTTATCATTTTTCACATATTGATCATATGATGTGCGATTACACGACATGATGTGACAATCTACCAAAAACATTTACTCTAATTGTTTGAAAGATTAAATAAAAAGGTCTCATCGGGGATTATTTTAGAGCACTCTCTTTAAAGATGTGTTAGGTTACAATTGAAATATTTACCCAAAAATTTTCTGATTTACCTGCAGCGTAATAAAATAATAAATAATATTAGTAAAATAATAAGAATACGCAAAACTTCAACGCGTTCTATATTAGTTTGAAGGTAAATCTTATAATATTTACCAAGTTATGACAGAATTACATTGATATTGGTTAAAATAACAAAACAACAATCGCCAAAACCTCATCAAGATGTCATCGCACGTTCAAGAAAACAATTAGGGGGAAACTTTCAAACTTAAAAGTCTCCTGTATTTAAATGCGATAAATTTGAAATATACATGAGTGAATAATAGTTTTTGAGATATACTCTTGAAAAGCAACAGTCAGAATTTTGATTTTATTAACCTTGGTTTCGAATGAACTGAATGAATATACTCGAAAGATTTTACACCTGAGAGCAAAAGTGACCTTTATATGGAGAAATACCCATGAAGAAAGAAGCCTCTCAAGTAAAGTTTCCCATATTTCAAAACTTCGACCTCTTCTCTGATATGGCATTCGAGTTTTATTTGTTTGGAACTGGTATTTCTAGAATCAAAGGAAAGGCTAACATAAAAAGTCTAAAATCTATTGTTGGTAGAAAAATCTAGGTGAATATCGAATAGGATTAACTTTCCATTGTAAATAACCATGCACACTCAGATCGGACCTTGATTTTTTCAAATTTGTGTTTAAAGTTCAGGATAATTAATAATATCAATTTGTAACTTTTATACGTCGATGAAAAAATGGTAAAAATAATTATAATTATCACCACATACCTAGATTTTTAAACTTATAAATATTGTAAATTCGAGGTTCGCTCCGAGAGGTCCTACTGTATTGATTTGAGGTCGCGGATTTCGTCTGATAAAGCTGCTTGATGTGGTGAACCACTGGTTTACCGCGTTTTACGGAAGCTAATTAATCCAGGTGTATTGTGTTTCAATGATTGCTGAAGTTTGTCGATCGCAGACTTTATAGAATGAATATCAGTCGAATATTATGGCGTTTTAAAAAATTTGAAGATAAATAATGAAGTTATTTTACTGTTTTGTTCATTTATTTTGAAGACTTATGTATCTAATGGTATCTAATGCACGGAGAAAAGTGGCCAGTCAGCCTAAGCATCTAGAGTGTCATACTGACTATATTTCAGTTTTAACCATGGGACAACCTCCTAGATGGTCTAGCGTACCCTCAGCGGAGTGTCAAAATTTGACGGTTAGATTCAATATCACAGAGTATAAAGTTGACGATCCTGGAGTTTAAACCTGATTATCTGAGGATATTTAAGTTTCATTATTCTTGAGCGTTAACATAATCATGTCAGAGGGTCAACTTTATTATCTTTTGTCCTTCTTCTACCTACATATATATTCCTTAGAGTAAGAGAGACGAGAGACTTACGATACAGCGGAGTGTAATGTGAAGAGTGATCGTCCGCTGTATCGTAATGTACAACATTACGATACTCTACGCTATCCCATAAAAACGCGTTTATACACCGGATTCACATAGATTAAATAACTCTATAGGATGTTGTACATTTATACAATGACCTTCACGGTAAATCGCGGCTCTTCGAACCGTTCTTCTTCTCCTGCTTGCTTTTGGATTCTTATAGTGCCAAACCATAAACTGCGTGACTCCGCTGACCTTGCAAGCCCCTCTCTCTCACCCCCTTGGGTCACCTCATCCGGTATATCAGGTTCCGGTGAATCGCGGTCCCAGTGTATTCGTATCAATTCACGCAATGAATGTTAGCTAATTAAGTTATTACACTTTTTTAAAAGTTATGAGGTGTATTTTTTAATGGAATTTTCAGAAATATTTACACCTTGAGGGATTACTTAAAATAACATAATTGAAAGGCTTGATAAACATCTACACGGAAAAAATTTGTTCTTGAGGAATTACAGAATTAGTTACGATGTGGCTGATATGAGAAACAATCCCTGATAATGACAGACTTACGTTTTTGTAAATTTTATAGAACTTTTTTTATAAGAATTGAATATAATTCAGAAAGAATTCTCAAACAGGAGAGTAATTTTAGCAGCAGGAATCTTTAAAATTTGCGAAACTAAAGTAATTTTTATAAACAAATATCCATATCAGGTATTTTTGATGGAATAAATGAAGTTTTTTCTATGGAATCGATCATATATAACTTGGAAATTAAACCTAAGTATCATATTGGTCATCAAATAAAAGTTAGTAATTGTTCAAACTACCTCAATTAATAAAGGCACTATTTGGCTATTTTTGGAGGTACAAACTTGATTTTTTTTCGATGTAATTAACTGCAAATTACTAACTTCTACATTTTTTAAAACATTTTGATGATAGTGAACATTGATAATTGATAATTGTTTAATCAAACTTAATGACTATATGCACTACTTGGCTATTTTTTACCATTCAAACTTGTTTTTTTTTGTGTAATCAACTAATAATAACACATTTTTCAACTTTCTTTGATGCAGAAATATCGTATCTTTAACCCTATCTTAAGAAAGAAATGCAAATTATTTTTATTATGAAAATTAAATGATTGATTCTTGAATTTGTGCAAAAAATATTTAATATGAAATATTTGCTTTTCAAATTGATGATCACTCAAAACAAAACATAAAAACATTATAAGAAAATATGAAAGAATGTATGCGGGTATAAATTTCACCATATATGCGATGTTTAAAACAGTATAATAATCACTAAAATAGATACTAACATGAATAAAAAGTAAAGTGTGGAAAGAAACTGCTAATTGAAAATTTTTCAGAACAAGTATATATTTTGATGTTCACAAAGGCATGAAAACAGTTTTTGTAATTTTTTCAGACCCGGAAAACCAGAAAACGGCAGTCAATTCAGTAGTTAAACAAATGTAAACATCCGATTAAAACTTGAACAATTATTTTCAATTTCAAAATAATTTAGAATGAATTTTTCAAATATTTAGCAGTACTTGGCTGTTTATTTGAAATGAGCAATTATAAATAAAATATTCCAAACTAAACAATTTGTAAGTGAATTGCTTCAAAGAGAAAGTCTTCAATTGTTAGAATTTCAGAGTGCAAAGTTTCACCTTTTAAGATAAGAATTTTGATTGTTTCGTTTTGTTGAATTTTGAAATTGCAAGTGAAATTTTTTTATTTCGATTTATAAATAACAACTGAACATTTATTAATTGTAAGCGACTTTAAATTAAGAAATTTGACCTCTAATTTAAATATTGTTTTATTTTAAACGATCAATTGAAAAATGTTGAATTGAAATGTTGAACAGTTCAACTGTTGAATTTTATAAAAAATTTGCGTGTGGAAAATTTAACTGTTGAATTTTCAACCAAGAAGATTAATTTTCTACCAAAAAGACGATTTGTTAACAAAATAGATGAATTTTCTACGAAATAGTTCGATTGTCAGTTTAAAAGATTAATTTTTAACGAAAACAAAAAAACGAATTTTCAACAGAATACATGAATTTGAAACTAAATACCTAGTAGAATTTTCTACTCAAAAATATAAATCACAATCAAAAAGCTGGAATATTTCAATTTTCAGTTAATAAAATTGACTTTAAACAAAAAAAGCGATTCCTCAACCAAACAAATGAATTTTCAAACGATACAGTTTGGAACGATTTAAAAATGAAGCCAAACCATTCTCAATGCTTCGATGTGAAATTGTTCTCTTTTAAATACTTTCAATTCAAAGTTGTTTAATTTATAATCGATTCCAATTTGAAATAATTAAATTTTGAAAGTTTCAAGCTAAAAACTGAATATCTTGTCTTGTTTTAAAGTTAAACTGCTGAGTTGAAAGTGAAACCACTTTGTGAAAAATTCAATTTTTTAGTTGGAGATTCATTATTTTAGGTAAAAATTAAATGCTTTGCTTTGAAATTTCACTATTTTGTAGAAAATTCTTTTTTTGTTGTTGTTAAAAATAAATTTTTTAAACTCAAAATCAAACTATTCCATTTTTGGTTTAACATTTATCTTCTTCAGTTAAAAATTCAGCTATTTGATTGAAAACTTCAGTATTTTGTTGAATCTTTATCTTTTGAAGAAGTATATTAATCTTCTTGCTGACTAATTCACCTTTTTGGCTGAAAATTTATTTCTTTGTTTAAAAATTAAGTAGTAGGTTAAGAAATCCTTTAAAATTCTTTGATTTGGTTGAAAGTTCTTTATTTTGTTGAAAATTATTCTCTTTAATTAAAAATTCATTTCTGTTATTGAAAATTAATTTTTTTATCTCAAAAATTAACATTCAATGTTTTGTCGAAAATTTAAATTTTTTTGGTAGAGATTTAATCTTCTTGATTGAAAATTCATCTGTTTGCTTGAAAGTATAACTATTTAGTTTCAAATTAATCTTTGTGGTTGAAAAATAATTATTTTCATCAAAAACTAATTGATTTGCTCACAAATTTAACTATTTTGTTGAAAATTCGTATTTTTTTATCGTTGAAAATAAATTTTTTCAACTATCTAACTATTCCATGTTTGGTATAACATTAATGTTCTATGCTATACTTGTTATCAGTTTCAGTTTTCTATTTGCAAAAATGTTTCCTTTTGAACATATAAAATATAACAATTTTTTAAATAATTTCAATACATATAACTAGCAAAACTGGCGCGCTGCCCGCGTTTATGTAATGTTCCTTCTTTTGACTGCACAATTATCAAATTAAAATATATGCATAAATTTTAGGTACTATGAAATGTAATTAAAACCCATAAATTGAAAAAGATATTAAAATAACTACATTGGCTATCACACAATTTCAATTTAATTTATATCGTCTTTCGCTAATCTGCAACTTTTATTGAAATATAAGATTTCATTCCAGCAGGAATCAAGAGCAAAGAGTAAAATAATTAAGTTAATTTGGAATGCTGACCCCTCTTTATTTTAAGAAATTTTATATGATTAAATGGAATTACAATCAATTACAATTGAATAAAAATCAAGAAAATTGGCGTCTTGATTACTGGGCAGTTTACCTTATCTTGAAAATTTAGTATTAGAGGATGGGCATTCGGAAAAAGCTATAAAATATGGATATGTCGACTCGCTTTAGGAAAAAAGTGTGTGAATACCGTAAAACGAGATTATAATCAGAGAAAGAAAAAGTGAACCGCGAGAAAGAGATAAGTTAGCTAAATAAAGATTTAGAAAAGAAAACAGTATAATGGGAAAGAAAAAAACGCAAGACGGAGATTGCAAATAAAATAAGGAAATGAATTAAATCGAACGATAGAAATCATTATAAACAGGATGAACGAGTACAGAAATAAAAGGGACTTTTTGAGAATGAAAATTTTAAGTTCAGAAGAGAGATCACAATTGAGTGATAAGAGGCCTGTCAATAGATGTTGCTGACAAAAAAACAGAGGTGAAGGCGTTTTTTAAAAAAGAATTAGTCGCGAATATTCAAATTATCTGGATGACAACTGTAAAAATTGGGGAAAAGGAAACTACTATAGCAAGAATATGTTTCTGAAAAGAAAAGCAATTGATTATGGAGAGAAAAAAAGTATTAAGGGATATGAAGATTAGCATAGATCATTATCACACTGAAAAATGAAGAAAATTATTCGATGCATTCGCAGCTAATTTAAAGATATGAAGATCTGTGAATCGCGGATACAGTTGGCTGCTTCAATCACAAATATTACTTCTTTTTTTTTTTCAATATTTTGACTATTGATTTTATTTTTCAGGATTTTTCTGTATGAACTATAACTTCTTTCCGTTGAAGAAAGTAAAAATAGGATACCAAAAATTGAGGGTTCACCAAGATTGGACAAGCTAGAGGGACTTGAAGAAGAGCAATAGAAGGGAAGATTTAAATTTTCAGTAATAAAAACGATCTTAAACGAAGGGCAAAATCAGAAGCAAAACTCGAAGGGTGCAAAGTACTTTTTTGGAATGTAGCAACCACCAGGGGGGAAAATATAGGTACTTCTACAAATTTTCCGAAAGTTTTGATTATATCGGATTAATAGAAACATGAATTGAGGAGAAAGGTTGGACGAGAGTCAGGCAATTGTTAAACAAAGGTTTCTTAAATGAGTATGCCAATTTTCCACAAAAAAGAGAAATAATATAAATAGAAGGAGCAGCAAAGGATCTGGGCAAAAAATTCTACTAGGAAATGAAACATGGAACATTTGGAGAATACACTGTAAAGATAAGATTAGGGTTATGTCAGATAGACTAGAAAACGAAATTGAGGATAAGGGAAATGAAAACTTATTAACCAGAGGAAATTTTAATGCAAAATTGAGTAAAAAAGGAGCAATATACAGAGAGCCAGAAGAAAAAGTCATAAGAGCATCTAGAGATATGGTATCCAATACAGAAAAAGATCGGTTAATAAAGTTAGTGGACGGTATAGAATGATGCATATTGAATTGTAACGTAGAAAATGATAATGTAGGATAAATTTACGCATGTGGGTAATTCGAATAAGAAGAAGGGAAGGGGATCGTCAATTATTGATAACAGTATAAGTAAATTCGAAGGTTAGAATAAGATAGAAGATTTCAAAATAATGGACAGAATAGAGTTGGTTTATCAACAGATAGGATGTATATTGGGAACAGAATTTGTACGAACAAGTACAGACAATAGGTAACACAATAGGAGACTGTTGTATATGGAATGACGAAAGTAAGAGCGAATATAGTAAATAATGAGTGCTGACGTTTACTCGGAACAGAAAATAAAATAAGAATAGAATATTTTTGAAAATAAAGGAAATGGAAAGAAAATAAAGGTTCGTGGGAAGCTCATATTCAGAATAAGGATGACGAATCAGAAGATATAAATAATGCGAAGACAAAGAAGGTTATTTGAAAGTACATAAAAAAAAGAAAGGAAGAAAAAATCAAGCATAAGTAGTGAAATAAGAATAGAGAATTGGAAAGATCACTTCCTGGAACAATTAGTAGGGATGGAATCTCATACAACAATTAAAGGGAAAGGGATAAACTATAGGAAACCGAGTTAAATTTTAGCAGCGAAGAAATAAATGAGAAACTTAAGAAATTGAAAGAGAAGAAAGCTTCAGTATAATATAAAATCCCGAACGAAGCATGGGTGTATTAAGAGGAAGGTGGCAAATGAAAATACTTCGAGCTGATAAAAAGATTATGGAAAAAAGTCTGATTTTTGAATAGCTGGAGAAAAGGGATTCTTATGCCCATAAATGCAAGAAAGGAGATCCAAAGTATGTAAACCTATTAGTTAACTTAGTTTATTTTCAATAATTCTTCAAGAAAAAAAGGTCAGCAATTATCTCATCAAGGATGCGTTTTAAGAGATTTTTTGATCTTATCTTCAAGCTGAACGTGAAGTTTGAAAATATCATATTTTTTCAAATGTTGACTGCTGTGCATTCAGAAGCTATTTTATTTTTCAATGATTCATGATAGAAAGGCTTGGCATATAAACTAAAGAAATAAACCTGGAGTTTTTAAATCGAAACTTTGCACTCTGTAGAAACCTTCAGAAAAATTGTTTTCTCAAAATGTTTCAGCGTTATCATATAATTTACGAAATTACTTATCTTACCAAAACAGTTCCACTGCGGAAAACTTTTCCATATAGACTATATTTATCTGTTTGAAGTAATTTTTTTGCCTTTATAGCGAGCCCTGCTGTTGGTTTCCATGTAATTCGTTCGTAAATTATCAGTCGATCTTCATATAAAGCGTAACATTTTTGAATACAAACGTTTCCACATCATTTTACAAGAAACCAAACACCTTTGCTCAGAAGGAATCGATTGCCAATCGGATTCAAGCAGAATTCGATTGAAGGAGTTTCCAATACTTTGAAAAATAGAACCAGATTGAGTGTAGTTTTTTCCCGCAAGTGATGAAAATTAAATTCATCGGCTTCTTAAAATATTTTTAAGGTAAAAGCATAGCACTAAATATCATATAATATTCGTCAGAAATAATCAAAGGACAATGAAGAACATAAAGGAAGACCTATATTTTTAAAATTAATTAATTAATTAATATTTTAAGATGATAAATAATCAATTGATCATTTTAATCAATTTTGCAATTCACTGTTCATTCCATTTAATATTTTTTAATATAAAACGAATTTTTAAAAAGGTTATTAATTGTACCTTAATTCATAAAGCTCTAATTTGCTTCTAAAAATACCGAGCGCGAACGTAGAAGAACAACCCGGTCTTCCTGGTTAAGATCTATCCTTTAATCATAAATTGGTTCACGTCTAAATCTCTATGGCGCAGCCAAGCACGTTAATTATATAATAATCTTGAATCCGCAGATCCTCTCTTAGTGACGAGTAAGACGTGAATGTCTTTTTTCGGGAGGCCTGGAAACGATAATCGAGTTTCTTGCAACAGCCTCACTTGGTTAAGCTTAGCATAGAAATTATCGCGCATAAAGCATGTTACATAATTCCCCTTGAAAAGTTTTTATTAATCCTCTAACCATCCACCTTTTCAAGATTGTAAACTGTACGAACAATTTTAAAACGCTGATCTTCTACAAATCTTCTCATTCAATTTACGGATCTCAAATCCTAAAGTATATTATTTAAAGTACTTCGGAATGAGCTAAATTGAATTAAAAAATATCAAACTGAGTGACTGGTTTGACATTAGGCAAGATGTTAGGCAAGGATGAGTTATATCCTCTTGTCTGTTTATCATATTTATGGATAAATGTCTAACAATCGCCCTCTTCGACAAAGAAGGTGTAGATCTCCGTACAGTGAAGGTGCATGGGTTAGCGTCTGCAGATTATCAGGTTATTACAGAAAAATCAGTGGAAGGCCTGCAGAGAATTTTCAGTAGACTGAATACTAATATGATGAATATATAGGCCTTAAAATGCGTGAAGGAACAAAAATTATAGGGTTTGAAGGAAAGGGTGACAATACTGTATGCAATATTGCCTTAGATGATGAGAGGAGAAAACAAGTATAAACAAGAATAAGAAAGTTATGGGTACCAGGGTGAATCAGAGAATTAGGAATAGGGAATAATCATAAGCAAATGGATTTAAGCTTAGAATTTATTTATAAACCCAACAAAGGGGAATTCGTGAGAATTTGGGAACCATTTAACATTGATGAAAAAAAGATTGACAGATAAGGTTTTTGATAGGAGTTGCTTAGGATTGCGGAGATCTGAAAACGTTTAGGAATACAAGGATACAAACTGTGACTATATTGAATTGTATCTTTTTTAAATCAAGGAAAAAAGAAACATAGGAAAAAGTAGTTGAAAAAGGGAAAAGGGTTAAGCAAACCATCCTACGCCTTTCTCAACATATATGCATTCTATCGATCTTGGATGATTCTTCATTTATTATTTCGCAGAATAATTCGTCTCAGAGATTTATGTGATAGGTCGTTATTTTCGCAGAATAATTTTGCATTGGAGCAGATATCATTTGAAGAAATAACATGACACGCATGATAACATTAAAATCTACGCATGAATAACAAAGGAGGATTTGAAAAAGAAAATTATAGATCGTATTAAGTTTTTGATTTATATTTATTTATTCCGTGAATTGAAAACTTACATATTAATCAAAAATTAGGATTGATTGTTCACAATTAATTTATTACTCTATACGACTTGTTTTATATATATAATTTCACAAAAATTAAAATATAATTGATGGACATATACTATTACTGTCGATAAAATATATGTAACAACGTAGATTATTTAACCTGTTTATTTAAAAGACAAGACATGAAGCGGGTGGTCGAGGAATATCAAAATAATTTTTTTGCAACACCCACCTTGAAAGTGAGGACATCCATGCCATTAAATGATGTGCAAAGTGCTTCAATTAAGCAGACTGAGCGAGAATAATAATGGCGCATGCGCACTTTGAAACACATCTTTTCGTGAATCGACGCAATTGACTAAATTATAGGTAAATTTGATGGAAAAGTGCAAAACAGGTCTAAATATTTTCCTCGGAAGGTTTTTGCAAAAATAGCGTATGACACGCGTGCGCACAGGCGATTGCCACGTGTGTAATTGTAGCATTTGTCTTCAGCTTATGCTGTAAGATTTCATTTCTCAATTTAGTTTTCTAACTCGAGCGGCTCCAGGACGAGAACGTGTTGAGATTTTAACAGATTTTCTCTTACGAACTGTGAAATAAAGTTCTTCGAAAAATAATATCAGGATAGACAAAATAACGCTTCCACAGAACATCGCCAAAAGTGATGCTATATCCAAAATGGTTGTAGGCTGAAAGTTTTGTTCAGTAGGTGCATTTATTAAGAAAATTCCGCTGCCGCTGCTTTCTTGAATCGTTGACTCAATGCGCTTTAATATGCCATTTCCCCTGAGTTTCATGATGCTAAAAAAGTGATTGTGGTATCAAAATAACGAAATTCAAACTGTAGATTATGTGTTAACATTATATATATGCGAAAATGTGGTATGGCATTATACTAATTAATTTTTCATCCGTATTGTGTATTTCGTTTTTTTTAATAAGGAATTTTGAGAAATCACGAGGGACTAGCGTCAATCGGTAATCGCAGCTTGACTCAGTATTATATACCATTTCATCATGAAAAGACACCGACACAGCGTCTCAACTTAAATCGACCAACTGAACGCAACATAGCCCATACCACTGAACAATTCCAACCCAATTTTCATTATTGCATGACCAGCGACCGAATCCAGTTCTGACTTTTTCGACGGTTTTCGTAACACAGCTCCACAATTTGAAGACGCTGTATTGGTGTCTTTCCATGATAAAATGGTATTCAATACCTAGTCAAACTGCGATAACCGGTTGGCGCTATTCATGAGTGATTTTTCCAAAATTCATATTGAAAAAGGTACCTCACGTTGGATCACCCTTCATTGATTTTTACTGGATATCGCGAATTGGTATTTTCTCCTCAATGCTTTAGCATTCTGAACTATATCTTTTTGGGAAACTTACAAAAATCTGATGGTTTTGTAAAGAAAATTAAAACATGTTGTTTTTTGGGTGCCAATACTGCATAATAAAGGGTTAAATATTACATGCATTTCTTGTAGTATGCGCAGAATTCTATTCTTTTGTCAAAACAATTGAAAAAATACCTACTAGTAATTAATAGCTTTTTTATACCGACTGTTCTTAGGCATGGCCATACGGATATATATGTGCCTTTCAAGGTAAATTTTTACCAAATTGCATGGTAACTTTGTACCGTCAGGCAACCGAGATGTAATGATGTCAGTACTGTAGAGTGCTATCTTTTTACTGCAAATCTAAAATGATTGAGAATTAATTTGGCATCGAAGAAAATATCAAATAACTAATTTCACAGTAATTTCTCCTGGACTGACTGAATCGATTATACATAATACATATGCGTGTTGTTAATGAAATATGCTGAACCAGAAAAATTCAACATAAAAAACTACATTTTAGAGGCATATATTTTGTATAAATAAATTTTTTGACTAAGATCTTTACCAGATTGAAAGCATCTTGTGTATTTCTTGGTGATTGGTTCCTCTTTATGAGCTTTTTTTGCATTGCCAACCGTACTCGATCCTGGAAGTAGAAACTTGACAATGAAAAACCTGTATCTATTGAAGTTTCTGAAGCAGGAATACAAGTATATGAAAGAACAATCCGACGAAGGTTAGCTGGAGAGGGCCTTATTGCCCGATGATCAGCATTCAAACCTAGACTCACACCAGCCATGATCACAAAACGTTAATTTTTCGACCAATACTTGAAAAATAGATTCATCTGAAAAATTTACCTGAAAAATATTTAAAATACTGAGGATAATTACACATTTTAGTCAAATATTGAGGTTGTAATAGAAATCTATCATGAAATTACATTTTTTCGATTATCACTTATGAAATTCTTATACTTTTGGGCCGATCTATAACTTTTCATAGCCATGGCTGGTGTGAGTCTAGGTTTGTGTGATGGTCTTCGGACAATAAGACCTTCTACAGCTAACCTTCGTCGGATTGTTCTTTCAGATACTTGTATTCCTGCTTCAGAAGCTTCTTGTATGTAAAAGCGTCAATAAAGCACTTACTTTACGCGATTTTGAAGTACTATTACTTGTTTCATTATGATGAACTATATATTGCACACAATGGAACCGATATACTCTATTCGACGTTTATTAATTCATTTGACGTTTTCGTGTAAACGCTAATGCCATCTAAGTTTAAACGTGATGAGCATTTCAAAAATTACATAATATGTTACCATAAGTATGAAAATACAAGTACTGTTTAGACATGCAAACGGTCTTACAAGAAAACAACCAATGTTCAGTTCAGATTTGTGAGCACTCTAATGAAAAACAGTGATATGAAAAAGTATATATAAAAAGGTGTGACAATACCTTCTTCTTGAAGCAGATAATTAATTCAATTGATGTTTCAAAATTCATAAATTTAAGCATATTTCAAAGACTACACATTCTACAATTAAAAATTGGATCAAAAAGTTACTCCATAATCTTTTTTTTTTCAATAAAAATAATTTTTCGTGCTTTATAAGACACTTCTTTTTCTCACAGGTCTTGACGAAGGACAAAACTTATGTTATAAACAAAATAAGAAATCGTGCATTAATTTTCGCCATAAAGCTATAATTTTATTGGTGGCATATTTTTGGATGCGTCCCCTGGCATTCAAGGAGCTCAATAAGTAGCTCATGGTTCATGTTATCCAATGCCTTACGGTGTAGCGATTCTTCCAGGGGGTAATGGCAAAGCCTCTTGATATCGAGGACGCGAGTTTTCATGCTCCTAAGCTACGATGTGATCGCCGTGTCAAGGGCAAAATGGTACTGGGGTTAAAAAATCCTTCAACATCCCTGCCTGCCCCCTCAGTATTGCCAGACAGGCCTAGGTCTCAAAAGAGGTGCCTTAACGGGGAATTTGGAACACCAGATCGAACCCTATAGTATGTAGACCCGCCCCCTGCCAGCGGGGCTCTGCAGAGGGTGTTTATAATTTCCCTAGCTTCGCGTGGGACAATTGAATGAAACACGGTGATAGGCTCCTCAGGGGGCAGTTCACCACGAGCGGTGCGAACTTCTCGAGCCCTTGCGGCTCTGGATTATTGACTCAATCTAGGGGCCCTAAATTAGCTTTTTAATGGCTGAGACGGGAATTCCCGTGATGCAGATTTATCTGCACCACAGCAAAGGCGCCTCGGCGGTTCTGGCCAGGCGCTTGTCAGTAGTGTGCAGGAATTGCCCTAATCCAAGAATCCTGGTTATAAAGGGAAAGGATTAGGGGCTTGTCAAGGTGTGGATCCATACATAAGGGGCCACGAGAAAAAGCGCCGAGGGCATGCATAGCCGTCAAGGGTATGGATGCGATCTTGGTGCCTAAACTCTGCTCTAGAGATCTCACCGTTCTTGAGGTGAGACTCAGGGACAGTAGCGGAGAAAGGCTAGAGGTGCTTATTGCCTCGGCTTATTTCCCTGTCGATGCCGAGGGGCTCCCGTCTGCCAGAGAGGTGAGGGCTCTAATTCGGCACTGTCAAGAGAACAAAATTCCTCTGCTGTTGGGCTGTGATGAAAACTCTCACCACACAGTGCAGGGAAGCACAAACATCAATAACAGAGAAAGAGATTTATTTTGAGACATAGGAGGCACAGAGCTGGAGATTCTGAATCGGGGTGATACTTCCATATTCCAGACTAAAAACAGAAGTGAGGTTCTCGATTTGACTCTATGCTCGGGTGTACTGACGAGCAGGGTGGTGGGCTGGAGAGTCTCCGACAAGGAGTCTCTCTCTGACCAGAAATATATCGTGTTTTGATTAAACCTAGGAAAACCGGTGGTTTCCAAGATCAGAAACCCCAGAAATACACTTTCGGACTCATATAAAGAGAAACTCAGAGGGAAGCTTGCGGAATTTCCCACAAGCTATGGTACCATTGATGAGTTAGAGCATGCCGCGGATTTTCTGCGAAGGGCTCTGACTACATTATATGAGAACAATTGCTCTATAAGCACAATTAGGTCCAGCAAGGGAACAGAATGGTGGAATATCCATCTGGAAAAACTCCGTAAAAAGACAAGAATGTTGAGCAATAAAGCAAATAGAACTATATTGCCTTCAGACTGGGACATCTATAAGACGGCCCAGTGTGAACACAATAAAAATATAAGAAAGTATAGGCAGGAAGATTGAAGGGGCTTCTGCGAGAAATCGAAAAACATTCCGGAAACAGCGAGGCTATACAAGATTCTGGCGAAAAATCAAGAAGCTCACCTCGGGCTCATAAGGCTCGCTAATGGTGAAATGGCCGAAAACGAAGAAGCAACGCTGAATCACCTGATGAAAGTTCACTTTTTGGGGTTTTCAGCGACTTCAAACCGGCCGAAAAGAGGCAGGCTGAGGACAAGAGGTGGAGAAGGCCGACTGAAATATCGCCTCTAATGTTGCTGATTAAGAAAAAGTGGAATCAGCCCTAGGGTCCTTCTGTCCTTTGAAATCACCAGGGGCGGATAGAATTTATCCAGCGCTTTCACAAAAAGGCATGGATTTAGTCGTCCCTCCTCTGACAAAATTATTCAGGGCCAGTATAGCCCTCAAACACGTGCTATTGGCGTGGAAGGATGCCAGAGTGGCCTTCATACCCAAGCCTGGGAGGGAGGGTTACACTGGTGCAAAAGATTTCCGACCAATCAGCCTAACGTCTTTTATTCTGAAGACGTTGAAGAAGGTGGTCGAGAGATACATTAGGGATGAGGTGCTCTGGCCCTCCTCGCTGCATATTTGTGTCGGTATGACCGTCAAAAGCTGGGTCCGAACAAAACACCGAGAATACTGGTAACAAATCAAGGGTTGCCGCCAGGTGAAATCCATCCTTGGTTATACCTATAGAATGAGCAAAGCCAGGGAAATCCTGGGTTTACCCAAGAAAGATATAGGGCAGTGGGACGGATCCTAACTGGGCACAACCACATGAACGTGTATAACGTCTATTTAACTATATGCGAAAAATGAGGTATAACCCCACGACTCTCGGGGCCCATTTTATGGGACCAGAGGAAATTACAACGCGATCAGTAGTCGACATACTAGGCTTCGTCAAGAGGTCCATGTGCGAGCGTCACTGGGCTGGAAGCGGCCACATTACGCCTGCTTCACGTGCATGCAATGGCGCGTTTTCAAGGGAGGTCGGACAAAAAAGATTTTTTTCAAACAAAAATAATTTACAGTTAAAAAAATAATTTTTAACCAAAGAAATTAATTCTCAAACAAAAAGTTGAATTTGTCACAAAGAATATGAATGTTCTACCATAAAACAAGAATTTTCAACAAAACTCTTAATTAAAAGAAATGAATTTTCAACTATAATGATGAATCTTCAAAATAAAAAATTAATTTTGAATCAAGTAGTTGAATTAAAAAAAAAGTGAATTTTCAACCATAAAGATTAATTTTTACAAAAAAAATACGAATTTTCAACAAAATACATAAGTTGCAACCAAAAAATTGAATAATTAAGTTTGTTGTTAATAAACAAATTTTCAACCAAAAAATTAAAGTGTTTTGAATTAAAATGGTGAATCATAAAAAAAAATTAATGTTTAAAAAATAATTGAATTTTCAACGAGAAAGGCACTAGCTGATACTTATTTCAACCAAAAAAGATTTTAATTTAAACCAAAAACAGTTAAATTAAACCAAAGAAGACGATTTTTCAGCAAAATAGTTGAAAAATCCTCGATCAGAAAAAAAATTAGTTTTCAACCAAGCAATTGCATTTTTAGTTAAAATAAAGAAATTTCTACGACAACAAATGGTTTTTTTAAACCAAAAAGATGAATTTTGTTTAAAACTGAGCACTTTTTTAATTAGTTCTTTGAAATTAATAGTTACTTATTATTTATACATCAAAATTGCACAATTTTACTTCAAAATTAATTATTCAAAAAATTAAACAAATCAAATTATTACGTTTGAAGATTAAATTTAGCACTATATAATTTTAACGATTTAAGGATTTCTATTGAAGATGATTTAGATTAAAATTGTTTAATTTTTTATATTTGTTATTTAATTGGTTATTCTAAATAAACAGAAAAATATTGCTAAATATTGAAGAAACGTCCTTTTTTGAATGAAAACATTTCAAATTGAATGGGTTGGAAACGTGATATTTTTTACGACTTATTTTAATTTTTTTTTACTTTGTTAAAAATGTATTTTTTGGTAAAGATTCATCTCTTTGGTTGCAATTTAAATTATTTCATTGAATATTTATTTACTTACTGGTTTGAAATTAAAGCTTTTAACTAATAATTGAACTACTTAATTTTTAGTTGAAAATTTTACTTTTTTAGTGAAAAATTCAACTATTGAATCTTTTGTCGGTAGAAATTTCATCTTCTTGGTTGAAATTTCATCTTATTCGTTGGAAATTCAACTACTCAGTTGAATATTGAAATCACTTGTTCAAAATTATTTTTTTTCTGAACATTCATAATGTTAGTTGAAAATTTGTAGTTTTTTTTTTGTTTAAAATTAACCTTTTTAACTGACACCTTAACGATTACATTTTTGATTAAATATCCATCTTTTTAAGTTGACAATTCATTTATTTTGTTGAAAATTCTTTTTAATTTTTTCAAGATGACGACGATACAGTCAGTGATGACAAGATTAAATGATGATAATGGCCAAGCCAGTGAAGACAAGATCAAATGATGATGATGGTCCAGCCAGTAAAGACAAAATCAGATGATGATGATGATGATGATGATGATGATCCAGTCAGTAAATACAAGATAAAATGATGATAATGGTCCAGCCAGTGAAGGCAACATCAGACGATGATGATGATCCAGCCAGTAAAGACAATATCAAATGATGATAATGGTCCATCCAGTGAAGGCAAGATCAGATGATGATGATGATTATCCAGCCAGTGAAGATAAGATCGAAGGATAATAATTATCCAGTTAGTGAAGGCAAGATAAGATAATGATGATTATGAGGATGATCCAGCCAGTGAAGGCAAGATCAAATAATGATAATGGTCCAGCTAATGAAGGCAAGATTAGATGATGATGATCATCCAATCAGTAAAGACAAGATCAAAGGATGACAATGGTCCAGCCAGTGAAGGCAAAATCAGATGATGATGATGATCCAGCCAGTGAAGACAAGATCAAATAATGATAATGGTCCAGCTAATGAAGGCAAGATTAGATGATGATGATGATCATCCAATCAGTAAAGACAAGATCAAAGGATGATAATGGTCCAGCTAGTGAAGGCAACATCAGATGATGATAATGATGATGATGATGATGCAGCCAGTGAAGACAAGATTAAATGATTATAATGGTCCAGCCAGTGAAGGCAAGATTAGATGATGATCCAGCCAGTGTAGACAAGATAGAAGCCTGATAATTGTCCAGCCAGTGAAGGCAACATCAGATGAATGATGATGATGATGATGATCCAGCCAATGAAGACAAGATCAAATAATGATAATGGTCCAGCTAATGAAAGCAAGATTAGATGATGATGATCATCCAACCAGTAAAGACAAGATCAAAGGATGATAATGGTCCAGCCAGCGAAGGCAAGATCAGATTATGAGAATGATGATGATGATGCAGCCAGTGAAGACAAGATTATATGATGATAATATTACAGCCAGTGAAGGCAAGATTAGATGATGATGACACAGCCAGTGTAGACAAGATCGAAGGATGATAATTGTTCAGCCAGTGAAGGCAAGATCAGATGATGATGATGATGATGATGATGATCCAGCCAGTGAAGACAAGATAAAATAATAATAATGTTCCCGCTAATGAAGGCAAGATTAGATGATGATGATCATCCAACCAGTGATGATAATGGTCCAGGCAGTGAAGGCAAGATCAGATGATGATGATGATGATACAATCAGTGAAGATGAGATAAAATGATGATAATGGTCTAGTCAGTGCAGGCAAAATCAGATGATGACGATGATCTAGCCAGTGAAGACAAGATCAGATGATGAATCTTTAAAGGATGTTTAAAATAGCCCCATAAATAAGTTATATTATTTTTTCTGCTAGGGGATGTTTGACGTGGGTTTGGTGGTTTGGAAACATCGTTTTCCTTGATTGAATATTTAAGGTATGATAAAACATCCCCTAAAAATCCTGTATACACAAAATCCGGAATCTGTCAAGTTCATGAGTACAAAAGTTTTTTTGCAATACGAGTAGGTCTATTCTACTAAATCTAGCTTTAATTTTTTTTAATTGATCTGCAAGTTCAAAATTGTACAAAATTTATAATTAGATATTCTGACTGAAAGTCATTTCCGGTACATTCGGTGCTGGGTCCTTTGTTGATTAAAGATAATTAATCAATATAAAAATTCTTATCGGATGCAATTGAAGCGTGATAGTATGGACAATTTTTATATATATTTCCTGACAATTTAATCACTAACGATAAGAACTAAGTTGTTAAATTGTTTGTTTTCTTTCACGTGTTCCAGGCGAGAGAAAATCAAACAGAGATTGGGTAATGAGAAATAAGTCTTACCTGACAGTGCTCAAGGTTTGGAAAATCGTATCTAATAACAAAGTTATATTTCGAACAATCTATTTTTTAATATAACAAATGAAATTCTTATTTGCTTGAATCTTCTTTTGGATACTAATGATGATCAGCAGCTTCTCAAGTGATGGGGGACGTATAACCTTATTTAGATGCCCTAATTTGAACAATTTGAAACTAAAATTTTCAAATTGATTCTACCGTATAAGGTGTTAGTATTTAGGATCAGGTTTATTAGGTTTAGAGTTCCTAACATTTTTCAGAATTTGATGATTCAGAAGTGAAGACAAGATCAAATGATGATAATGGTCTAGCCAGTGAAGACAAGATAAGACGATGATGATGATCCAGCCAGTAAAGACAAGATCAGATGATGATGATGGTAATGATGATGATCCATCAAGTAAAGACAAGATCAAATTATGATAATGGTCCAGCCAGTGAAGACAATATCAAATGATGATAATGGCCAAAACAGTGGAGACAAGATCAAATGATGATGATGATCCAACCAGTGAAAATAATATAAAATGATGATAATGACCAAGCTAGTGGAGACAAGGTCAAATGATGATGATGATCCAGCCAATAAAGACAAAATCAGATGATGATGACGATGATGATGATGATCCAGTTAGTAAATACAAGATCAAATGAAGATAACAGTCAAGCCAGTGAAGGCAAGATCAGACGATGATGATGATCCAGCCAGTGAAGACAATTTCAAATGATGATAATGTTCTAGCCAGGGAAGGTTAGATCAGATGATGATGATGATCCAGCCAGGGAAGACAATATCAAATTATGATAATGGTCAAGCCAGTGAAGGCAAGATCAAGTGCTGATGATGATGCAGCCAGTAATGAAAAAAGAAAAACAGATTATGATGTTGATGATGATGATGATGATGATCTAGCCAGTGAAGACAAGATCAAATGATGATAATGGTCAAGCCAGTGAAGGCAAGATCAGATGATGATAATGATGATGATGATGCAGCCAGTGAAGACGAGATTAAATGATGATAATGGTCCAGCCAGTGAAGGCAAGATCAGACGATGATGATGATCCAGCCAGTGAAGACAATATCAAATGATGATAATGTTCCAGCCAGTGAAGTTTAGATAGATGATGATGATGATGATGATCCCGCCAGTGAAGACAATATCAAATGATGATAATGGCCAAGCCAGTGAAGAAAAGATCAAATGATGATGATGATCCAGCCAGTGATGAAAAAAACAGATTATGATGTTGATGATGATGATAATGATGATGATGATCCAGCCAGTGAAGACAAGACCAAATGATGATGATGATCCAGCTAGTAAATAAAAATCAGACGATGACGATGATGATGTTGATCCAGTTAGTAAAGACAAGATCAAATTATGATAATGGTCTAGCCAGTGAAGGCAAGATCAAGTGATGATGATGATCCAGCCAGTAATGAAAAAAAACAGATTATGATGTTGATGATGATGATGATGATCCAGCCAGTGAAGACAAGATCAAATGATGATAATGGTCAAGCCAGTGAAGGCAAGATCAAGAGGTGATGATGATCCAGCCAGTAATGAAAAAAAGCAGATTATGATGTTGATGATGATGATGATGATGATCTAGGCAGTGAAGACAAGATCAAATGATGATAATGGTCAAGCCAGTGAAGGTTAAATCAGATGATGATGTTGATTATCCAGCCAGTGAAGACAATATCAAATGATGATAATGACCAGGCCAGTGAAGAAAAGATCAAATGATGATGATGATCCAGCCAGTAATGAAAAAAACAGATTATCATGTTGATGATGATGATAATGATGATGATGATCCAGCCAGTGAAGACAAGATCAAATTATGATAATGGTATAGCCAGTTTAGGCAAGATCAAGTGATGATGATGATCCAGCCAGTAATGAAAGAAACAGATTATGATGTTGATGATGATGATGATCCAGCCAGTGAAGACAAGATCAAATTATGATAATGGTCAAGCCTGTGAAGGCAAGATCAAGTGGTGATGATGATCCAGCCAGTAATAAAAAAAAACAGATTATGATGTTGATGATGATGATGATGATCTGGGCAGTGAAGACAAGATCAAATGATGATAATGGTCAAGCCAGTGAAGGTTAGATTAGATGATGATGAGCCAGCCAGTGAAGACAATATCAAATGATGATAATGGCCAAGCCAGTGAAGACAAGATCAAATGATGATGATGATCCAGCTAGTAAAGACAAAATCAGATGATGATGATCCAGTCAGTAAATACAAGATCAAATGATGATAATGGTTCATCCAGTGAAGGCAAGATCAGACGATGATGATGATTATCCAGCCAGTGAAGATAAGATCGAAGGATAATAATTATCCAGCCAGTGAAGGCAAGATAAGATAATGATGATTATGAGGATGATCCAGCCAGTGAAGGCAAGATAAAATAATGATAATGGTCCACCTAATGAAGGCAAGATTAGATGATGATGATCATCCAATCAGTAAAGACAAGATCAAAGGATGATAATGGTCCAGTCAGTGAAGGCAAAATCAGATGATGATGATGATCCAGCCAGTGAAGACAAGATTAAATGATGATAATATTCCAGCCAGTGATGGCAAGATTAGATGATTATGACACAGCCAGTGTAGACAAGATCGAAGGTTGATAATTGTCCAGCCAGTGAAGGCAAGATCAGATGATAATGATGATCCAGCCAGTGAAGACAAGATAAAATAATGATAATGTTTCCGCTAATGAAGGCAAGATTATATGATGATGATCATCCCACCAGTAAAGACAAGATCGAAGGATGATAATGGTCCAGCCAGTGAAGGCAATATCAGATGATGATGATAATGATGATCCAGCCAATGAAGACAAGATCGAAGGATGATAATTATCCAGACAGTGAAGGCAAGATCAGATAATGATGATGATGAGGATGATCCAGCCAGTGAAGGCAAGATCAAATAATGATAATGGTCCAGCTAATGAAGGCAAGATTAGATGATGATGATCATCCAATCAGTAAAGACAAGATCAAAGGATGACAATGGTCCAGCCAGTGAAGGCAAAATCAGATGATGATGATGATCCAGCCAGTGAAGACAAGATCAAATAATGATAATGGTCCAGCTAATGAAGGCAAGATTAGATGATGATGATGATCATCCAATCAGTAAAGACAAGATCAAAGGATGATAATGGTCCAGCTAGTGAAGGCAACATCAGATGATGATAATGATGATGATGATGATGCAGCCAGTGAAGACAAGATTAAATGATTATAATGGTCCAGCCAGTGAAGGCAAGATTAGATGATGATCCAGCCAGTGTAGACAAGATAGAAGCCTGATAATTGTCCAGCCAGTGAAGGCAACATCAGATGAATGATGATGATGATGATGATCCAGCCAATGAAGACAAGATCAAATAATGATAATGGTCCAGCTAATGAAAGCAAGATTAGATGATGATGATCATCCAACCAGTAAAGACAAGATCAAAGGATGATAATGGTCCAGCCAGCGAAGGCAAGATCAGATTATGAGAATGATGATGATGATGCAGCCAGTGAAGACAAGATTATATGATGATAATATTACAGCCAGTGAAGGCAAGATTAGATGATGATGACACAGCCAGTGTAGACAAGATCGAAGGATGATAATTGTTCAGCCAGTGAAGGCAAGATCAGATGATGATGATGATGATGATGATGATCCAGCCAGTGAAGACAAGATAAAATAATAATAATGTTCCCGCTAATGAAGGCAAGATTAGATGATGATGATCATCCAACCAGTGATGATAATGGTCCAGGCAGTGAAGGCAAGATCAGATGATGATGATGATGATACAATCAGTGAAGATGAGATAAAATGATGATAATGGTCTAGTCAGTGCAGGCAAAATCAGATGATGACGATGATCTAGCCAGTGAAGACAAGATCAGATGATGAATCTTTAAAGGATGTTTAAAATAGCCCCATAAATAAGTTATATTATTTTTTCTGCTAGGGGATGTTTGACGTGGGTTTGGTGGTTTGGAAACATCGTTTTCCTTGATTGAATATTTAAGGTATGATAAAACATCCCCTAAAAATCCTGTATACACAAAATCCGGAATCTGTCAAGTTCATGAGTACAAAAGTTTTTTTGCAATACGAGTAGGTCTATTCTACTAAATCTAGCTTTAATTTTTTTTAATTGATCTGCAAGTTCAAAATTGTACAAAATTTATAATTAGATATTCTGACTGAAAGTCATTTCCGGTACATTCGGTGCTGGGTCCTTTGTTGATTAAAGATAATTAATCAATATAAAAATTCTTATCGGATGCAATTGAAGCGTGATAGTATGGACAATTTTTATATATATTTCCTGACAATTTAATCACTAACGATAAGAACTAAGTTGTTAAATTGTTTGTTTTCTTTCACGTGTTCCAGGCGAGAGAAAATCAAACAGAGATTGGGTAATGAGAAATAAGTCTTACCTGACAGTGCTCAAGGTTTGGAAAATCGTATCTAATAACAAAGTTATATTTCGAACAATCTATTTTTTAATATAACAAATGAAATTCTTATTTGCTTGAATCTTCTTTTGGATACTAATGATGATCAGCAGCTTCTCAAGTGATGGGGGACGTATAACCTTATTTAGATGCCCTAATTTGAACAATTTGAAACTAAAATTTTCAAATTGATTCTACCGTATAAGGTGTTAGTATTTAGGATCAGGTTTATTAGGTTTAGAGTTCCTAACATTTTTCAGAATTTGATGATTCAGAAGTGAAGACAAGATCAAATGATGATAATGGTCTAGCCAGTGAAGACAAGATAAGACGATGATGATGATCCAGCCAGTAAAGACAAGATCAGATGATGATGATGGTAATGATGATGATCCATCAAGTAAAGACAAGATCAAATTATGATAATGGTCCAGCCAGTGAAGACAATATCAAATGATGATAATGGCCAAAACAGTGGAGACAAGATCAAATGATGATGATGATCCAACCAGTGAAAATAATATAAAATGATGATAATGACCAAGCTAGTGGAGACAAGGTCAAATGATGATGATGATCCAGCCAATAAAGACAAAATCAGATGATGATGACGATGATGATGATGATCCAGTTAGTAAATACAAGATCAAATGAAGATAACAGTCAAGCCAGTGAAGGCAAGATCAGACGATGATGATGATCCAGCCAGTGAAGACAATTTCAAATGATGATAATGTTCTAGCCAGGGAAGGTTAGATCAGATGATGATGATGATCCAGCCAGGGAAGACAATATCAAATTATGATAATGGTCAAGCCAGTGAAGGCAAGATCAAGTGCTGATGATGATGCAGCCAGTAATGAAAAAAGAAAAACAGATTATGATGTTGATGATGATGATGATGATGATCTAGCCAGTGAAGACAAGATCAAATGATGATAATGGTCAAGCCAGTGAAGGCAAGATCAGATGATGATAATGATGATGATGATGCAGCCAGTGAAGACGAGATTAAATGATGATAATGGTCCAGCCAGTGAAGGCAAGATCAGACGATGATGATGATCCAGCCAGTGAAGACAATATCAAATGATGATAATGTTCCAGCCAGTGAAGTTTAGATAGATGATGATGATGATGATGATCCCGCCAGTGAAGACAATATCAAATGATGATAATGGCCAAGCCAGTGAAGAAAAGATCAAATGATGATGATGATCCAGCCAGTGATGAAAAAAACAGATTATGATGTTGATGATGATGATAATGATGATGATGATCCAGCCAGTGAAGACAAGACCAAATGATGATGATGATCCAGCTAGTAAATAAAAATCAGACGATGACGATGATGATGTTGATCCAGTTAGTAAAGACAAGATCAAATTATGATAATGGTCTAGCCAGTGAAGGCAAGATCAAGTGATGATGATGATCCAGCCAGTAATGAAAAAAAACAGATTATGATGTTGATGATGATGATGATGATCCAGCCAGTGAAGACAAGATCAAATGATGATAATGGTCAAGCCAGTGAAGGCAAGATCAAGAGGTGATGATGATCCAGCCAGTAATGAAAAAAAGCAGATTATGATGTTGATGATGATGATGATGATGATCTAGGCAGTGAAGACAAGATCAAATGATGATAATGGTCAAGCCAGTGAAGGTTAAATCAGATGATGATGTTGATTATCCAGCCAGTGAAGACAATATCAAATGATGATAATGACCAGGCCAGTGAAGAAAAGATCAAATGATGATGATGATCCAGCCAGTAATGAAAAAAACAGATTATCATGTTGATGATGATGATAATGATGATGATGATCCAGCCAGTGAAGACAAGATCAAATTATGATAATGGTATAGCCAGTTTAGGCAAGATCAAGTGATGATGATGATCCAGCCAGTAATGAAAGAAACAGATTATGATGTTGATGATGATGATGATCCAGCCAGTGAAGACAAGATCAAATTATGATAATGGTCAAGCCTGTGAAGGCAAGATCAAGTGGTGATGATGATCCAGCCAGTAATAAAAAAAAACAGATTATGATGTTGATGATGATGATGATGATCTGGGCAGTGAAGACAAGATCAAATGATGATAATGGTCAAGCCAGTGAAGGTTAGATTAGATGATGATGAGCCAGCCAGTGAAGACAATATCAAATGATGATAATGGCCAAGCCAGTGAAGACAAGATCAAATGATGATGATGATCCAGCCAGTAATGAAAAAAACAGATTATGATGTTGATGATGATGATCCAGCCAGTGAAGACAAGATCAAATGATGATGATGATCCAGCTAGTAAACAAAAATCAGATGATGACGATGATGATGATGATCCAGTTAGTAAAGGCAAGATCAAATTATGATAATGATCTAGCCAGTGAAGGCAAGATCAAGTGATGATGATGATCCAGCCAGTAATGAAAAAAAAAACAGATTATGATGTTGATGATGATGATGATCCAGCCAGTGAAGACAAGATCAAATGATGATAATGGTCAAGCCAGTGAAGTTCAGATAGATGATGATGATGATGATCCAGCCAGTGAAGACGATATTAAATGATGATAATGGCCAAGCCAGTGAAGAAAAGATCAAATGATGATGATGATGATTCAGCCAGTAAAGAAAAAATCAGATGATGGTGTTGATGATGATGATGATGATGATGATCCAGCCAGTAAATACAAAATCAAGTGATGATAATTGTCCAGCCAGTGAAGGCTAGGTCAGATGATGATGATGCTCCAGCTAGTGAAGACACTATCAAATTGATTATAAATTTAGACTTGCTCATCAAAAAAGAAAGTCTCCATTACAAAGCTTTTATTTTAAATAAGATTTTTTTATTTTCCTGTTATGCATAATTGTATACATATCAGACATGTCGATGTTAGGTCGGTGTCTAAAGTCCTATTGTTAACTAAACTGGACAACTTAGAATTGGTTTAATCAGATTTAGTTGTTGATACATGATTCTCATTTTGAGACTATTTCAATCCACAAATCGCATTTTTTTTATTAGTTCGGCGGATCAAACTGAAGTACAATTGTTTTGTTGTGTAAACTTTATAACACCGAATAATGTCCTAAATCGAATCCTTGTTTTTACAGTTTCGGATAATATTGCTCTGGCTGTGGCCAAAATTTTTTAGTCTTTTTATCTTGTTCTACTGTTGAGATAGCCGTACATTCAAAGCCGGATTTGCTTACTGCTTGCACGCAGTGAACTGCAAAGGAGAAATATTTTTGTTAAATCTATAATAAAATAAGCGTTCAAACTTAAAAACTTTTTGAAAATGATAAATAAGTGTCCAGTAAGGGGGTCCAAAATTTTGTATTCTCGAATTTTCACGCAATAGCGCCCTCAAATTTTGTTTCAATACACAAAAAAATAAATGCGTTTTTTAAAAATGTTCTTTCAAGGTTCCGCAACTTAGAGGTTCCGCATTTAAAACGTTCCGCAATTTAGAAGTTCCGCAATTTAAAGGTTCCACAATTTAGAGGTTCCACAATTGTAAAACAGATATTGGAAATATTCTTCAAATTTTCTATATGGATCATATAAAATTATTCCTTGAAGTAGTTACTGAAAGTCTTTTTATTTAAATTATTATTAATATTCATTATTTGTTCCTAACTTACACTAATTATTATCTCACTAAGTAAAAAAAGGACAAAAAGTTAAAAATTTCAGAAAAAATCGCAACTTTCCCTTAAATTTTGGAACCTCTAAATGGCGGAACCTTTAAATCACGGAACCACTAAATTGAGAAACCCCTAAATTGTGGAACCTCTAACTTGCGGAACGTTCAAATCGCGGAACCTCAAAATTGCGGAACCCATAAATTGCGGAACCTTTAAATTGCGGAACCTCTAAATTGCAGAACCTGTAAGTTGCCAAACTTTCAAATCGTGGAACCTCTAAATCGTGGGATCTTTTATTGCGGAACCTTTAAACTACGGAAGCTTCAAGTTGCGGGACTCCTAAATTGTGAAACCTCTAAATTGCGGAAGCTTTAAATCGCGGAACCTCTTAATTACGAAACCTTCGAATTGCGAAACCCTTAATTTGCGGAACCTTTTAAATCGCGGAAACTCTGAATTGCGGAACCTTTAAACTACGGAACCTCTTAATTGCGGAACATTGAAATCGCTAAAATTGCGGAACCTCTAAATTGCAGAACCTCTAAATTTTGATACATTCAAATCACGAAACCTCTAAATTGCGGAACCTTTAAATTGCGGAACCTCTAAATTGCGCAAACACTAAATTGCGGAACCACTAAATTGTGGAACCATTAAATTGCGGAACCTTTAAATCGCGGAACCTCTAAATTGCGGAGCGTTAAGATTGCGGAACCCCTTAATTATGGAACCTTTAAATTGCGGAGCGTTTAATTGCGGAACCCCTTAATTATGGAACCTTTAAATTGCGGAATCTGTAAATTGCGTAGCCTTTAAATGGTGGAACCTCTAAATTGCGGAACCTCTAAATTGCGGAACCCCCAAATTGTGGAAATATGAAAAAAAATTCCAATGCATTTTTGGACCACCCTAGTCTCGAGCAATCAATCCGATTTTTTCATTAACAAACTGATAATTTAAAAAATATTTCTTCATATTTCTCAATATAAATATTGGAAAATGGAAATGTTTATAAATATTCACAGAAATAAATGTACTTACCAAGGGCTTGGCGCTTGTCATTGAAATGAAGTTCTTGGCCAAACTCATTTCGGTATCTACACATATACCTGAAGCCCTCTCGACACGATTTTAGAATGCACCACTCTGTTAATAAATTTAATGATTTTTAATAACTATTATACATATATGCAGAAAAAATCTAGGCCTACAACAACAACAACAACAACAACAAAAACAACAACAACAACAAAAACAACAACAACAACAGCAACAACAGCAACAACAACAACACCAATAACAACACCAAGAACAACAACAACAACAACAACAACAACAACAACAACAACAACAACTACTACTACTACTACTACTACTACTACTACTACTACTACTACTAGTGAAAGTTACAGTTTAGATCAGTCAAATTGAATAATCAAATCAGTGCAAATGACTGATTTCATCAGTCACTCAAATTGACTGATTTGAAAAGTCACTTTTGACTGATTTCTCAGTCGTCGAATCAGCACTCTTTAAATCAGTCAAACTTGACTGCGAATCAGTCAAACTTGACTGCGAATCAATCAAAATTGACTGTGAATCAGTCACTTTTGACTGATTCAAATTTAGAGGGCACGTACTTTTCTTTTCTTTAACAACTCAATTTAAGTCTTAATTAAAATTGAACAATAAAAATGATTACATCATAAATAAATTATCAATTTCAAAATTTGATTATTTATATTTATGCAAAACATCGGTAAATCAGTAAAGACGCTTCTTATAAATAATATTCAGCAGGTTAGGGAGCGTCCATTAAATACGTGAGGCTTTTTTTTTTTTTTTTTGGGGGGGGGGGGGAAATTTCTCAAGTAATAATAATTTTGCATATTCAGGGCCCTCATTCCATGAGATTTTTTGCCAAAAAGTAAAATTTTTATAAAAATAGTTTGATTTTCAACCAAATAATTAAATTTAAACAAAAAATTTGAATTTTTAACCAAAAAAATTCATTTTCAACCAAGCAGTTCAATTTTATACCTAATTGTTGAATCCTCAACTAAACCAGAATTATCACACAACTCAGTATATTCCTTCTTTTTTCTCTTATATTCTTCTCCACTACTTGTCCCTTTTCTCCATTTCCTTGATTCCCTTCTCACTTCCTTCTTCTTCTGTTTACATTTCTCATCCCATCCACTTCTATCCCCTCCTTCACTAACTTCTTTTTTGCTTGTGCACTCTAACGCTCGTTTCATTTTTCCTATCATTATTTCGATTCCCTTGTTTACATTTCCTCCGCCCATTTTGATATTCCTGACTTTTTCTTTGAAATGTTCTTTACCTTCCTTTGACCAATCTCCTCTTTCTGCTCTTTTTACTTTTGCTTCCTTTTTATCCTTATTGTTATTACCCATTTCTCCCTCTACTGTCACTATTATGGGAACGTGATCCGAATCTATATAGTTCCCTACCTCTAGTTGCATAAACTTCTCCCTCACCTCGTCATCCACTACCACATAATCAATTACCGTTCCCCATTTTCCTCATGAACGCGTATATTCCCCTTCCTCATTCTCCTCTGTACTTCCGTTCAGGATAAACCGTCCCATCTCCCCTAGGTTCTTCAACATTTTCTTTCCCTCCTCATTCAGTATCTTGCCTTTAGATTTCCTTTCTCTCTCTTCACCCCATTCCCTTCATCCTCTATCTCCTGTTCTCGCATTAGAATCTCCTCCTATTATAAGCCTAATCTCTTGCTTATTTTCTTCCATCACTTCTCTCATCTCCTCTGATTTCTGCTGCATATTACCGTTCACATAGACCCCCACTATCTTCCACCTCTCTCCTCCTATATTTATCTCTTCTACGATTATTCCTCCTTTGTGTTCTTTGATCTCCTTTTTATCCTTCTCTGTTATACGTTAATTCCTTACTCCCATCACCACTCCTGCCTCTTGGTAACCTTGGTTACCACTTGGTCACCTTCCTCTCACTCTTTCCCATTCCTTTTTATCTAGCCGCGCCTACATCATTACTACTACATTCCATCGTATCAAATTTCTCATAAATTCCCTATCCTTTCTCTCCAATCCTGCTATATTCCAGTAACATATCCTCCACTCTTCCCTACCTTCGTTTCTCGTCTCTATTTGCTTCTCAATATTTCTTATTTCCTATCACCCCTTCCTTTCTCTCCTAGTTCCGCGGCACTTCATTTCTCACTATCTCTTTCCTTTCTTCGTCCCAATCCTACCACACTACTTCTAGCTGTATTCTGTCATACTTAACCCTCGTTTCCTTTCGAACACTTCACATTTCCTCTACGTCTACTTCAGCATCTATCCTTTTTAACACATTTTCCACTCCTTTCTTCAATTCCTTCCCTTCTAATCTTAGACCCTTTATCACTATGTTTCTTTTTCTTCCATCTCTTTCTTTACTTTATAATCTTCTTTCCATTCCCCTTATCATTTCCCTCTCATTATTCCCACTCTCCCCCACACCAAACTCCCGTTTTGATTTTTCGATCTTCACTATCTTACCTTCTAACTGTGCTACCTTTTTATTATGCTCATCCTGTTTTTCTATTATCATCTCACGCATGTTATCTACCTATAAATTTTCTCTTTCTATTGGGCCTTTATGTTTAACTTTTTCTTCGTCTTTCACCTTGTCTTTCTCCCCCGCTCCATGTTGGTCTTTTCCCGGCGGTGTTCTGTACATTTTTGGATTTTATAGGGCGGATCCTGCTTCTACTTCATCTTCACTACATCCTCTCTCCGCCCTATCCCTCTTTCTATTTACGAATGGCTCTATTGACCCAAACTCTCCGCCCTCAATCTCTCACTTTCTACCGTTTTTCTGTACTGCCCTCTCTTTTTTGTCTCGCGTTTCAGCGTACAGAATACTTCCTTGCCCGAATCCCTTTCTTCTTTGCTATCGCTCTCTCCGTTATTCACCAAACCGATTCGAGGTAACCTCTGTCCGTAACGCCATACGTAACATTCGTTAATCCTATCTTCACGGTGCTACCCCACCCTGCTTCCGTGCTTCTCTCTACCTTTCCCTCCATGTCGCCGCTACTCGGCTGCTTTTGTCTCCTCTCCCTGCTCCTCACGCCAAGCAAACTAACCTCCCAGCCTACCCAAAACAGTCTCAAGCTCACAAATTATCACCAAACTCTTCACATTCATTATATTTTACATGCAATCTCACACTAACCAACCCCTCAAACACACTTCTCCCATCAACTCACCTTAAATTCCACTTCAATTTTGCTAAATCTGCACCACACAATCAACGCCACCTAACACTTTCATGCCAAAATCGAAAGTCCAATTAGATTTGAAAAAAAAAATTAATTTAATGAAACAACAAAGTTTGAACAAAATATTTGAATTTTCAACCATAGAGATGGATCATTAAATAATAAAATAAACTCATAGCAAGGCCAGTGGGCACACAATTTGGCGACGTCTCTACGACATCGGTGCGACATCTTTACGACATCAGTACGACATCTTGACGACATCGGTACGACATCTTTACTACATAGGTACGACATCTTTACAAAAACTTTACGACATCCTATGTCCATGTCGTTAACGTGTCACACCTAAAGACACCTCAAGTACATGGACATAGGATGTCGTAGAGTTGTTGTAAAGGGGTCGTAACGATGTCGTAAAGACGTCGCAAACTTTGGTGCCCACTGGGAAGAAGTCCTCCTTTCAACCATGTATATATGTAAATGAATTTTCAAACCAGAAGATTAATTTTCTACCGAAAAAGACGAACTTACGATACAATGCATACATTTTCAACCAAATTGTAGAATTTTCAACTAAAAACGATCAATTTTATCCTAAAAAAGAATAATTGAATTTTCAGTTAAAAACTTGATATAAAGAAAGAACGAATTTTCAACAAAATACTTGAATTTGCAACCAGAGAAATGGTTCTTCAAATAATTAAATGAATTTTTAACAAAGAAGTTATATTTCCAACCAAATAATTGAATTTTCAGTCCAGAAGATTAATGTTTTACAAAAAAAGGCAAACTTAGAATAAAATATTACATAAAGGACCCCGCACCAAATACATGGTAAAAAATGTCCCGGTGAAAATTTCAAAGTTTTTGATATTTTTTGTTTATGCTCTCCGGATCAAAAAATCCTTATGGCAAAATCTCAAATTATGAACAGTTTTTGCGCTACGACGATTTAACAGTCAGATTTTGGTACATATTTTTACCTCTGGGGTGGAATATATCACAGACTTTTTTTTCACCCTTTGCATTGCTCTCGTGAAAGTGTATGTAGAAAGAGAATTGTACGGCTTTTGGTTGTCTAAATCGGTGATACAAATAGCTAATTCACAATCGCGTGAAAAACGCTACTTGCGATTGGAAGATTCCATCCCAAGTTCATCGCAAAGCGCTTAAGTTGAATGGCCAGACAAAAGAATCGATACCAAGCGTTGCAATTGGGCACTGATCAACAATTTTATGTCAATCACTCTAAAGCACCTTATACAGAATTATCCTTTTGTGCCAACGCTCTCATCCTACCTTCAACGCTAAGCGTTTAATAAAAGCACTCAGAATACAAAATATACTTCCAGCATTGCTGTTTGGCTTTGATTCGCCAGTTTTAATGAAGCAGTCTAAAATACCTTATAAGAAATGCTTATCCCACTTTAACTTCAACGCTAAGCATTTAAGAAAGCATTCAGACAACAGAATCAACTCATCAAGCTCTCCAGCAACCACCCCAGGTTGTATTTATTTATGATCATGAAAACAGCGCTGCTGGGGGCTGATTTTGTGATCTGCGTACATACTTACCTTTTACGCTTAGCGTTGAAGTTAAAGTCGGAGCGTTGGAACGAGATAAGCACTCCTAATGAAGTGTTTTAGACTGCTTGACTTAAACTGGTAAATCAAAGCCAAACAGCAACGCTGGGAGTTTATTACGTTGTCTGAGTGCTTTTTTAAACGCTTAGCGTTGAAGGTAGGATGGAAGAGTTGTCACGACATAAGAATTCTGTAAAAGGTACTTTAGAATTCTTGACATAAACTGGTTGATCAGTGCCCAATTGCAACGCTTGGTATCGATTCTTTTATCTGGCCATTCAACTTAAGCGCTTTGCGATGAACTTGGGATGCAATCTTTCAATCGCAAGTAGCGTTTGTCGTGCGTTTGTGAATTAGCTATTCGTATCACCGATTCAGACAACCAAACGGCTCCTGATAACAGAAATCGAATTTCGCGTTTGAAGCTTGATAACATGCAATTATATGAACGCTTTGTGCGTTGCCTAAGGGCTTAGCGCATCGCCCGAACACTTAGCGCTTATCACTTCCAACGCGACTACATCGCATTGTTCGTCCGTGCAATTCTTTTCCTGCATAAACTTGCACGAAAGCAATGCAAAGGTTGGAAAAGAAAAGTCTGACTTTTAAATCGTCATAGCGCAAAAACTGTTCATAATTTTAGTTTTTGCGATACGGATTTTTTGATTAAAAAATATAAAAAACTTTGCAAGTTCCACTGGGACCTTTTTTACCATGTATTTGGTGCGAGGTCCTTTAACGTAAAATCCAAACTTCTAACTGCTTGGATGTCGCGCAAATGGCGCAAACAAACCGCGATCAGCTGCTGCACGAACTTGGCGTCGCCCGCTCATCTGTGGAACCCGTAAGCACGCACAACTTAAATGCGCGCGTGATATTTTAAAAGGCAGAGTTTTAGAGTAAGTTTTAAAATATATTAAATATATTTTTGATGTAAATTTCTTTTTAGATAATATAAAGTGTTGTTCCGAATGTTGACGAAAAAATTATACCTCAAAATTTCGACTTCTTAAAGCTGCATCAAAATAAATGAAATAAAATATAATAATAAGAGAATAATAGGTTTTCCTATTTGTGGTATGGATTTCTTACTTTTTTACATATAGAAACAAATTTTTATATAATTGATCATACTGATTTTTATATATACAAATATGTTATAACATGCTAAATAACGTTAAAGTGTTACTTTCCTCTTACAGAATCATAAATTAAGACTTAAATGAAAGTGACAGCATTTTTTTAAATCCGCACGTTACTCCGATAATTTGATGGAATTGAGGTAGCATCCTGTGAGGCACGACGCGCACGCCGTGTGCGGGCACAGTGAGGATTTACGGACGAGCTGCAGGTCAAGCGAGCACTGTGTCAGTACTCCTGCAGACATATCACGCTCGCAATATTCTGCAGATTCAGTAAAGATGCCGCAGAGATATCCTGTCCAGTAGGCAAAAAAATATGAGCATGTCTTGACTTATTTACGACGGCATTAAGAAAATACCTACGATCGTGTCTTTAAGATGTACTCGTGCGACATTACAGGATATCACAGTGAGCCAGGAGACTGAAAAATTTGGCCAAAAGATATTCATAAAGGAAATTTCGTACTGTTTATATCTAGACGAGTCAAAGTAGATGTGATGGAGTTCTGTTGGGCTTTGATCAAGTATTGGGCTGTTGGGACCTGTGTGAACTTGAAAATGAGCTTATTAGATTAATTTTGCGCTGATTGTTGAAGACTGTGAAGTCTTTCACACAAATTCAATTTTCTTAAATAGTTTTATCATTTTTTGTCATCAGTAAAGAGATGGGGTTTTTGTAAAAATAGTTATAACAAGCATTAAAATGTAAGCAAACCTAGTGTTAGATAATTTCAAGTAAATTGTGAAATATTGTATTTTACTACCATATTCCAACACGAATACAAATGCGAATCCGAGGACTAAATCTAGGAACTCCGTGTTACATTTGTGAAGAGATAAATTTATCAAATTATTAAAACAACTGCAATTTAGCTACAGTAATCTTAGTGTGTTTTCGTGCAGTATATAGCGAGTCCTTTAGCGACACTATAATAAGGGTTCTGGATGTTTGCGACCCCAACAACTGCCGAGTAACCATTTTTAGACAAATTCGTCGATATTAAAAAATGTTCGTTGCCATATTGAGTCCACTAATTTGAATCTTTACATGCTGACCGAATTTCTAATAGTAACAGGATATTACAGGATATCCCATATATATGGATATATAGGATATATCCTACGATATCCTTGATACCGTAGGGATATCTACGGGGTATCCCTTCAAGGAGGGACTTTCGATATCTGGTGGGATATTTCATAGATATCCCTCATATGTCTCGGCACACAAATATGATGTCTCGAAATATCCTGTTGTTTTGCGCTAAAACTTGCGAGCGAAGCGAACCGCGCGCGTTCCGATATGTAAAAAAGTAAGAAATCCATACAAGAAATATAAAAACCTATTAATCTCTTATTATTAGAACATGCAATTAAATTATTAAAATGTAACCAACCTAAATGTTTAAAAGTTTTCTTTTAAAGAATATATAACTTGTTTAATTTATTTTGATGCAGTTTTAAAAGCCGAAATTTTGAGATCTAATTTTTTTCTACAAAATTCGAAACATTACTTTATATTATCTAAAACGAACTTTACGTTAACATTTGATGGAGTCCATGAAAGTCATTCTTCACATAAAATCAATACCTTCTCAATATGATGAGAATGTAATAATTCAATATTTTTTGAGGCAATAAAATTTGAATTTTCGATTTTTTAAGAAAACTCAAAAAGTCTTTATGATAATCTTGTGGGACTATCAGAAAGTAACACTTTTCTTCTCCTGACTTTTATGCATATTGTGCTTCATTTGGCTTAAAATGTTAATTTTCGCTTTTTTGAGGAGATTTGGAAAATGCTATAACTCTGTCAATTTTCTTTGTATTGAGAAAAGTGGGGAGAATAATTTGTTTTGATTTTAGAGTACTACACGCGCCCGTACATGCAATTTATGAATTTCAAAAAAAATGGTCTACAAATTTTTGAAAGTGCCCTTACATTTTGAATTTCTATCCAAAATAGCTGGTTAACGAATTTGATCTTTTTCTTCGGTCCCTGAAACTGCGTGCCAAAGCACAATCCCATCCGATTAGTGTCTCAAAAGTTATCCGAGATACAGACGACGACGACGACGACAACGACAGACGGACGGACAGACAGCGACGTAATAACTATCTTTTCTGAATCAGGGAGCCTTAAAACGTCCACATTTGATGGAATCCACGAAAGTCATTTTTCAAATAAAATCAGCACCTTCTCATTATGATGAGAATTTAATAATTCATTATTTTTTGTGCCAATAAAATTTTAATTTTTGATATTTTCAGAAAACTCAGCAAGACGTCATAATAATCTTGTGGGACCATCAAAAATTGACACCTTTCTTCTTCTGACTTTCATGCATATCGTGCTTCATTTGGAATAAAATGTTAATTTTCGTTTCTTTGGGCAGATTTTGAAAATGCCAAAACTCTGCCAATTTCATTTGGATCGAAAAAAGTCCTGAAATAATTTGTCTGAATTCTCGAGTATTATGGGCCGCCGCACATGCAATTTATGAATTTGAAAAAAATGGTCTACAAAATTTTGAAAGTGCCCTAACATTTTGAATTTCTATCCAAAATAGCTGGTTAACGAACTTGATCTTTTTTTTCGGTACCTGAAATTGCGTGCCAAAGCACAATCCCATTCGATTAGTCTTTAAAAAGTCATCCGATATAGAGACGACGACGACAACGACAGACGGACAGACACCGACGTAAAAACGATTTTTTCTGACTCTGGGGGCCTCAAAACGTCGACATTTGCTGAATTCCCTGGAAGTCATTCTTCACATAAAATCAATACCTTCTCATTATAATAGGAATGTAATAATTCAATATTTTTTTAGCCAATAAAACTTGAATTTTCGATTTTTTGAGAAAACTCAGAAAGTTGTCATGATGATGTTGTAGGAGAATCCAAAAGTAACACTTGCCTCCCATCGAATTTTTTCATATCGTGCTTTATTTGGATTAAAATGTTAATTCTCGCTTTTTTGTGGAGATATTGAAAATGCTATAACTCTGTCAATGTTTTTTGTATTGAAAAAAGTCGTAGAAATAATTGGTTTTCATTTTTGGGTACTACGGGCGCCCGTACATGGAATATATGAATTTCGAAAAAAACGGTCTTACATTTTTCGAAAGTGCCCTAACATTTTGAATTTCTATCCAAAATGGCTAGATAAAGATCTTGATCATTTTTTTCGGTCCCTGGAACTATGTGCCAAAGCACAATCCCATCCGATGAGTTATTCAAAAGTTATCCGATATACAGACGACGACGACCACAACGACAGGTGGACAGACATTGACGTAATAACTGTTTTTTCTGACTAAGGTGACCTCAAAACGTCGACATTTGATGGAATCCACGAAAGTTATGTTTCACATAAAATCAATACTTTCTCATCATGATGATAATGTAATAATTTATTATTTTTTGTGCCGACAAAATTTGAATTTTCGATTTTTTGAGAAAACTTAAAAAGTCGTCATGATAATCTTGTAGGAATATCAAAAAGTAACGCTCTTCTTCTTCTGGCTTTTTTTCATATCGTGCTTTATTTGGCTTAAAATGTTAATTTTCGCTTTTTCGGGGAGATTTTTAAAATGCTGTAGCTCTGACTATTTTCTTTGTAATAAAAAAAGTCGTGCGAATAATTTGTTTTAATTTTCGAGTACTACGTGCGGACGTTCATGGAATCTATGAATTTTGAAAAGAATTATCTGAAAAATTTGGAAAGTTTCCTAAAATTTTGAATTTCTATCCAAAATAGCTGGTTAACAAACTCGATCTTTTTTTTTCGGTTCCTGAAACTTTGTGCGAAAGCACAATCCCGTCCGATTAGTCTCTCAAAAGTTATCCGATATAAAGACGACGACGACGACGACAACGACAGACGGACAGACTCCGACGTAACAACTATTTTTTCTAACTCAGAAGGCCTCTAAACGTCGACATTTGATGAAATCCACGAAAGTCATCTTTCAAATAAAATTAATACCTTCTCATTATGATGAGAATGTAATAATTCATTATGTTTTGTGCCAATAAAATTTGAATTGTCGATTTTTTATGACAACTCAAAAAGACGTCATGATAATCTTGTGGGACTATCAAAAATGAACACTTTTCTTCCATTGACTTTTATTCATATCATGCTTCATTTGGCTTAAAATTTTAATTTTCACTTTTTTGGGGAGATTTTGAAAATGCTATAACTCTGTCAATTTTCTTTGTATTGAAAACAGTCGTGAAAACAATTCATTTTAATTTTCGAGTACTACGGGCGGCCGTACATGCAATTTATGAATTTGAAAAAAATGGTCTAAAATGTTTTGAAGGTGCCCTAACATCTTGAATTTCTGTCTATATGGAAATCATTCTTCACATAAAATCAATACCTTCTCAATATGATGAGAATGTAATAATTCTATATTTTTGGAGCCAATAAAATTTGAATTTACGATTTTTTGAGAAAACTCAGGAAATTGTCATGATAATCTTGTAGGACAATAAAAAATTAATACTTTTCTTTTCACGACTTTTTTTCATATCGTTCTTTATTTGGATTCAAATGTTAATTCTCGCTATTTTGTGGAGATTTTGAAAATGCTATAACTCTGTCAATTTTCTTTGTATGGAGAAAAGTCGTAAAGATTATTTTTTTTTGATTTTTGAGTACAACACGTGCCCGTACATGCAATTTATAAATTTCGAAAAGAATGGTCTAAGAATGTTTGAAAGTGCCCTAACATTTTTAATTTCTATCCAAAATAGCTGGTTAAAGAACTTGATCTTTTTTTTCGGTCCCTCATACTGTGTGCCAAAGCACAATCCCATTCGATTTGTCTCTCTAAAGTTATCCGATATACAGTCGACGACGACGACAACGACAGACGGACAGACACCGAAGTAAAAACTATTTTTTCTGACTCAGGTGGCTTCAGATTGTCGACATTTGATGGAATCCACAAAAGGCATTTTTCACATGAAATCAATACCTTCTCATTATGATGAGAATGTAATAATTCATTATTTTTTGTGCTAATAAAATTTGAATCTTCGATTTTTCGAGAAAACTCAAAAAGTCGTCATGATAATCTTGTACGACTATCAAAAAGTAACACTTTTCTTGTACTATCTTTTTTTCATATTGTGCTTTAGTTGGCTTAAAATGTTAATTTTCGCTTTTCTGAGGAGATCTTGAAAATGCTATAATTCTGTCAATTTTCTTTGGATTTAAAAAAGTAGTGAGAAATAATTTGTTTTAATTTTCGAGTACTACGGGTGTGCGTGAATGCAATTTATGAATTTAAAAAGAAATGGTCTAAATAATGTTGAAAGTGCCCTAGCATCTTGAATTTCTATCCCAAATAGCTGGTGAACGAACTCGATCTTTCTTTCTCGTCCTTAAAACTGTGTGCCAACTCACAATCAATTCCCATTAGTCTTTCAAAAGTTATATGATATGCAGGCGACGACAACAACGACAGAAGGACAGACACCGACATAAAAACTATTTTTTCTATCTCAGCGGGCTTCAACAGGCCGACATTTGATGGAATCCACGAAAGTCATTTTTAACATAAAATCAGTACCTTTTCACTATGATGAAAATGTAATAATTTATTATTTTTTGTGCCAATAAAATTTGAATTTTCGATTCTTTAAGAAAACTCAAAAAGTCGTGATAATCTTGTCGGACCATCAGAAAGTAACACTTTTCTTCTGAATCTTTTTCATAGAGTGCTTTATTTGGCTTAAGATGTTAATTTTCGCTTTTTTTGGGAGATATTGAAAATGCTATAACTCTGTCAATTTTCTTTATATTGAAAAAAGTCAAAGAATTTATTTGTTTTTGTTTTCGAGTACTACGGGCTGCCGTCCATGGAATTTATAAATTTTGAAGAAAAAAAATGGTCTGACAAATTTTGAAAGTGCCCTAACATTTTGAATTACTATAAAAAATAGCTGGTTAACGAACTCGATCTTTTACTACAGACGGACAGACACCGACGTAAGAAATATTTTTTCTAACTCAGAAGGCATCTAAAGGTCGACATTTGATGGAATCCACGAAAGTCATCTTTAACATTAAATCAATACCTTCTCACTATGATGAGAATGTAATAATTCATTATGTTTTGTACCAAATAAAATTTGAATTGTCGATTTTTTATGAAAACTCAAAAAGACGTCAGGATAATCTGGTGGAACTATCAAAAACTAACACTTTTCTCCTCTTGACTTTCATTCATATCGTGCTTCATTTGGCTTAAAATGTTAATTTTCGTTTTTTTGGGGGAGATTTTGAAAATGCTATAAGTCTGTCAATTTTATTTGTATTGAAAAAAGTCGTGAGAACAATTCGTTTTAATGTTCGAGTACTACGGTTGGCCGTACATGAAATTTATGAATTTGAAAAAAAATGGTCTGAAAAATTTTGAAGGTGCCCTAACATTTTGAATTTCTATCCAAAATAGCTGGTTAACAAAGTTGATCGTTTTTTCCGTCCCTGAAACTGTGTGCCCAAGCACAATCTCATCCGATTAGTCTTTCCAAAGTCATCCGATATACAGGCGACAACGTCGACGACAACGACAGACGGACAGACACCGACGTAAAAACTATTTTTCATGACTCAGGAGGCCTCAAAACGTTGACATTTGATGGAATCCATGGAATTCATTCTTCACATAAAATCAATACCTTTTCATTATGACGAGAATGTAATAATTCAATATTTTTTGAGCTAATAAAATTTGAATATACGATTTTTAAGAAAACTCAAGAAGTTGTCATGATAATTTTGTAGGACTATCAAAAAGTAACACTTTTCTTCCCTAGACTTTTTTCATATCGGGCTTGATTTGGCTTAAAATGTTAATTTTCGCTTTTTTGGGAAGATCTTAAAAATTCTATAACTCTATCAATTCTCTTTGTATTGAAAAAAGTCGTACGAATAATTTGTTTTAATTTTGTTCTTGTTCTAAATTTTCTTACCTTGATAAGGGTGATGTGTGAGCATCGGAATGTTGGTGAATATTGTCCATGCTTTTTTATTGTGATTTCAAAGTAATAAAAATAAAAAAGACGAAAGAAATAAAAACGAAAACGAAGGGGAATTGGTTGGTTGCCTTCTCATTTTTCTTTCCTCTTTTTTATTTTTGTCCGAAGGAACAAAATTTTATTTTGTTTTCAGGAATTACAATAGGAGCATTTTGTGGTATTTGTCCAAATTTTATCGTAAGATTCTTGGTTTATTTTCAAGAATTTATACATTGACTTGAGTGTTGGACGTTAAATCGGATTTTGAATTTGATTTCAATCTAATTTAAGATTCTTAAATTTCAATTTGTTTTAGTTTCCGAGTACTACGGGCGCCTGTCCATGGAATTTATCAACGTTGAAAAAAATTGTCCAAAAAATTTTGAAAGTGCCCTAACATTTTGAATTATTATCCAAAATAGCTGGTTAACAGACTCGATCTCTTTGTCTGTTCCTGATACTGTGTGCCAAAACACAATCCCATCCGATTAGTCTTTCAAAAGTGATCCGATATACGGGTGACGACGAAGACAACGACAGACGGTAAAACACCGACGTAAAAACTATTTTTTCTTACTCAGGGGGCCTCAAAACGTCGACAGTTAATGGAATCCACGAAAGTCATTTTTCACATAAAATCAATACCTTCTCATTATGATGAGTCCAAAAATGTTTTTAGTTAATGCCCGACTGGCGTGGGGTAGCGAAGGAATTATGTCAGTCATGTTAAATTTAACGAAAATGAACAAGACAATTTCTTACCGTGATCCTTAACTTCTAAATACCTTGTATTGATTTAACCCAGGATACGAGTCCCGCAGCCTGTCACATACAGCACTCCTTTTGTGCCCAAAAAAAGGTTTTGGTTGTTTTGGAAAAATTGGCACAGATGTAGCCTCAAGAAGCTACAACCACGATCGTTCACCTAACAATCGATCCCGACGCAACGGGGGTAATACGTCATCCGGCTCATTACTTCCCGCGCCACCAGAAGACGATCGAGTCGGGAAATCACTGCACAAGCATTAGAAACTTAAAGGACCATTATGTTTTGTGCCAATGAAAATTAAATTTTCGATTTTTTAAGAAAACTCAAAAAGTCGTCATGTTAATCTTGTAGGACTATCAAAATGTAATACTTTTTCTCTGTTGACCTTTTGTCATATCATGCTTTATACGGCTTAAAATGTTAATTTTAGCTTTTTTCGATAGATTTTGAAAATGCTGTAACTCTGTCAATTGTCTCTGAATTGAAAAAAGTTGCAACAATAATTTGTTTTAATTTCGAGTACTACGGGTGTCCGTTCATGGAATTCATAAATTTTGAAAAAAATGGTCTACAACATTTTGAAAGTGCCCTAACATTTTGAATTTCTATTCAAAATAGCTGGTTAACGAACTCGATCTTTTTCTTCGGTTCCTGAAACTGTGTGAAAAAGCGCAATTCCATCCGATTAGTCTTTCAAAAGTTATCCGATATAAAGGCGACGACGACAACAACGACACTCAGAAAAAAGTTTTTCTTGAACTAAAGAAATCGTTTCCTTACCATAGTTTTTTTCTACCGACACAAAAATACATTTAAAATAAAAAAAACATTTATTTGGTCTTAAAAAATGATGTACTTCGTATTTTTTGCTTTAACGAAATTATTTCTGTAATATTATTATTATTATTATATCATTAGGCCGCTTCCCTTTCGGGGTAGGCGTGAATTGCTCGGTGGTAAAGTAGTGATGTGTGGATGGGTATATAGGTGAAGGGTAGATAAAACAGCTAAAAAACGCGTTTTTTGCACTTTTAGGTTAGGATATCTTGAAAACCTGACGTACAGGAGCAATTTTGAACTCGGATTCGGATTCAGCGCATCAAAATCCTTCGGAAATGTTAGGTCTGGTCTCTGGCTTTAAAGTTTGTCGGCCTGTATTATATTCGAATCATTTGTTTATTCAACATTTAAATAGAGTCAAGTAATAATTAATAATTTTATTAGCAACCACATTCGGGGTGACCAAATTTATTATAAAATGGAATAGAAACTTATGATTTTGAAATTATAATGGTATTTGAACGTGACGCAATCGTGTGAGCATGTATTATTAATGTAGATGCATTTCAAAAACAAGTAAATTATTTTTAAAGATTTTGTGATTACTTCCGGCATTTTACTATGCCTCTGTAATCAATAAAAGTAGAACTTTAAATTTTTCGTAAAAGAAAAATGGAACAAAGTAAGAAAGCGGTGCATTTTTCACACTAACAATAAGTGCACTCAGTCTAGTGGGGTCGCAACTAACCATAATGGAGGCAGAGTAGGGCCCTTAGGTTACTGACGTGGCTAAGATCATAAAAGGTCTCCAGTGTAGTAGTTAGGCATTCGCGCCCTAGGGATGAAGTGAATTATGCATGAAACACTCGTCACGCTTTGGATAAATTGCAAATTCCACGTAGAAAATTTTCATTCTTTCTCTATTAAAATCCTCATCACATTCTTTGAATCCCATCACATTTTCCTCGCTTCTTCTTCTGTAAACGAAATGCTCAATTACAACTCAATCAAGAAGCATACCTCGATACTTCCACATTCAATTCACTTAAGAAATATTTATAAATACAACTCTGCATCAACTAAAAAACAGAGGAAAAGTATTTTGCTCAAAAAGATTTTGAACTGAATTAAAAATAATAATTAATTTGGGTGCTTACTTGTTACTTCGACAGACCACCTTCCCCCTATTAGCAACCGTAGTTGATAGTATTAGCTGATGTTAATTGATGTTGACCAGGTAAGAATTTAATAAGATGTTGGATTTTGTGGGTATACTGGTCCATTGGTTTGTTCCATTGTTGTATCTTCTTCTAACCGCGTGTTCTATGATTAATTGATGTTAATTGATGTTGACCAGGTAAGAATTTAATTAGAAGATGTTGGATTTAGTTGGTATACTGGTCCATTAGTTTGTTCTATTGTTGTATCTTTTTCCAACTATGTTGTATAATTAGTTGATGTTGATTGATGTTGACCAGGTAATAGTTTAATTAGAAGATGTTGCATTTTGTGGTTATACTGGTCCATTGGTTTGTCCCATTCTTGTATCTTCTTCTAGCCGTGTTGTATGATTAGTTGAGCTTAATTGCTGTTGATCAGGTAAGAATTTAATTAGAAGATGTTGGATTTTATCGGTATACTAGTCCATTGGTTTGTTCCATTGTTGTACCTTCTCGCAACCGTGTTTTATGCTTAGCTGATGTTAATTAATGTTTTCAGGTAAGAATTTAATTAGAAGATGTTGCATTTTGTGGTTATACTGGTCCATTGGTTTGTCCCATTATTGTATCTTCTTCTAGCCGTGCTGTATGATTAGTTGAAGTTAATTGCTATTGATCAGGTAAGAATTGAATTAGAAGATGTTGGATTTTATTGGTATACTAGTCCATTGGTTTGTTCCATTGTTGTACCTTATCGCAACCGTGTTGTATGCTTAGCTGATGTTAATTAATGTTTTCAGGTAAGAATTTAATTAGAAGATGTTGCATTTTGTGGTCATACTGGTCCATTGGTTTGTCCCATTATTGTATCTTCTTCTAGCCGTGTTGTATGATTAGTTAAGCTTAATTGCTGTTGATAAGGCAAGAATTTAATTAGAAGATGTTGGATTTTATTGGTATACTAGTCCATTGGTTTGTTCCATTGTTGTACCTTCTCGCAACCGTGTTGTATGGTTAGCTGATGTTAATTAATGTTGACCAAGTAAGAATTTAATTAAAATATGTTGGATTTTGTTTGTTACACTGGTCCATTGGTTGGTTTCATTATTGTGTCTTCTTCCAATCGTGTTGTATGATTAGCTGATGAACGAGTAAGGCCAGTTTTTAGCCAAGATTGAAGGCTTTCACACTTGCAACGTTCTTTGGCAAATCTCGTATAAGTAAATTGCAAATCCCACGTGGCCATTATGTTATCCAGAGTTCAGTCACTTACTTGACCCTTCCCCGGGTTGACCATTTTCCCGACATAATCATCAGGAACATCCTTTTTAGAAAGGCGAGCCCGCAATTGGTGTAAAGTGTTGTTCGCACGTGGCTCTCTATCGCCACTCTTTGTCATCATTATCCGTCCTCGTCGTCGTCGTCGACGTTGCCTGGCTCTTCTTATCCGCTGTGGGAGTTAGTTTAGTTCATACACATGAATATGACTCAACCCTGGACAGCATTGTGATGTCAGAGCCACTGCTCAGACAATTTTTCTCCCATATTTTGCAGTATACTATAATGATTGTCAGGATGCAGAAGAATCATGACGATCCGAGTGACAATTTGTCCAGGAGTTTACGACCCTCGTAAAACATCTTTCAATCAGGTACCCATAGTCATTTCCCGCTACCTTGTGACATTTTTCGTCCTTTTGTTTCCTTCGTGGAGATATAATTTATGGTGAGAAGAAGATTCCTCTGAAAGGTTGTATTTTCCAGATTTAATGAAATGACAAAGGTAGAGAAAATATAGACGAGGCTCTTTTTCAGTATTCGAGGGACTTTTAGTTTCGAGTAAAATATGAACTTGTTTTAGCAGTCCACTTTCAAAATACCAAAAAATCTGAAATTGAATATAGAAAAAAAATCGATCTCTAGAGGTTTAACCCCTTTCCGTGGATTTTGAAATCAGCGCTTTAGCACGCTCTCCCTCTAAACTCCCTCTAAAGTTAAGAATCTTTGCTTTTTAATTAGATCATTTTAGTGACTCAAAGTTTATATTTTCGCTGAAAATAACATAAACAAACTGATTTTCTCGCTTAGGTGAGTGTCAAGAAAGTTCGGAAATAATAGCACTGGAAAACCCACGCGCTTTGGAGTCAAAGACCCTTGGTTCTCTTTCGTCGTATTACGCGAATCTTGATTTACACGACAGACGAGTAATGATACGCAATTCACAAAATAAAGAGATTGCTGTAATTCATAAGTAAAAAAACACTTAGCCATAGGTTAAAAATTATTTCAGCGAAATTAATTAGAAAGTAGGTTTAGTTTCTAAATAAATTATTAACATTTTCACACAAAAGAAATGAAGCCACATTCATTATATGAATAATGCTTTTACTTTGCTTACTCTCGAGCGTTTAGGACCTCCCTGACCATTTTTGTCCGACTCTCAGTCATTGTTCGTGCTGCTGGCTATAAAAAGTGGGAACTTATCACTTAGGAATAATAAGGTTAGTCCGCGCCTTCAATAAGTTCCTGGAAAGCGTGGTGATTAATTTCGAGCTATGTCGTTAATTTAGGTTTCACAGTATTTCCTCTGTCCCCCTGCATTTCCCCTTTGTTTCAAATTCACTTTTTTCCCTATTCTCGAAAAACTTCCCCTTTTTAGGGTTTCGTAGCCCCGAGCAGAAACCCTTATAATTTCGGTCGGGTGGCCGTCCGTTCTACATTTTTCCAAGGAGGGAAAGTGAGGTGAATAATGGGAGGGAAGTATAGGAAGTGAGGAGAAATGAGAGGAGTAGGGAAAGTGTGGGGAAATGAGGGGAAGGGAAGTAGGGATCATGAGGGGTAGTGAGGTGAGAGGAAGTAGCGAAAGTGAGGAGAAAGGAAGGGGGGGAAGTAAGGGGAAATGATTTCAGGTCAAGTAGGGAAGTGAGTGGAACTTAGGGGTAGTTGAGCTGGGGAAATAATGAGAGGGCGGTAAGGGAAATAAGGGGAGTGTTAGCTGGGGAGTGAGGAGAGGGGGAAATAGAGGAGGAAGAATTTAAAGAAGGAAGGAGAAGCGGTGGACAGAAATGAGGGTAGGGGAGGTAGGGATTGAGAAAGTAAGGGAATGTAGGGGGAGTATGGGTGGGAAAGTACGGGAGGGGGAGGTTCGAACGACTTAATGAACATTTTAATAGGCTACGAAACCCTTTTTTGTAGCTTCGCTGCGCCTACTTTGACTAATTTTTCCCCTTTTCTGTTTAAATATTCTATATTTGAAAATACAATTGTTCCTTTTACGTCTATGTAATTCTTGTATTCAAAAGTAGAATAATAATGAAAGGCAAAATCGATTATCTATTAATTAAAACTAAGTTAAAAAGTCGCTTCCTTCAAAATGGTTACATTAGACAACTCAAAACTAGAAATGTGTGGAAATTAAACATTTTACCTTGAAATTGTTTCAAATCGGATAGTATAACATTTAAATTTTCATAATTAAACAATTTCAAATTAAAACCTTTAAAATTGAACAATTCCTAAGTTGTCTACTTAACCACTTAAAATTTAACAATATTTGACTCTAAAAGAAAAGCTAAACGATTTTCTAACTGAAAAATTTAAATTTTATGATATTTAATTGTAATCATATTTTTACCTAATTTCCAATTATACGAAAGTATGAATGAACCTAATAGATTCTACAAAATTAAAAAAGTAATTTCAAACGATTCAATTTCTCGATCCTAATTCAAAAATTGTTGGAAAACTATTTTTGTTAAGTCAACTTTGTTGAACATTCGTTATTTGGATAGAAAATTCGGCCGTTTGGATTGAAAATTCATCTTTCATGGTAGAAAAGTAATCTTTTTTAGTTGAAAATTCATCTTTCTTGGTTGAAAATGAACCAATCAGTTGAAAATTCAACTGTCTTCTAAAAAATTCGTTGTTTTGGCTTGAAAGTTCAACTATTTGGTTGAAAATGTAACTGTTTTTGGCCAAATTTTAATCTTTTTCGTTTCAAAATTCGACCTTTTAGTGAAAATTCAACTATTAAGTTAAAAATTCAATTACTTTTTTTAAAAGATCATCTTTTTAGTAAAAAATTCAACTAATTTATTGAGCATTCGTCCACTGTAAAAATGTTCTCAAGGAATTTGCCCCAAAATTGTATTGACGCTAATTTCCACACATTTTGGGGGATTTCCCCTAAAGTTTAATAGGGAAAATTCCTCAAAAATTCTTGTGGGATAGCAACCAAAAAGTGGTCAATTTTTCCCAAGATTTGATGGGGAAAATTCCCTATGCTATTGTATAATAATAGCTAAAGTTTCGGGAATTTTCCCGAACTTTATGTAGGGAAAATTCCCCAAAAATTTTGGAATATTACTTGAAGCTTTGTGAATATTGACACTCATTATACAGGGAAATCTTCCTGAAATTTTTTGGAATATCAACCAAAAAGTGGTGAATTTCCTCCAAGATTTGATGGGGAATATTCACTATAAAAGCAAGATTTAAATATTGACACTTATTAAAAGCAAAGCACTGCAAACGAAAATTTTAATTATAAACGATAAATACATTTTTTTCCATGTAACATGCAAATCATTTATTGCATTCTGATGTGAACAACAAAAGTTTATGAAAAGAAATCTTTGAGATGACTATAAAATTAATAAATCTTTTCTCCAAAAAATGTGCAAAATTATTTAAAATATTGTGTTAGTTTATCAAATATTTTAGGGCAAAATATCTTCCTGAACATACGGTAATACTTCAAGAATTTTTAGAAAATTTACATTATTTTTTGAACGATTCCCTACATTCAGTAGGAATCATTCGATCCTCCAAATGGCAGGGAATATTTCCAAACTTTTGTATAAATTACCATATTTTTGGGGAAATGTTCCCAAAAATGGTAGGTATTATCTAATTTCCTAAATTTTAGGGAATTTTCCTTAATTTTTTAGTGAATGATAAGAACTTTCAGGAAAATTTCCCCAAATCTTGGGGAAAATGATTTTCCTCAACAAAAATGTGGATTTTCCCCCACTAAAAAGTGAGGACAATTCCCGAAATTTTTTACAGTGTCTTTTTGGATACAAAATTCGTCCTTATTGATTGAAAATTCATCTTTTATGGTCATCTTTTTTGATCTAAAATATATATCCTGTGGTTGAAAATTATGTTTTCTTCTTGAAAGTTTAACTGTCTTCTAAAAAATTCATTTTTTTTTGGGCCTGACGGCTCTTTTGCTTGAAGGTTAAACTATTTGATTGCAAATGTAACTGTTTTTGGTGGAAATTTTTTTTATACTCAACTCTTTGATGGCAAATTCATTTCTCTTGGTTGAAAATTGAACTATTTGGTTGTAAATGCAACAGTTTGGTTGAAAGTTATAATTTATTTTTCTCAATTCAACTACTTGTTTGAAAATTCATTTTTCTTGGTTGAAAAGTCAACTGTTTTCTAAACCATTCGTTTTTTTAGCTTGAAAACTCAACTCTTTTGTCGAAAAATCTTGGTTGAAAATCAAATTTTTATTGTTGAACATTCAACTGTTTAGGTTAAAATATTAGAAATTTAAAGCAATTGATAACAAAGTCAATGAAAATAATTTATTCCCTTATTTTCGTGAAATATCATCCTCTGTTTCCACTGTTTAGAGAGCATTTTGGGCTGTGAAGTTTGGAATACTGAAAGTGAATACTTAATTTACTTTTGATAGATAATAATCGGAAGTAGGAAAGTGGTTTACAGTCCTGCATTTTAAGGCGTTCTCTTATGTAATGCGGTGACTCATATTTTCTATTTGGGCATCAAGAAAGAAACGTAGTAATAATATGTTTTGAATATGGGATTTTTCAAAAAGATTATCAAATTTAATAGTTTATAAAGATCAGTAACTATAAAGAATAATGAAGCCTGTTTTCAAAAAAAGGCTGCCATACAGTCACTTTTATTGACTTTTTTTCTCAAACCACTTTTTAGTCACTTTTTTAAAGTTAAAGTCAATATATAGTTACTTTTTTAAATGAAAATTTGAGTTTAGTCACATTTCTTTCAACAAATTAAAACAGAGAAACCCAAGCTTTAACCACTATTGAATTCAGATCTGTACCTATTTCTGAATTTTCTTGAATTCTTTTCAAATATATTAGGGTATTTTAAAGGATTCCATGACATTTTTAATAGATTTAAATCATTTAAAGGGATTCCAACGAATTTGAAAGAATTTAGGGTATTCTTAAAAATTCCAAAGAATTTTCAAGAGCTTCCAAAAGTTTCAAGAGATTTTAAAAGATTTCGAAGAATTTCAAACATTTTAGGGTATTTCAAAAGATTCCAAGCAAATCTTTATAGGCTTCAATAATTCGAAGATATTCCAAAGGATTAAAAAAATGTTTGAAACTTTTTTGAAACTTTTGTGAAACTTGTCATAATTTTGAACAAGATTCATAAATTTTTAACTACGTAACTGAATTTTAAGCCAAGACGATTAATTTTCTACTTAAAAAGACGAATTTGATATCAATTACGTTAATTTTCAAATAAATAGTTGAATTTTTAATCTACAAAAGATTAATTTTCAAAAACAAATGCAATATTCAAGTTTTTATTACCAAAAATTCATTTTAAATAATAGAAACGAATTTTCTACAAATCAGTTGAATTTTAAACCAAATAGTTGAATTTTCTCGCAAATTGTTGAATTTTCCAGCCAAAAAGAGGAGTTTTCTACAAAGCAGTTGAATTTTCAACCCCAAAATATGAATTTTCAACAATAAAGTAAATTTTCAATGAAACAGTTGATTTTCCAACCAAATTGTTACATTTTCATTCAAAAAAATTAATTTTCAACAAACTAAGAACGAATTTTCAACGTAAGAAGGTGAATTTTCAATAGTTGCATTTTTAATTTAAAAAAATAGATTTTCCACAACAAAAAAACAAAAGAATTTTGAACAAAATACATAAATTATCAACTAAAAAGATAAATTTTCACCCGAAAAGATTAATTTTTTACCAAAAGAGATGAATTTTTAAATCAGGAAACATTTTTCAGTAAAAAATAAATAATCTAAAATCTTGAATTTTCAAGACAAAAAGACGAGCATTCTACAAAACCGTTTAAGTTTCAACAAAAAAAAAATGAATTTTTAACCAAGAAGATTAATTTTCTATCAAAAAGACGAATTCTCAATAAAATACATCAACTTTGAACCATATAGTTGAATTTTCAACCAAGAGAATCAATTTACAAAATAAATAAATTTTTAACTGATTTGTTAAATTTTTAACGAAGAAGATTAATTTCGACAAAAAAAACGACTTTTCAACAAATTACATCAATTTTCCACTCAATAGTTAAATTTTTAAACTAAAAAAAGATCAATTTTGAACCAAAAATGCAATGATTAATTTTTTATTACAAAAAATTATTTAAAAAAAAAACAACTAATTTTCTACTAAATTGTTGAAGTTTCCAGTCAACAAGAATATTTTCCTACAAAGCAGTTGAATTTTTAACCAAATTTTTAAATTTTGAGATGAAAAAAAATTAATTTTTGACCAAAAAAATCCGAATTATCAACAAAGTAGTTGCATTTTCAACAAAAAATGTAATTTTTAATATTTAAATAAAAAAATATTTTTATTTCAAAACAAAAACAGTTGAATTTTACCGAAAAAGACCAATTCCAACGTACAATCTTGAATCCTGAAATTAAAAAGATTAATTCTTAACCAAACAGTTGCATTTTAACACAAAAAAATTATTTTCTGCAACAACAAAAAATGAGTTTTAAACAAATAACATAAATTTCAAACTAAATAGTTGAAGTTTAAACTAAAAAAGATCATTTGCTTACGCAAAATGGAATAGTTAAATTTCCAGTTGAAACAATTAATTTTCAACCAAAAAGATGAATTTTCAACAAAAAATGTAATAGTTGATATTTCAACAAAGAAAGATTAAAATTTAAAATTTAGAACGGTTGATTTCAATAAAAAAAGTCGCATTTTCAACAAACCAGTTTAATGTTAAAATAATACGAATTAGTTTTCAACCAAACCGTGGTATTTTCAACCAAATAGCTTAATTTTTAACCAAGAGGATTAACTTTCTACGAAAACAAAAACGAATTTTCAACCAAATAGTTGAATTTTCTACAAAAACGGGAACAGTTAAATTTTAGATAAAAAAGCAACAACAAATTTTAAACAAAATAGTTACATTTTCGACCAAAGAAATGCATGTTTAACTAAAATGAGGAATCTTCAACTAAAAAAATTATTTCTCAATCAAGATAGTTTATCTTTAGATTAAATATTTGAATTTTCTACCGGATTGTTAAACTTTTGATTTTTTCGGTTTAAATAAATACTTCAAATCAAACATAAATATATAAATATATTAAATATTTTATAATTGTTTTGGGTTTAATTGTGCAATGTGTATTATTTGAGGCATTTGCTATCGCAAATAAAATGAGTGGCAGGCGGGATAGGAACTAGCGTTCTTGCACATTTTTTTTTATATACTTTTTTTTTTTTCTTTAAGTACACTTGAAGTCACGCGTGTGGTCTGCTCTGCAGTTGATGGCCAGTAAATTCTACGTACCCACTCACTCCCGCTGAGTTCGGCATGCCTCTCGTTTTTAATCTTATAACAGGAAAAAAAAAACAGTAAATATTGTCCTTATACAATATTTATCAATAAAATATCAAATAAGCCTTATCTAATTAACACATAAAAAATGTTTGCTCTAAATATGTTTGGATTCAATTTATAATCAATTTTTTTCTTGTTTCAGGTAAGTTTATGAGATGCTTTACTATCTACTGTAAGGTAACAAAAAATACAACGTATTTATTTATAAAAAAAATATTTAGTATTTTGTTGTTAAACAAGTTATCATGATTCGCGCGATAAGTTTCTTATGATCAATGAAATTCTCAATATAGGTATTTCAGGGTGGCCTCTAAAAAAACAAGTATTTGGTCACTTTCCGGTTACCAAAAATTTTTCAAGTAATACAAATTAAAATTTCCGTACCTCAAAAGATTTTCAATTTAAATATTGAATACTAAACTACAAATCCAAAGCATTAAAACTCTTTTGAATTTACAATAATTAAAATTAAATTATTACGAACTTATGGTTCTTTTTCAGGGTGGCCTCTAAAAAAAAAACAAGTTTTTGGTCATTTTCCGGTTACCAAAATTTTTTTCAAGTAATACAAATTAAAATTTTCGTACCTCAAAAGATTTTCCATTTAAATATTGAATACTAAACTACAAATCCAAAGCATTAAAACTCTTTTGAATTTACAATATTTAAAATTAAAATTAAATAATTACGAACTTATGGTTCTTTTTCTTGTTCTTTTTTCTTGTCTGAAAAAATTTAAGGTTTTTACCTTTAAATATCTGCAGGTTAAGAAAATGGACTTATTATTTATTCGTAAAAATTAGTGTTAAGAAGCGATAAAAGTCTTGCAGACCAGTCCTAAAAGTCGGGGTGGGGTACCTATATATTTTTTTAAATATTTCCAATGATTTAAAAGAATTTCAACAGCATTCAAGGGAATTCATAGAATTTCAAAGAATTTTAATTTTTTTTTTTAGAAATGTTCAAAGCTTTTAAATGTTTTATGAACTTTTAAAAGATTTTAGGGCTGTTCAAGGAATTATATCAGAATTAATTAAGGAATTTAATATTATTTCAAAGATTTCCAGGAATTTTAAGAAAGTTAACAAAAATTTATGGGATTGCAAAGATTTTGATAAACTTCATAAGTGTTTTAAATGACTTCATATAATTTAAAATATTTTAGGGTATTTTCAATGATCCCAAGGTGTACTTCATAGAACCTCAAACATTTCAAATGATTCTTATGGGATTTCAAGTGATTTTTGACGGATTTCAATAAATATAAAAAATTTCTAAACACTTTATAACATTTCTATAAATTGCCCATAATTTCACAAGAATCAAGAGATTTCGTAGGATTTCAAAGATTTGAAGATGAAAAAAAATGTTTTGGTTAATATGCGGTTTTAAAGAATTCCCTTGACGAAATATTTGGAAGGATTTCACAGGATTTTTAAGCTTTTATCATATTGAAAAAGTTTTCAAGGGATTTTATAAGACTTTGGAGGATTTCAGTCATTTAAAGAAATTTTAAAGGCTCTCAAAAAGGTATTTTAATGAATTTCCCAGCATCTCAAAAGATTTCATAGCACTTTTTTTTTTGTTTCATAAAATTTCGATGGATTTTAAGGTGAGTGATTTTGAAGATTTTAAGAGATTCCGCGGACTATTCAGTAGATTTTAGAGTATTTTAAAAGATTCCAAGGAATTTTCAACAGCTTAAAAAAATTTCAAGGTATTGCAAAATAATTAAAAGGTTTTCAAATATTTTAGGATATTTCCAAGAATTCTAAGAAATTTTCAAGAGGTTAACAAAATTTTCTACCAAAAGAGTCAAATTTTCAACAAAATACATGCTTTTTTAACCAAATAGTTGAATTCCAACTAAAAAGGATTATTTTTCTACCAAAAAATCGAATAGTTAAGTTTTCAGTTTAAAAAAATTAAATTTTAACCAAAAAAGAGCAAATTTTCAATAAAATAGTAAAATCCTCAACCAAATCCGATTAATTTTAATCACACTGTTGCATTTTTAATCAAAAAAGATTAAATTTCAACCAAAAATTTTCTACTAAAACCGGAATAGTTAAATTTTCAGTTAAAAAGTTAATTTTCAACCAAAAAAGAAAACTAATTTTCAACAAATAGATACATTTTTAATATTAATTTTAAACAAAGTAGTTCAACTTTTAACCAACTAGATAAATTTTCAACTACAAGAGATAAATTATCAATGAAAAATATAATAGTTCATGTTTTGACCAAAAAATATTTTAATTATAGATCAATAAGAGCTGAATTTAACAAGATAAAAGAATGCATTTTCAACGAAATAGTTTTGGTTTGTAACCTAAGAGATAAATTTTGCACTAAAATGTTTAATCTTAAACCAAAAATATTAATTTTTAACAAAGTTCAACTTTAAACCAAGTAGTTTTTTTTCAACTTAAAAAGATCAATTTTCAATCACATAAAGAAGGAATTTTCAACAAAATAGTTCAATTTTCGACTAAAGATTTGAATTTTCAATTAAAATTATGAATCTTCATTCAAAACAAATCCATTTTAACAAAGTAGTTAACATTCAACCAAGTAATATCATTTTAAAATTAAAACTAGGGATTTTCAACCAATAATGGAATAGTTAATATTTCAATCAAAAGGATTAATTTTCAACATAAAATATAGTAGTTGATGTTTCTCCAAAAAAATATTTATTCTTAAATCAAAAACAGTCGAATTTAACAAAAAAAACGAATTTTTAACCAAGTAATTCAGTCTGCAACCAAAACCGATTAATTTTCAAGCAAACCGTTGCATTTTTAACCAAAAGAGATGAAATTGCTGCCAAAAGAGTTGAATTTCCAACCAAGAAAGGTTTCTCCAGAAAGAAGAAAACAAAATTTCAACCAAATTCTTTAATTTTCATCGAAACAGTTGGCTTTTCTAAAAAACTGTTGAATTTTTCACTTATGATGGAAGTTTCTACAAAAATAGTTGAATTTTCAACCCAAAAACACGAAATTTTAACTAAACAGTTTAATTTTCAACCAAGAAGGAAAACTTTTTAGTAAAATTGTTGCATTTTCATAAAAAAATTAAATTTTTGAACAAATAATTAAATTTTAAGTAAAAAAAAGATGTAAATAAATTACGTTAGTTTAAATACAAAAATAAGTTGAAAACGATAGAATGTTTAAACGAATGTCAATAATTACAAAAATATGAAGAATGATTGGGAAAAAATTCTAAGAGAACTCACAACCTGGCCCGATAAATCTAGGAACTGGAAACTAGGATCGTCAGCAGTCTTCGAGGGTTCGAATCCTCCCGGTTGCTAATTGGTAAATTATATAAATTAAATCACGCAAATAAAATTTTTTCTTTTTATACTGAAGTCTGAAATGTTCAGGAACTGTTCGTAGGATATTCGAACTATTCATAAAAAAGTTCGAAATTTGTCCACACATTTCTCATAGAAATAACATTCAATATTTAATTTTTTTTCTCGTATCCGAGACATAGCTACAAGTTCGTGACTTTTACGGACAAATTTTTCTCGTGTAATATAGACACTCCCTTTTATTGTACTCATCAGGAAGTTCAAATGAATAATTGAATGTCATTCTTTCAGTTAAAAATCAATTGACAATTCAATTTATGAGAAAATATTGTAAGTGAGTAATGGATATAAACACGCAAGCATTGCGTAAGTAGACCACGTGATATTTGGATATTACAGGTATAAGAATTGTGTGCTAGTTTCACCCTTTGATATAAAGTTACCATACACAAACGGCCTTGGCTCACGTGCCCGTATAAAAAAAATTATTCAGCCCACTTATACCTATACCTTATGCTCGACCTTATGCGTTAAGTTACGGTACTCGGATTAAATGGATTCAATAACACCGTCACTAATTTGCTTATAACATATTTCGTGAACTAAAGACAGCTGAAAGAAAAAGATAACATCTGCGGCAAGAGGGGAACAACTCCTAAAAATGTTGACCAGCTGAGGTGGATTAATTCGAATTATATCGAATTACCTAAAATTACTTAGGATTGCATAGAATTACTCTGGGTTAGGGGAAAGTGGGGTATGGTGTCAGTGCGGGGCACGGTGACTCTTGCAAATAATGCTCGTGTTTTTTGATTTTCATGCGTGCCGTGCGTGTGATGACGTTTTAAGGGGAGTGTACACTTATCGGACGGCAACTTATCGGACTTGTACTGTATAGTCGAATTCAATAAGATAAAACGAATTTTAAACAATATATTTGAATCCTTGACAAAAACAAATAATTTTCAACCAAAAAATCTTATTTTAACCGAAAAGGTAAATTTTGTACCAAGAAAAGAATTTTAAAACTATTTTAAACTGACTCCAATTATTCTTAAAGTTTTGAAAAATATTTCAAAATAAAAAAATTTCCTTAAAATCTTCTAAATTTCTTTCAAACTTTTAGAAATTTTTTGCAATTTTCGTTAAAAATTAATTTTTCAAAATAGAAAATTATTTATAATTTTCCCATGTATCTTAAGAAAACATTTTTATTGTATTGCAACCTTTCAAAATTCGTAGAAAGCTTCGAAATTTGTTTCTCTATATTTTCAAAAACTTACATTTTATTTAAAATTATTTGAAATGTATCAAATTTTTTATAATTTTTCAATCATTCCAACACTTCTAACCCTTTTAAAATTATGGTTTATTCCGGTTTATTTTTTCACAATTTTGGAAATTTTCAAATTTGTTTGAAAATGTTTCTATTCTCTTTGACCCCTTCAAAATTCACATTTTCCAAAACTTGAAATGTGATTTCCGGCTCAGATGTGTATTCACGGTTAATTCCCGGTTTTATCTTAATTCCCGGCTATTTACCGGTTAGTAGACACACTGCCATAACTTTATTTTGCTACTATCTTTCCAAATTTATGCCACTATTTTTTATCTCTGAAATATGTCCGAGCCCTGTAATTTAATAATGCAATTTTTAATCTCTTTATATTGAAATACCAAATATTTGTATTTCAGATACGTCGTTGCTTCTGTGAGCGGAGCAATGGAAGTTTACCCAGGAATCGTTCTGGATTCCGAACTCGATCCAAAAAGACGCGCATGGTATGGAAAAGCACTAGAGTATCCAGGAAAAATAGTTCTGACGACTCCTTATTTAGACGCCGGAGGTGCCGGTCATGTTGTAACTCTAAGTCATACAGTTTACGAAGGAAGATCTGCAGCCTTGCATTCTAATAATGATCCAGTCTTAGCAGTCGTTTCGATGGACATCACGATGGGGTATTTTTCTAGAATGCTCTCGGAAATGTTTCCATTTTGCAATGAATCGACTGTCAAGTGTTTTCTGATGGACGATAAAGGATACCTCGTATTTCATCCATCGATGCTGGAGCCTACGAGTAAAGTCGAGCAGCAGCATCTCACGCATAAAGAATTGCTAGTTGCGAATGATATTCTGAATCATGAGTTCTTTGTGAGAAAGAAGTCATGTGCTAGTTATTTGGATGGCACAGTACAAAGATATTATCAATTTAATACTTCCCTCGAAGAGGTTTTGACGAATATTGTTCATGGCGAACACTGTGTGAAATACCAAGTTGCGGCTGTTCCTAGAACTAATGTCTTCCTTGGAGTTGTGAACGCTACGTGTAATTTACACCGGGCGTTTTCTTTCTGCCCATGCAGTACGGTGAGTAGCAAATTCAGGGTTGCTACAATATCCCAATTCACTGATTTTCCCTGACCAATTTTTCATTTTCCCTGACCGTTATACATTTTTCTTTTAGGTATAAAAACAACCTTACATCTAGGAGATCAATAATGTTAATGAAAAAAAAAATTGTTTCTAAATTTATTCTAAACACTTTTAGTGACAAGTCATACTGAAATTTATGAGGGGTAATCCACAAATTACGTAAGACATACGTAAAATGCATGATTTTCAATCAAATAGTTGAGTTTTCAACTAAAAAAGATAAGGTTATAATCAAAAATGAAAGATTCAAATTTTCAGTTAAAACAATTGATTTTCAACAGAAAAAAAGGAATTCTTAACCAAAGTGATGAATCTTCGATAAAAACATGAATTCTAAACGAAAACTGTAATAGTTGATATTTCCACCAGAAAATATTTGAATTTTCAATCAAAATCAGTTGAATTAAACCAAAAAATACAAATTTTCAACAAATTAGTTGAATCCTGAACTATAACAGACTAATCTTCCAACCAAAATAAGGAATTTTCAACATATGAGTTGAATGTTCAACCAAGAACAATTTTTCAGTCAATAAAGAAAAAAAATCTCATCCAAAATGTTTAATTTTCAAGCCAGAAAGACGAATTTCCTGCAAAACAGTTGAGTTTTCAACCCTCAAATATGATTTTTCTACCAAAATAATTGAATTTGCAACACAAAAATACGAGTTTTCAACAAAATAAATGAATTTTCAACTAAAATTATGAATCTTCAACAAAAAAATGAATTTTTGACCCAATAGTTCAATTTTCAACCAAAGAAATTAATTTTTAACCAAAAAGACTAATGAGATTACTTTTCTACCAAAAAGACGAATTTTCACCTGAAACCGATACATTTTCAACTCAAATAGAATAGTTCAATGCTGAATGTAAAAATTTATTTTGAACTAAATCAAATTAATTTTTAAGCGAAAAGATCAATTTTCAAGCAAGAAGATAAGATTTTGATCAAAAAAGATTAATTTTTAACAAATACATGAATTTCCAACCAAATATTAAAATTTTTAAAGGAATTTTCAATCTCACAGTTAAATTTTCAACCAAAGAAATGAATTTTGAAACAAAGAACTGAATTATTCACCAAGATGATTAATATTCTACCACATAAGACAAATTTTAAACGAAAAACAGGAATTTTCAATTAAGTAGTTGAGTTTTCAACTGAAGAAGATAAATTTCCAACCAAACATGGTATAGATCAATTTTCAGTTAACAATAATAATTTCAAAACACAAAATAATAATTTTTCAAAAAAATTATTAAATTTTCAACCAAAAAATTAATTTTTAACGAAAAAGACGATTTTTCAACTAATGAGATTACTTTTCTACCAAAAAGAAGAATTTCCATCGAAATAGTTGGATTTTCACATAAAACAGATACATTTTCAACTTAAAAATAGAACAGTTGAATTTTCAGTATAAAAATTTATTTTTTACCATCTAGAATAAATTTTCAACGAAATAATTAAATTTCAAGCAAACAGATGATTTTTCAACTAAGAAGATTACATTTTTATCGAAAAAAGAGAGATAAATATTCGACAAAAAATGAAAATGAAGTTTTCAGTTAAAAAAATTAATTTTAAACCAAAAAGATAAATTAGTTACCAAGAACATTAATATTCGACCACAAAAGATGAATTTTCAAGAAAATACAGGAGTTTAAACCAAACATGGAATAGATACATTTTCAGTTAACAATATTAATTTACAAACAAACAAAATATTTCTCAACAAAAGAATCAAATTTTGAACAAAAAAAAGGGTTTTAAACTAGTGATGAATCATAACAAAAACAATGAGTTTCTAACAAAGTAGTTCCACTTTCAACTAAGAATTTCCAACCAAAAATATTTATTCTCAACGAATAATGTAATAGTTGAAATTTCAATAAAAAAATTAGTTTTAAATAAAAAACAGTTGAATTCAACCAAAAGAGACGAATTTTCAATAAAATAGTTGAATGCTCAACCAAAACATATTAATTTTCAACCAAACAGTTGTCATTTTTAACCCAAAAAGGTGCAATTTCTACAAATATAAATGAATTTTCAATCAAAAATGCCGATTTTTTAACCAAAAAGAATGGTTTTTAAAGAAAATAATAAAATTAACTTCAACTTCAGTTAATGGAAGATTCCCTGACTGTCAGGTTTTCCTTGACATTTCCTGACTTTACCTGACCAGTTTTAAATTCCCTAACTTTCTGGTATTTTCTAACCTGTAACAACCCTGTAATTGTATTTTGAGCTCTGATGTTCAGGGAGATAGCGGAATTTTGTTTACGGAGTTTCACTAAATATATTTTTACTACAGATGGACAGACTATGTTTTAACTGCAAAAGAATGGAGCAAACCGAGTGCGAATGCCCCTGCGAATGTTCTTTATACTCAACATCTTGTGTACAAAAAAATCTCAGCATTCTAGAACCTTGTCCAGCGCCTTATGAACAAGGAGTTAGTTCTCAAGCGCCTTGGACCCAGCCAGTATTACTTAAATCGTGTCCTTCCTTCAACTGTAAATCCTACCAGACTGAAAACGAATGCCTGGGAGTTGTTAATTGTCAATGGTGTCACTTTGACAGTGACGGAGAAACTCCTCTTCAAACCCCTTTTTGCTCCGATCTCTCTCTTTGCTTCAGAGGAGTTTTTGGCTCTCTAGTTCCCTACGGAGACGGAACTTACAGTAAGTATTTTACAAAGATTTCATAATATTTTAGCAACAATTCAATGATTTCAAAAGATTTCAAAGTATTTCAATGGTTTCAGCAATATTTCAGATTTTAAAAGATTTCAATGATTTAACAGATATTTCAGATTTCAAAAGATTCCAATGATTTCACAAAGATTAAAATTTTTGTTTAAAGATTTCAATGATTTCAAAGATTTACTTCACAACGATTTAAAAAGACTCAACAAAGATTTCACAGAGATTTTAAAGTTTTCACAAAAATTTGAATGATTTCATAAGATTTCACCAAGATTTTAATGATTCACAAGATTCTAAACACCGATGTGTCGGTCGAATGTCGAATTTTCGAAACCAATCTAAGCTGAATTCTAATTTTTCAATATCACAAAGATTTCAAAATATTTTAGCGTAATTCAATGATTTCCAAAAATTTTAAATTATTTCACAAAGGTTTCAAAGATTTCAAAATATTTCAATCGTTTCAGCAATATATCAAATTTCAAAAGATTTCAATGTTTTCACAGATATTTCAGATTTCAAAAGATTTCAGTGATGACACAAAGATTAATATATTTTTTTAAAGATTTCAATTATTACAGAGATTTCAAAAAACTTAACAAAGATTTCAATGATTTCACTAATATTTCAAAAGATTTCACAAAAATTGTAATGATTTAAAAGATTTTAAACACTGTTCAGTCGGTTGAATGTCGAATTTTCGGAACCAATCTAAGCTGAAATCTAATTTTTCAATTCGTTCCGAGCTAGTGCATGTTTGAATGTCAAATTTTCGACATTCTATTCAAGCTGAGATAGAATTTTTCCATACGATCCGATTCGATACGAAATTCGTCACGCGACTGACTCGGACCGAATTGGACCGAATCGCAAAATTCGATTTCACAGATTTCATCAAGATTTCACAGATTTTACAAAGATTCCAAAAGATTTCTGAAGTGTCGATGAAGATTTTACAAATATTTAAATCATTTCAATACATTTCACAAAAATTCCAAAATATATAATAAATGTTTCAATGACTTCGCAAAGATTTCAAAGGTTTCAGAAAGAGTTCAAAGATTTCGAAGGAATTCAAAAGATTTCAATTATTTCACAAAGATTTCTAAATATTTCACAAATAATTCAATAATTTTACAAACATTTTAATAATTTCAAAGATTTCAAAAAAGATTCGAAACAGTGGTGTGTAAAAACAATTCGACTAGTATAAGTTGAAATATAATTTTTTGATTCATTCCGAGTCAATGTATGTTCGAATTTCAAATTTTCGAAATTTCATTAAAGCTAAGATAGAACTTTTGTATTCGATCCGATTCGATACGAAATTCGGCACACGACTGGCTGGGACAGAATCGGATCGAATCGAAAAACTCGATTTCAACTTAGCTTGCCTTTGAAAATTTGATTGATTAAAGTCCAAAAGTCGAATTCCTGGTCGAATTATTTTTGCACACCACTGATTTCAAAAGATTTTCAAAGGGTTTCAATAATTTTACAGCAATTTCAAAGATTCTGAAAGATTTTCTTAAGTATTGACAAAGATTTCACGAATATTTCAAAAAATTACAAAGATTTCATAAGATTTCACAAATATTTCAAAGATTTCAAAAAATTTCATAAATCAATGATTTCATAAAGATTTTAAAGGTTCCAAAAGATTTCAAAGATTTCGAAGGATTTCAAATGATTTCAATAGTTTCAAAAAGATTTCAAAGAATTCACAAAGATTTAAATGATTCCAAGAGATTTCAAACGATTTTTGAAGTATTGACAAAAATTTCATAAAAATTCCAAAAGACTTCAATTATTTCACAAAGATTAAAAAGATTTCACAAAGATTTCAAAGATTTCTGAACTATTGACAACTATTTTACAAATATTCCAATGATTTTAATAGATTTAAAAAAAATTTGAAATATTTTACAAAGATTTCTGAAGTATTGACAAATATTTCACAAAGATTTTAAAGATTTTACAAAGATTTCAAAAAATTACAAAGATTTCGTAAATATTTCAAAGATTTTGAAAAGGATTTCATACATGTTTCAATGATTTCAAAGATTCTAAACGATCTCAGAAGATTTCTCAAGTATTGACAAAGATTTCACAAATATTTCAATGATTTCAATAGATTTTACAAAAATTTCAAAGAGTTTTACAAAGATTTCAAAAGATTTCACACATATTTCAATGATTTCACAAAGATTTCAAAGATTTGAAAAGATTTAATAAATGTTTCAATAATTTCACAAAGATTTCGAAGGATTTCAAAAGATTTCAACTATTGCACAAATATTTATGATTTAAACAAATTTAAACAGAGAGAATGATTTAAATGATGTCAAAGATTTCAAAAGATTCCAAAGTCTTAAAAGATTTCCAAAGATTTGAAATTTTGGTGTGTAAAAATAATTCGACTCAAAATTTGACTTTTGGGCTTTAGTAGTCGGTTGAATTTTGGAAGCCAATCTAAGCTATAATCTAATTTTTCGATTCGCTCCGAGCCAGCGCGTATTCGAATATCAATTTTTTTTATATTCGATCCAAGCTGGGATCGAATTTTTTGACTTGATCCAAAATTCAACACGCGCTGGCTTGGAACGAATTGAAAAATTCGATTTCAGTTTAGATTGGCTTCGAAAATTCGAAATTCGACCGTCTTAAGTGCAAAAGTCAAATTTCGAGTCGAATTATTTTGCCACGCTATGTTTGCAAAAGATTTCAAAAGATTGCAAAGATTTCACAAATATTTGAAAAGATTTCAGGAAGGCTTTTGTAACCAGATTTTAAGAGTGATCAATCCCTCGCATCCAAAATTAGTCTATCCTTTGATTTATTAGGTGTACAAATAAGTTCTACCCGTTTTAAGCAACTTTTTTTTATTATCCATAAAAATCTAACAAAATGCAAGTATAAATGAATATAGTGGCCATTGGCTTCTACTACTCTTCATCAACGCTCAGACAATTAATGGATTCAATGGCGAATGAAAGCTTGATCTTTCGACGCTATAAAGTCATTCGCCATTTTTCGAACTGCACCTTCAATTTGAATTTGGTGTTCAGCTAAGCTGTTTTGTAACGAGTGAAAAAGGTGGTGATCGGACGGGGCAATGTCTGGAGAGTAAGCCAGATGTGGCAGAATTTCCCATTGTAATGTTACTATTTTCAACTGAACCGTTTGGCGAAAAAAATGCAAGAGAAGAGATCATATTCTGAGCATGGACGAAGATTGCAGCACGATAACGCTAGGCCACATAGAAGTTCCGTAGTCCGCAAAACCATATAAGAATTGCAACGGGAAATTCTGCTACATCCGACCTACTCTCCAGACATTGCCCCGTTCGATTACCACCTTTTTCGCTCGTTACAAAACAGCTTAGCTGAACACCAAATTCAAATTGAAGCTGAAGCGCGAAAAATGGTGAACGACTTTATAGCGTCAAAAGATCAAGCTTTCTTTTAACATGGAACCCATTAATTGCCTGAGCGTTGGCGAAGAGTAGTAGAAGCCAATGGCCACTATATTAATTAATACTTGCTTTTTGTTAGATTTTTATAAATAAAAAAAGGTTGCTTAAAACGGGTAGAACTTATTTGTACACCTGATATATAAAAATCTTCTGTTTTTCAGATTCCCAATCAACAGAGGAAATCCTAACTCGTGAGTGGCCATCCGTGGGACCAGTTGCAGGTGGAATTCTCGCCTTCGTCCTCGTCATAGGAATAACCCTCTTCTGCTATAGATTGCGGTCAGTTCAATCCGGATTGGAACACCAGTGCCTGCACCTCAACACTTCCCCAGACACATTAAGAATGACACACCTCGAGGGCGAACCAGAACCGATGGAAATGGACCAAATGAAAAACAACCTCGATTCACTTCTACGAGAAGGTGTAGCCCCGATTTCTCCCTACAGAGTCTCTACAAATTACAGAAGACCTCCTGGAGGTGACAGCGATCATGGATACAGCACAATGACCCCTCACGACGACTCTGAGCAACAAACATTCGCCGAACCATTGCTAATTGTCGGTGGAAACACTGAACCTGACCTGGTGAAACAAACCAGTCGACCGCCTTCCCCGACGACTAACTTAGGATCCCCACATCATGTTTTAGCCCCTGTTACGGTCCATCGAAACATGGAGGCCAATTTTTGTTAGCAACCACTGACAAATTTTATATAGAGTAGCAAATCATTTCATTTTTATTGACATTTTCATGACTGTTTTAAACGACGAACAAACTAATGAAGAGTATGGAAATACTCTGTTTTCTATTTTTATACAATGAAACAAGCATTTTTCGCCGAGTATTTTTACGGACTTTTATACCTCGAACTCGGAAGTGACAGTATGGGGTCATCCACTAATTATGCAAGAATTTTGGTGAGAGAGGGAATTCAGGAAATCTTAAGAATTGTTTCTAGTTTTAATTTGAAATTAATATTTCTTTTTGTTTAATTAATTAATGTGAAGATTCTAAATTGTAAATTGCTTACTTTTTAAAGCTTCAAATTAGAAACTTTAGTTTAAATTACTGTATTCAACAGGGAAAGGTCTAAAATTCCAGAAAAACTTTCTTGGGTAATTTATGGATCCTCAAGCTATATTCTGGAAGGAAAATGGTACCTTGGTTAACTGTTGGTTGTACAAAGTAACTATATCTATTTTTTAGAGCAGTGTACATTTTTTAATGCAGGTGTGGTGCTAAGCACACGTGAATTGATTCATTCATCTTACCACTATTTATTTTTCATGCAAGTACATAATCAAATGCTAATCAAGTACAAAGACGAGTGAAGTTCGTTTTTTCTTAAAAGTGCCAATTTTCTATTCTGAACTTACTCTTGACTTCACTTTCGTGATACTTGTGACTGATTTTCTGGTAAAAGAATGAAACATTCTTTTTAATTCAAGGTTTACAATTACAGATTGTGCACTTATATGTACTATTAAGCTTATGTATTGTCAATGAAAGGTTTTTGTGACAAAAAGTGGAAAAGTACATAGACTGAAGTTCAAACTACCGCAAATACAGATTTACAAAAAATAATACTACCTAGGTAAAAGGCAACATTGCTCAAGAATTTTTGAAAGAATTACTAGAAATAGAATTTAGGTTCTTCCTATTTTTTTTAGGCGAGAGGCAATTTTAAAATCCTGGAATTGGATTTAAGAAACTTGAGGAAATTTAAAGGGGGGGGGGGGTAATTATAATTTTGAGTACAATTGTAATTGTATTAAAAATCTGTCGTAAAATACCGTTTATCTATTCTGCATTTATTTTTAATGTCCTACCAGTTGTGTTTGCGGGCGAGAGTTAAAGTATTAGAAAAATATAAATGTCTGTGAAGGCATCGAAATATTTTAATATGCGAGTAACAAAAGTGTAATGACATATATTATTATTATTAAAATTGATGTTAGAAAAATGGTAGTGAATTATGTATAGTGTGTGAATAATTGAATGAAGGTTGTCTTTAAATGACGAAGTATTTTAATATAGAGGTATGAGTAACGAACGTATGTAGATAATTATAAATTAACTTTTATATTAGAATATGTTTAAAATTAAGAGAAAGTTTTTACAACTTCAAATTGATATCATTAACATTTTATATCGATGCTAAATAAAAACCGGTGATAATTTAGGTTCTGAACCTAGTTTGTACTCGTCTTGCCGTTAACTGCAATTTATAATATTGAACAAAATCAACTTCTTGTGCATTCTGAACTTAAGATAATGAAATGTAAGAACCTAATAATGTTACAAATACATTTTTTTATGAAGATTAAGAACTGTTTTTCGTTTTCTTTAATAAAACACTGAATCCCGTCTCTTAAAATTAAAGACAAATTAATTGCATCACTATTACGAATTTAGTATAAGCAAACGAGAAAACTGTAAAAGGCGTAGATCAGAACTCTGAGCAAAAAGGAAAAAAGAACTTAAAATGTTATAAAGATCCAAAGTAAACGTCTCAATTAAAATATTATTCAGCATTGTCTATTTTGAAACTAAAATCGAATATATAATAAAGTACCTGCATCTAGTTTTTGTTAACTGAAACAACACAAACATTATAAATTAAAACAACAATAAAACGTTAGCACATTTCGTAACAGAACAGCAATATATAGGTAAAGAAACTTTCTAATGATGAAATTGTATTCCTGCAACAAATAAGAAAATTTAGTACCTGACATATTCGAGAACATAAAAGATGGTTTAAAAGATACTATTTTATACACGTATTAACCTTTCTAAAAAATGAAGAAAATGATAAAACATCTCTTTAAATTTTTTAAATATTATCGTACCTGGAATAAAAACATATTATTACAAAAAGAACATTTTCGCACATAAAAATCACCACGAAAAACAGTGTATATTAAACAGTTTGGGAAATAATATATGTATAGGTAGTCCTATACAATAATTTTGTTGGGTGACAAAACAGTTTGCTATTCCATTGCAATTATGCAATTACTAAAACAAAAACTAAGCAACATTGATTTTTTTTTAATGCAAGAAATTTCTGTGCTGCCTTAATTTGGTGTTTGTTGCTAATCAATAGATTATCCACAGTACAGTTTTTAAATCCTGAAAATAAGAACAAACTCGCAAATCAGCATAGTGAATTGGAAAGAGTAAATTTGTTGGGACATAATTTGTACTCGAGTTCCCTGAATGAAGAAATACTGATTTAGCTCGAACACAATAATCCTACTTATTAAAATTAAATGTTAACACCTAAAAAATGTACTACATGCCCCCTGGCTATATTTGAAAAATCGCAAAAACCATTCTTACCAACACATACACGCCACGGTTCTCACACATGCCGCTCAGATGCATTGGGGTTTGGATTACGTCCCGGGACATATCCGCATTTGAACTCAAATATCTGAAAAATCTTCTAAATTAGTAATTCAATAGTTTTGTAAAATTTAATTGGTAATTTTTCTAATAACATACTGAGAATTTGACAAATTGAGAAAATCTATTAATCTTATTTTGAAGTCAAAAAATGCATTTACTGAAAATGAATATTTATGTGAATTTATGAAAAAAATAGTAATATAATAGACAATAAAATTATCTCAAGATCAAGATCAACATTTGATCAATTTCCAGGTGTTTTTTAATAATTTTGAATTTTTAAAACAATTATTAATTGTTTAAACAATCCCCTCTTCCGTAAATCGTGAAAAGTTATTATTTTTCGGAATAAATGATACACTTTATAAGCTATATTTCTTTTCTAACATATTTCGTAATTACTTAAACAATTTCCATTTGTTTTAACAATTTTTTCCCCTGTAAATCGTAAAACCTTATTATTTTCTGGCATTAATGAAGCAAATAGCGAATGTTGAGAGTAATATATTTTTTAACGATATTTTGAAATTATTTAAACAATTTTTATTTGTTTAAACAATTTTTCATCCCCTGAAAATCTTGAATTCAATTATTCACTTGCACCTTTTCATAGGGAAGGTGGAGAAAATTCTAGTTTTTTCGAATCACTCACACTGCAGTATGTCGATTATTATTCAGTTATTTTCTTATCTCAGACCTTATAACCTAATTTTTTTAACGACAATAATGTTTTGAAACCATTTTTTCAGGTTATTTTGACAGATCGATTTCGCTGAGATAAGAAAATACTTATTAATAAGCGACATAGTGTGAGATTCGAAAAAAAATAAAAAAAAGATTTTCCTTCATCTTTCCTATGAAAAGAAGCAGGTGATTTTAAATGTTTAAATAATTGTAGACTATTGTTTACAAAAGATACCATACTTAGCAGGGATTTACAGGGGAAAAATTGTTTTAACAAATGAAGATTGTTTAAACAATTGTCAAATATCGTAAACAAAAAATTATTATATTATATTACCGCTGAAAGAATGTTTAGAATCTGTGAATGAGACATTAATTCGAAGAGACATAAGAAGCCATCGAAACACGAGAGCTTGCATGAAAAAATGAACGTGTTATTTAAATAAGTATCACGAGAATTCTAGATCAATCTAAAATATCTATATCTTAAACCTATACACCTATCTACTCTATACCTATATACCCATCCACACATCACTACTTTCCATCCGAGCAATTCACGCCTACCCCAAAAGGGAAACGGTTTAATGATATAATAATAATAATAATAATAATAATAATTGTATTCCTTAGACTGTATTCGTATCTTGTGTTGTTTTGGCAAAAAAGTGAATTTTCGTTATTTAAACAAAAAAATTATCTTCTCTACAAGGTCCGAGCACAGGGCAGAATATCATGAAATATACTCTTTACATTAGGACGAATCTAGAAAAAAAATAAAGAGAAAAAAGACGGTGACATTTGAATAAATTGATTTTGAATATTTTCAGGAAAATCGCAGCCGAGAAATCATAGCAGGATCAGAAAGAAAAAGATAAATACCTATATTATATAAAAATATTACTTTTAATAAAAATGTTGACCATTTTTTGATAATCCGCGTTTTTCAATGTTTAACATTCAAATACCCATAACTTTGTAACAAAAAAATCGGCAAGTCGATAAGATACGTGTCGGTTCATTCCCTTTAAAAAAACTTGGGAAAATAACAAACATGATTCACTATTGTCAGGAAATTCCAAATCATAATAATAATCTATCATCCATTGCCATAAATATATTTGCGTGACGTATTGCTGACATAATGTAGGTTCCATACTGTCTTAATGCGGAAGCATTAATGATTTCTTATTTTTAAACTTTTATTAATACTCTAGATCAATTAATTCGTCTCGAATCAAGGTGTCCTTTCTATTCTTAAATCAACTTAATAATATCAGTGGAAAACTTTTCTTATCTAAAAAAAAGTTATGTTACCAAATATATCGAAAATATCGGACACATTGTTGCTAAAACCTGATTAGTTTTTCAATTACTTGAAATTGCTTCATTTATTACATGCATTTGAAATTTAGAAATGAAATCCGCTGCTAACTTTCAATTTGTTTGCAACTACTGTTAATTGAATTTGTGATTCGTTATGGTGACGACATATTTCCTTGTTCTTGCAAATACAGAATTAAAATTACCTACTTTGATAAGAGAATAAAACTTATTTCATTAAATATAAAAAATTATTCATTGCAGTCACTTCTTGAATACCGAAGGGTTGATCATTAGCATTTTGAGTGTACGCCAGATATTAATATTTCTAAAGATTTCACAAAGTTCCAAAATATTTCAGAACATAGACAGTTAGTAGACAAATAGTTGGTTTTTAAACCAGAAAGAAGAATTCTTTACCCAAAAAAAAACGAATTTTCAACAAAATACATGAATTGTCAATTAGGGGCCTTCCATAAACCACGTAGCACCCGGAAGAGGGGGGGGGGGAGCAGCGGTTGGGGAAGCGCTCCGCGTACATATCCATTTTTCGAGAGGTAGGCACGTTGATTTCGCAAGGATTGAAGTGAAACGTGCTGAAGCTCTGGGTGTTTTTGGCACCACAGAGTATGCATACGTGCCATAAAGCCTCGGTGCTCAGCCATGCGTGATCAACAGTTGCGTAGCGACAACGCAGACAGTACCCTCAGCGCGTTAGTTCCAAGTCCAACAGAAATGCCTAACATGGCCCTGAATGTTTACGTATGGATTATCTGGATTTATGATCAAGGCCACTGCAAACTATGTCCGAAAGAGGACTTAAATCCAGGTTCCACTGTATACCGATACTCGAGGACTGTTTGACGCCGTGCTCAGGGATCATGACAAACTGTCTACCTCTTTGATATTTTTTAGCTTAAGACCCCCCGGTCAAAATGTTCTATGACAAAAGGTTGTAAAAGTAAAATTTACTCGTCTGTCTTGCGTCAAATATCATCTCGCCACACGCTGAGCGGGCATTCTGCGACACTCACGTTAGGCACACTGCAGTTATTCTGGATTACGAATTTGTTATTGTTGCCTGTTGGCAGCGACAAGTATTGTTTGATTAGGTTGAGTGGCAGGATAGCGTATATTATGTTTATGTCGTGCATATCCCTTGAACACGTGTGCAAAAGTTCCAAGACTTCGAGCACTTGCTTTAAACGTACAATAATACCCTTCGATTGAATCGTCATCACAGTTAGGTTCATCCTGATCTGTCGGTAAGTATGCAGTCCCAAGTTGGTGTCTAGTTGCGTTTATGAATCCCGGCTCTTTTATGATATCGCGATGTTGCTTGTTAATAACTTCTAACCGAAGCTCTTTTTCGACTTTCCTCAGTAGCTTGTCCTGCATGTACGAAGGAGCTAACTTGATCTGATACACACCGACTGTCAAATCTCGAAGAAAGGCTAATGTCAGACGAAGAAAGTTATGCACTTTCTGAGCAGTCAGCTGAATAACCCATCGTTAAACACCTCTAGCCTGCAGATTTTCCACTTCTACTAGTGCTTGGACAACGTTTACTTAACCCGCTCCAGCTGACAAGTGTCTAGCCAATACAGTATCAGAGCTTACCAGTTCAATGAGCGGATGGTATCTAATAATTGGTCCTCCAGCGATGTGATACAAGTCCTCGAGGGTGGCCGCATGCTGGATTGGAATTGTGTGATCGAAGAACTTGAAGATTGTTTTGAACTGGCCATTTCTAGCCTCCATTATCCATATAGTCTTCGTTGTCAAATGTGATTCGTTCGCCTCGTCCGTATAGAATTGACGCTCTCCAGGTTGGAGAAGTGCCGGTATTTGCCACGAGATTCATAGATGCTTTAATAAAGCTGTAGCATCTCTATAGCCTCTATCGACAACGAAGATCGACTCATCTAGAAGTACACTCTCTCATACTGTCAACGTTCCTTTGAAATTCGTTATGAAGCATCAAAGCATTGTTGTTTTGAGAGTCTGAGAAGTATGGTCCATGAGTGTCCAATATGCAGCCATCAGTTGCTACAATTAAAACAGGTATCACTAAATGATGGCCCTTGTGAATGCATTAGGACTATCGCAGATTGCGGAAATTGCTACTCTCATGGAAGTGCCGTCGATATATGGAATTATTCTGCGGACATGAGGCTCTGAATTGTATAATTCGTTGGCGAAGACGGCTACATGTCTTGCTATATAATCCTTTCTCATTATCGCATCAAGTCCTATATTTTGCGGAACAAATCTTGTACTAACGATTGCCTGACTGTAGCAACTGCTAGACTCGTAGCTTACTTGCTTGAATACTGAAATATGACCTTCAGGAATTCGTCAGAAAATCCTTGTCGCAACTTGCATAGGAACATCAGCAGGACTGTTTTTGTCACGTATCTGTGGCCACCTTGACGAGATACCTGGTAGCAATATATGAACAACTCACGGAGCTGCGCCTTTGTGATGGATGCCATACATTTGAGTTCAATATCCGAAAAGCTCTTCTCATCCTCATACATATTCGGATTCACTGCAGCGTTGCGAAGTTCCTGCAAAAACATCTGTAACTGCTGTTTTTCTAGAACGTATGGTTTATTAACAAATCTAAAATGGAATATTAGAGGCATGAGAAAGAAACCTCTATCATCTAAATGATGCTCACAAGATTTCGCGCTTTCAGGAAGGTAGACGTTCTGTATTACAAAAGCGTTAACACGACACTCTATTAAAAGTCTTTGAAGATTCCTCACGGCATTACAAATGCGACTCGCAGATTGTGTTGAGACATTCAACCTTATAGAAGAGGTATTCTGTTTGACTAGGGCTGTTTTATCTTGAACAGATCGGTTACAATAAACGCATACTCTAGTTTCAGCGTCAATAACCAGTGCAGTGGTGGCCTATCAAATTCATCACGTCTTTTAATAGCTATTTCGCTAATAGTAGCATTTTCATCTCTGTCGATAAGTATGTAAAAGCCAGCACGAAACTGTCACACATAAAACAAGACAAGCGTTTTATGGAAGCTGTATCAATATTTCTAAACCTCAAACTCGTTTATCAACAAAACACAGAAGAATGAATATATTATTCAGATGCACTTGTTCTATTTTTTTCCCTCTATCTTAGTATAAATGTTCAGCCAGAAACCAAAAAGGCAGAATTCATTTGGCGTAAACGTCAGTATGATAAAGGAAAGACATAACAAATAAGCGATATTAACACTTTCACCAAAGTAACATTTACCACAGGCAATCCTATGATAGAAAGGAAATGACAAACCACCGTTATGATGATTTATTAATGACAACTACCATATGAAAATATTTTCAGATAGAATCTTGGAGAATTGATTAGTCTGAATAAACAAAAAAATAAAGAAGATGAACGACAATAACGTCTTAGATAGAAAATTAATAATTCAATAAAACATTAAATGACTAAAAGATAGGTAGTTCGAAATGATAATGTCAATCATCAACGAAAAACAGATAACTCGATTTATTTAGGTACATTTGTTCTTTTTTTTTAGTGCAGTAAAAATGATCCACGAAAAAAAAATTAAGGACAAAATATACATCTGGTGTAAACGTTAGTACGATAAACGAAAGACAGAATAAGTGAAAACTGTTAAAGCGTCTTCTGGATGTAAAAGATACGAAGTTTCCATAGATTTGGTAGAAAACACAATCTGCAGAGGTCCTACAAAAAAACGAGACATCAAGAATGTGTAAATTTGAAAATTGACAATCGGTTGCCATGAGGACACAACCTCCTTCATACTTTGTTACTACAAACCACCGCTGACTGTATACTCAACAAGTTCATCTGAAGAAGGCTATGCCTTCATGATTGTCAATTTTGCAATTTACACATTCTGTTGGACTCTTTTTTCTGTAGGATCTTTGTAGATTGCGTTCTATATTAAATCTTCAAAAACTGTAGACATATTCACCTAGAATATGTGTTAATAGTGTTCACTTATTCTCTATTTGATTTCTCGTACTAGTTTTTACGCCCGATGTATTCTTTTTCTGTGGCTGATCGTTTTGATTAAAATTGAAAAAAAGAACAAGTTTATCTGAGTTATATCCAGCCTTTTCTTTATCATTGATGATTGTCTGTATTAATTGAATTCCCTATGATTCAGCAAAGATACAAAGAGAAATATTCATTTCGTGCTTAAGATGATATTGTAGCTCACTTTCTTTATTTTGTCGATCATTCGGACCGATCAATTCTGGCTTATTTATTCTAACTACTATTTTCATCTGGCAGTTTGAAATAGTTATAAATAAAAACGGTAAACTTTCTTTTGGCAAAAGTGTTAATAGTGTCCATTTGTTTTCTCTTTCGTTTCTTGTGCTGACATTTACGCTAGATGTATTTTGTTTTCTGCTTTTTTTCTTTGTTGATAATCTTTACTAAAATTTGAAAAACAAGAGATGAAGAAGTATATCTAATATTTAGTCTTCTTGCTTTTGCTCATCATACGAGGGCTGTTTGATACGTCAGTGATTTTTGAATTTTTTGCGCAGTAACTTTAAATGCATCACTGATCCCGTCAACGTCATCTATGAATAGACTACTGTAAAATTTTGAGCAAGCTGGGTCATTTATTTTGTGTTTGATAGCCTTTGAAAGGAGAGAACCTCGTGAATGTTAACGAAAATGGAAAAAAGGGAATTTCGTGTGCTGATTAAGCATTATTTTTTGCGTAAAAAACCATAACTGAAACCAAGGAAAGGCTTGATAAATACTATGGGAACTCTACACCATCAATTTGACTGGTTAGGAAGTGGTTTACTGAGTTCCGTTGTGGTCGTACCAGCACAAGTGACGCCGAACGTTCAGGTCGCCCGAATGAGGTCATCACGCCAGAAATCGTCGATAAAATCTATGGAATGGTATTGGACGATAGGAGAATGAAAGTGCGTGAGTTGGCGGAGGCTGTAGGCATCTCAACTGAGTGGGTACATCACATTTTACATGAATATTTGGACCTGAAAAAGTTATCCGCGAGATGGGTGCCACGATTGCTCACATTTGACCATAAGCGCAACCGTGTGCCCACTTCAAAGGAGTGTTTGGCGATGTCCAGCCACAATGCGAACGAGTTTTTGCGTCGTTTCCGAACCGTGGACGAAACATGGATCCACCACACCACACCAGAGACCAAGGAACAATAAAAACCTATTGAGAAAACCTATTATTTCGAAGAAATAAAAAATTGGAAAAACGCTGGACTAAATGCATTAGGAATTATCTTGGTTTTTATTTTTTTTGAAAATTTTTTCAAAATATTCACATACTCCATATTAAATATGCTTCACGCAACGTTTTCAATATTTTCCTCCTTCTTACCTATCTGAATATTATGTCAATTAAATAAACCAACCATTTTTTTGATATTTTCGAAATGTTCATAACTTTCCTTTTTCAGTGTTAGTCTGACTCACTTAGAGATAAGCTAAAGTACTGCTTTGATTAAAATGAGATGTTGGGTGGGAGCGGAGGAGAGGTATAGAATATATATATATTTTAAATCTTGCAAATCTTTTTCTCTCACTAAATACTTATTAAGATAAGTACATTAATATGATTATTAGGGTGGTCCAGAAATGTATTGCAAAATTTTCTTTCACCCTTGAGGGTAATTCCCCTCCCCCCCAAAAGTTTTCATTTCCGAAAAAAAAATCTAAAAAGTAAGTTATTTTAAAAACATTATGTAATTATTTAAACAATTACTTATTGTTTATTCTAAAAATTTCTAAAAATTGACCCAGAGATGTACAGTTTTTTCTCAAATTGGTATTCTATGCTCCTTTTTGTTGAATAATTATATAATTTTGATAAATTTTTCGAAAATTTCAATACATTTCTATTTGTTTAAACAATTTTGATTTGCCTAAGCAGTTTTTTCGATAACCTCAAAAAAATTAAATAAAATACAGATGATTATTTTTCTGACTGTATAGTGTATAGAAAGAATGAATTAACCATTTTTTAATTGTTTTAACAAATATAATTTGTTTATACAATTAATTATTGTTTTTTTCTCAAATTTCCTTTAAATTGAGTATGGATGGTTTACATATTTTTTGGCGCATTATTAAAAAAACCATAAAAGTCATAATAAAATTTAAATGATAAAAGTGTATTTATTATTGCTTTCTTCATATTTTTACAATCTTTGTCATACTTATATTATAAAAAAATCAAATTCACTAATGCAAATTATGATTGAAGTTTCAACAGATTGCTTTTTTACATTTTTCATACTCCTTATAAATCATTAACTCGTGTCGCTGATTTTCGTTTTAGCTTTATAGGATTATTTATAAGACTGTTATCAAGGTATTTCTGTAATTCACACATGCAGCGTTGAACTTGTTTTAAATTTGCATGACACAATTATGCGACAAGGAAATTGAGCACTTCATCACGGCGAATGCACGTAACTTTTTTTCGCGAATTGGAATCTCGACATCTTTCCTTCAAGAAGACGCATCAGAATAGATGAAGAACGAAGATTACTTGCGAGGCTTAACAATTGTTGTGAATGATACTGCTGAAAGAGATGTTAAATTAATATCGGACTTTAACTGCTTGATAACAAGAAATGAGAACCAAAAACAGTACTTACTGTAAGTAGTAAAAAATTATAGAAAACAGTTTCCAGATATCAGAAAGAAAACATTGTCTTCGGCCAAAAAATAATATTTTGTGATCAGCGTTGTAATTAGACTGCATATGAAATGGATTTAGATTATATTTCATTATAGCATTTGAAAGTCTTATGAATATCAATCTGACATACTGGAAGACACAAAAAATATATATTAAAATATGTTTACGGAAATAATTCTATGTGTAATATTTTATATTATTGACCCACATTTGTTAATAGAAAACTGCTTGAACGAATAAAAATGGTTTAAACAATGACACGACGTTTTAAACAGAATTTAATACTCCTCGAAATCATTCAATATTATGTTTAATTCAGAAAATACGATTTTAAAAGTATTTGTTGAAAATTAATTGTTTAAACGAATCATATTTGTTTGAACAATTGAAAAATAGTTCATATATTCTTTATATACACTATACAGTCAGAAAAATAATTATATGTGTTTAATTTAATTTAATTTTTTTAAAGTTATCGAAAAAAACTGCTTCAGAAAATCAAAATTGTTTAAACAAATAGAAATTGATTGAAAATTAAAAGAAATGCATCAAAATTATATAATTATTCAACAAAAAGTAGCATGGGATACCAGTTTGAAAAAAAACTGGACATCTCTGGGTCAATTCTTAGAAATTTTGAGAATGAACAATAAGTAATTGTTTGAATAATTACGTAATATTTTTTAAGACATCTACTTCTCCAAACAATGACTAACTATTACATTTAAATTAGAAAATACGAATATTTTTTACATTTTTTGGGAATAAATAATTTTTTAAATAAGTTACATTTGTTTAAACAATTGAAAATTGTTTAAAGAGTCATTAGAAATATTCAAATTGTCCATTAGTAATTATTTGTATGAAAAAGACGATGGAAATTGCTAGAAAGTAACAATAATACATAAAAATGTAGTTTTTTTTATTTTTGAGTCATATTTGGGGCGCTGTGGGGGAATAAGGGTGGGTTAAAAATAAAATTTATTAGTATGGTTTCATTTCATAGGTACTCCTCTTCAATCCCTAAAAAAGTTGGCACGTTGCGATCAAACCCTGAAGTATGAGTTCAATTTTCCAAAAATCCCAAATTTCCCCATGTTAATTAAATGGGATTTTGAAGTGCCCAGTAGCACGTGTTAATATTCAAATTTCGAATAAATAGGGATTTTTTCACCGAAAATGGAAACATTGGGGGTGGGAACTTGTCCTGTAGCTTGAAAAGCGTTTTTTGGACCACCCTAATGTTTTATGGCTTCTTGGAATTTTCAAACCAAAAATTAAACAAAGTAGGCGCCTACAAGGAAGGGTTTCGTAGCCTATTAAGACCTTAATTTAAGTCTTAATAGAATCTTTTTTTTTTCATTTTTGAAAAAAAAAATTATGGACAAAAATGTTTCGAAAACAAAAATTTATTTAAACAAACACAAAAGTTAAAAAAAATCAAAAAATGGTTGGTTAAGTTATTTTTTGAAATTAATTTCCTTCAAAAGAAACTTAATTAAGTCGTTGATACCTCCCCATAGAAAACATTCCCTCCATCTACATTCCCCTCCACTCACTTCCCCTCCTAGGAAAATATCACGACGAACGGACGACGGAAACCCGACCGAAACCATAAGGGTTTCAGCCCGGGGAATTTTTATATTATTATGGACACATATTCAAACAAAAATGAAATAGTTAAATTTTCAGATAAAAAATTAATTTTTAACTAAAAAAAGAACGATTAATCAACAAAATAGTTCAATTTCCAACGAAAGAGGTGAATCTTAGAAAAGTTAATTTTTAACAAAGTAATTCATCTTTCAACCAAGTAGTTGAATTTTCAACAACCAAAAGGATGAATTCTCCACCAAGAAGATTAATTTTCTACCAAATAAGATGAATTTTCAACTAAATTGTTGAATTTTAAAGCCAAAAAGACGAATTTTCGACCCAAAAGAAGTGAATTTTCAACCAAAAAGATTACTTTTTCAACCCAGACGATTTATTTTATGCGAAAAGACAAGACTTCAACAAAATACAAGAATTTTTAACTAAAAAGACGAATTTTGTATCAAACAATTGAATGAATTTTCAACAACAAAAATTAATTTTCAAACAAATAGTTTAATTTTCAACTCGAAAAGATGAATTCTCAGCGAAACGTGTAATATGTGATATTTCAACTGAAAAAGATTTTAATTTAAAATAAAATATAGAAGAAAATACCAAGAATTTTTTTTGTTTTGAAGACGAATTTTCAACAAAATAGATTAATTTTCAACTAAATAGTAGAATTTTTAACCAAACGAGATGAGTTCCCCAAAAAAATATAAGAGTAGTCTTATTGTTGTGATTATTGATCTGTACCGTTGCAGGGCCATCTTTCGCTTTGTGAAAATTTATCATCAGGAAACACACCCTGTTACCAACCGTAGTTTTTGCGTGACCCCCACCACCCCTCAAATTGGTAATGTAGTTTATGGACAAGCCCCTAAGTCGTAAGACGAAATCGCCGTTACAAATCAAGAAAATCGGTTCTCTGTTCACCATATGTTCCCGGTACCGTTGCCCGGCCTCTTGCCTATTCCTCCCGACATATAACAGATCGGCTCGGCGAGTATTTTTCCCTCTCGAATAGAGGTAATTCTTATACATACGCCACAACGATAGTCATCGCTATCTTGTGTTACAGAAGCAATACCATACCACGTGAATTGAATAACGATTTGTTAGAGACCTTACTCAAACGAGAATCAGAATATCAATAAAGTCACTTGAGATATCATGCCAAGTTGTTTGCATGAAAGTGAGAATGCCCTTATGCTCAAGAAGTATTCTTTGACGGTTTGACCCCTTACATCCTTACAAAGTAGACATGTTTAATTTGAATTGTAAATTCTAGAATATGAAATATTATGGAAAGTACTCTTTGTTATATCTTTGTAATCTGAAAAGTTATATCGTTACAGGAAATGCATTTCGCAATTTTATGGGCTCCTTCAAGTTATGCTGCATTATCTCTTTGATCAAAGAGAGTTTAAGAAAGTACAGTAGTTTATTAAGAAATTTCTTGTCAGTCTGATCAGACAAAATTTGTCTATCTTAAAACAGTCAAATCCCGATACAACTTCAGATCAAAACGATCCACTTTTGCGGATCCAAAATTAATTTTTATACAACTTCATTCATATCTGTCGGGTTTTAGAAAATTTTGAATTTCAGACAGGGAGAAAAATTCATATAAATCTCTGTGGCTCTAGAAACAATTTTGTTTGTTCTCATAAAGTAGTTTTTTAAAGTATTCCATGTCAAATTATCCAAAGCATTCCAGCTATTTTTAGTAATTTTGATGAAAATTCTAGTATCCGTTCTCTTAGGTGTTGAAATAAAAACCCTAAAATAAATTTGAAAAATTCAAAAAACTTAAGAGATATTCCAAATTGAAAATGTTGGTCCCTTATTTCTTAAAGTTTCATAACTTTGGTGATTTTAATAATATTAGTGTCTATTTTTTTTAATTATTCATAATAGAACGCAGATTTGAAAAAATATGTTTTGAACAAAAAATTTCAAAGACTTCTTGGATATTTCAAAAACTAATTTTGAAACTGAATTTCTGAAGAAAAAAAAAACATTTCATTTTCTTCATTTTTTTATGTAGATAGATTACAATATCCTCCACAAGACCTGTAAATATCAAAATAGGATCTCTCTTAGTTTTCGATAAATAATTAAGAACGTACGCAGTGGCATGGTGTGCCCAGCACCCGAGAGTCTGAACTCTGAATTTCGTCCATAAGATTATAATATTCTTCTATTGTTCATCTATTCTTTACATGATTTTTCACATCGTGTGTATCGTTTCGGCGTACGTTTTTAATTATTTCTTGAAAACTAAGGGAGATCCCATTTTGATATTTACAGGGCTTGTAGAGGACATTGTGAGCTATCTATATAACAAAAATGAAGGAAAAAAAGCTATGAAAGTTTAAGGAAAAAAGGACCAACATCTTTTATTCTGAATATCTCCCAAGCTTTTTGATTTTTTCAACAATTATTTTAGGGCTTTTCTTCAAACACCTTAACCCTTATGAGGGCACGCTAAAATCGTCACGTTAAAGGACAAGCCAGGCCTCTCAAGCCCGTTGAAATTCAGAACCCTTTTTCCAGTAATAGTATAGAGAAACCAAACAAGTTCGATCATTTTTATTTATGATTACTAGCTTTTCGAGCAATACAATGATATTTCTGTTTGAAGTTATTGATGAATGTGGAAAAAAATGTAGAAGCGTTTTCGCGAGAAAAATTATATGACACACGCGAGCAGTACGAGGGTCGATCAAATATAAACGAGACTTTTTCTCTGTGAACCAGAGAAGATGATGTACGGCAGTGTGACTTTCTGAAGGTGGCGGGGGGTGTCAAGAGTGGAACCTCAGCCCGAAATCGGTATCGAGTCAGCACTGAGGTCTGCAAGAAGGTAACTGAGAATGAAGTCCATCCGTTTGTTGCGCAATGGATCGTAATAAAACTCCTGAGGAAAGAGCGGATTCGTCTAGCTGAAATTCTCCGAAGATTGCGTAAATAGTTCGGGAAATCTTGTGCTTTTAGCATAAAACTTTCTCTGATGGGCGAGAGAAGATTGAAAACAGGAGACACGAGTGGCCATGGCGCGCCATCCCAAGACGAGAGTGGCCCAAAGAAACATTCCGCAGTTCGCGACCTTGTGGAGAGCCATCGTTGCATCACTATCGCTAAAATTGCTGCTGAACTTGAAATCAGTTATGGCAGTGTTTGAAACATCTTCTTCTCACAGATAATAAGGCTGCTGACCGGACAAAAAGGCTGACGACACCAATCGATAAAGGACGTGAATTTGTTCCATGACAACGTCAGGCCCCATACAGCGAATGTAGCGTCAAAAATTGGACAAAATTTCCTGAACTACTAGACTTATGTCCATGTGACTACAAAATGTGTTGACCCATGAAAAAAGCGTTGAGAGGGCAGCGTTTAGTGCAAGATGCAGGGGTAGAGGATTCCGTGCGCAATTAGCTCATAACACGCCTGTCTTCTTACAAAAAGGGCATCAAGAAACGTCCAATCAGGCGGTCAAAGTATTTTTCCAAAAAGGGAGATTATGCGGAAAAACAATATCACTCTTTTGCATTTTTCTTTCATACCAATAAACCTTGAGAAACAAAATCTCGTTTAGATTTGATCACACTCGCAGATGTCTTTTAGCCAAAAGATAAGATAAATCCTTCAAAACATTTTTAAAAATCTGTAAAAACTGACATTTATTCGTCAAAACTGTTTTTTTTTCGTGCAAACATGAGTGATATGAATACTCTTTTCATCGCGGTATTCATAGTTCATGCTGCAAATATACAGCGGGCCTGCAAAGCCCGGCTTGCCCTTTTGTTTATGTAAAAAATATATACGTGTGCGTGGAGCACTCCACAGGTGGAGTTTTCATAATACCCTAATTTTTTTATGTATTTAGAGTTCACCAAAAGAAACTTCCATGCACATGCCCTTGCTTCATATACAACTCTCTGTTAACTCGGAAATCGTGATCTGCCGGTCCTGAGAGACCCGCTTGCCATTTTGAGGGTTAAAGAACGGATACTAGAATTTTCATCAAAATTAATAACAATAGCTGAAATTCTTCAGATGATTTGACATGGAATTGCTCAAGTATCTTTTTTCTAAAACGAGTTTTTTAGATTTACCTATGTCGAGGACAGAAATTTGTCTCGTGAAAATACCTTTCTGTGCAAACCGTTGCCAGCTCATTGCGCTTGCCGGGTTTCCACCCGCACACAGAGTCATGGAAAAGTCCATGACCCTGCGTAAGAGCGGAAACTGAGGGGGGGGGGGGCTAAAATCGGAGTGATAAATTTGACCAAAGAGTGCTATTTTCCTAAGAATAATTATACTCATTTATTTACGTATGACATCCTTAATATCAGTTTAAATCAATCGTAGACACCACATTTTCACCGCAATAATAATTATGCCTGTTTCCTTCATCAATTTATATATTTTCGTACAATAACACTCATTAGATTTCATTAATTGATGTGCAGAGCTTTCTTTCATCGACCTCACCCTATTTTATTCTTTAATACCTATTTTTTCGAACCTTTGACATTAAAATCACTTGCAAAATTAACATTGGTCCTTGGAGAGCCGGATCCCATCGCGGTGGGTGCGGAAGTGAATCAAAGTGATTTTATTGACTGTGTTTGTGAAATAGACTAGACTTTAAATTGAGTGACAAAAATAATCAGGTAGAAAACATTCGCGATGGTGAAAAAGACAGTGCTAGTGGAAGGAAAACTGTGCGTCGTAAAAGCAGAAGAGAAAAGTGCGTGGAAAGTGCATTAGTGAGCGCGGCTAACGTCGATGGAACGGATAGTACATCGAAAAGCAAACCGACCGACGATGTCATAACTTTGAGGGATGCAGCGTACTTCAACGTAGATACAGCCGGGGATGGTCAGAGAGGGGGCGAGAACGTGGGCCCACTTGAAACTCCAAAAGGAGCGTTGGAGGGGAGCATAGCACGGAGGAGTCAACGGAGAATTTTAGTAAGGAGCCGAACCGCTATGTTGCAATTACCAGAACTGAGAAGAAGAGAGTAGACAGGGGAAAGGTGGGAGGACAGAGTCTCCCTTCGAAACCCGCTCTTAAAATTTTACAGCAGAGAAAACTAACCCCACGCAAGCAATGGTACATGCTTCAGCACCCCTTTCACTCAGAGCTGCCAGCCCGTCTTGATCGTCAAGAACAAATTGTTCGGGCACTGGATCGGCAACAACGAAGCGCTCGGGCACATGTTCTGGAAGATCGAAGCGGTCTATTGCAGGCGAATTGATAAGGAAGCGCCTGGATGCCGAACTCCGCCAAGCACAAGAATTGGCTCGTTTAGAAGAAAAGGCTGAACGAAAAAGGCTTGCGCGTCAACAGAAGCTTGTAGCAGTGTCAAAGGTTGAGTCTTGGATTGGATCTACGGAGAGAAACTTGGAGAATCGATCGGAGATAAAGGTACTTGGTAAGGACATTTCAAACAAATTATCTTTATCTCGACGGCCAGGTCAAAAAGTGGACCATGAAGAGGAACAAGACAATTTTGGCCTAAGGAAATATATCGCGCGACAAGCGATGGGATACGATCTGCCAGCGTTCAGCGGAGACATTTCGGAATGGACCATGTTTATCAGCACATTTCGGAGAGCGACTGAGTCTTGTGTAATTGACATTTTACAAAATCGATTTGGTCGTCCTGAATATATTATTCAGGACATTATGCAAAAAGCAATCGAGTATCCTCGCATAAAGGAAGACCGGCAGAGTATCACAATACAATTTTTTAATATCATTATCAATCTCGTAGCTACGATAGAGTCCTTGAACAGACCCGATTATTTGATAAGTCCTTTGCTGAGAGATCAATTAATCGAGAAACTTCCGACTGCTATGAAATTTCAATTAGCCAGATCTACCTTGAATCCATCCATTTTGACTATCGAACAGCTTGCTACAGTTCAATTTTTAATTTTTAATTATGTTCAACTAAAGAGATTATTTTTAAATACAATGTTAGAATATTCAATTGGAATAATTAAATTTTCAGTTGAAAAAACGAATTTTCAACAAAATAGCTCACTTTTCAACCAAAGAGATAAACTTTTAATTCAAATGATGAATCTGGAACTAAAAAAAATTAATGTTCAACAAAAGAGTTTAAATTTCAACTCACAAAATTAAATTTGTATTCCAAAAAAGATGAATTCTAAACGAAGAATCAATTAGTTGTTTTCTCAACCAAGAAAATTATGTTTTAATTATAAACAGTTGAATTTAACCAAAAAAAAAACTAATTTTCGACATGAGTTTAATTTCCAACCTAACAAGATTTTTCAGTAGTCAAGGGAGAAAAACAATTGCAAACAAGCTGTGGAATTTTCAAGCAAAGAGATTAATTTTTAACTAATATTCTACATTTTTAACTGGAATACTTGAATTTTCAACCAAAAGTATGAATTTCTAAACAAGAAAATTAATTTTTATGCAAAAAGATAACTTTCTACCAAAAAAGGCGATTTTTCAACATAATACATGAATTTTTAAATAAATGTTTGGGTTTTTAACAAAAAATATCAGTTTTCATGATAAAATTTCAATTTTCTAGTTTCAATTTTTGGTTTAAAAAATTAATTTTGAACCAAACTTATAAATTTTCAACTAAAATGATGAATCATCAACTGAAATAGTTTAATTTTCAAACAAAGAGATGAATAATTGAATTTCCAACTAAAAAAGATCAATTATCAAACATAATAGTTCAATTTTCACTTCAAAAAATTTAATAAAATAAATTAAAATTCTCGCGCTTTAAAGTATGTTTTTTATTCTGTTTGAAATGTATGTTGAATATTAATTTTTGTCGCTTAGGAAAACTGAATCTGATGATTATAAGTGCTGCCTTAAAGGTGATAAGTTTGAAACATAAAAAAAGACTTTAAAATCATCGATACATTGATTTTATGACAACCCAGTTTTTTTTACTTTGAACAAATGATTAAAATTGCAATAAAAATCTCATTTTATTTTCTATCAAAGATTTTATACAATAATAACAATTTTAATATTTTAATTTCTCAGGACGCTGTTATTCTACCTGATTTCACGAGTTCACATTTTGGCCGCACTGAAAATATAGATGTATTGCAGCGCATCGGAACCCAATACCGTTTCAGTTTTAAATATTGCATCGTTTATGCACAATTATTATCATTAGAGCTATATAAACTCAGAATGTGAATTATGATAACATTATCGTTTCTCAATTGAAACTCGAAAACTCAAAAATTTACAAAATTTTTAAACTATGTTTCCATGGCAATTCATTGCTACTCATTGAATTATTAAGTCGGCACTACTAAGCAGATTAGTAGAATACCTTTACTAATTCAATTAGTAACATTAATTTGAATATAATTTTAAAATCAAATTTAAAACATAAATTTATTAGAAACTGATAAAAGTACTAATTTAACAGTCAGATACAATGCTACTAATTGCTTTAGTAAAATTTCTAATAATTCGGATTAAGAGAGTAAAGTTCAGGCTCTTATTTTTATACAAATTTGATATTCATTTTCATTCTATCAAACATTGCTATCATTATTGTTTATCATAGTTCGATTTAAAACAATCCGGGTTTCTACCTACCTGGAAGACCCTGGAAATATCAGAAAAATTTTTCTAGAGCGTTCTTATTTTTTTTTAAATTTGAGTTATAAAAATGAACAACAATGATTCTCCACTAACAACATTAGCGCGCTACAGTGCGCAGGAAACATTACATTGTCAATTAATAAGATACAAACATAAAACATCGGTTAGCATGGTTTTAGTTTGACCGCAAAGTTTTTTCCCAAGATTAATTTGGAAAGGGACTTGTTAAATTGAGAAGCTAATAAAAATATTCTGTTATTAATACTTTTCCGAAATTTTCAAACTATTTTCTCATTTTTAATTTTCAAGATTTGAAAGATGTAAAGTTCTAATTTTAAAAGCTATAAATATAATATTGTTTCATTCTCCAGCAATTCAAATTAAAAAATATCATTCTAAATTTGGCAATGGTCGACTCTTAATTTGTAAAATTGAATCATTTTCAATTTTAAATATATAGTATGGTTGGACAGCAACTGCTAAATTTGGTAGAAAATTCGTTTCTGGATTTAATTTCAATTTTCAACCAAGAAGATTAATTTTTCACCAAAAAAGACGAATTTTCAACAAAGTAGATAAATTTTATATAGACTAGTTGAATTGTCAACTAAAAAAGAATCAATTTTCCAGTAAAAAATAGAATAGTTAAATTTGCAATTAGAAAAATTGATTTCTATTAAAAAAATTGGAATTTCAACAGAATACATTAACTTTGAACTAAATACCTAGTAGAATTTTACAATTAAAAGGATACATTTTTTACCAAAAATCGAATAGTTAAATTTTCAGTTTAAAAAATTAATTTTAAACAAAATAGTTCAAGTTTGAACCAAAGAGATAGATATCCAATTTGAACGATAAAGCTTTTCCGAAAAAATGAATTTTTAACAAAGTTGTTCTAATTTCAACACAATAGTTGAATTTTCAATCAAGAAAGAATATTTTTAAACCAAAAGGCTGGAATAATTCAATTTTCAGTTTAAAAAAATCAATTGTGAATGAAACAACGATTTTTCAACTAAAGAGATGCATTTTCAACTAAAATAATGAATCTTCAACAAAAAAATTAATTTCGTGATTAATATAATAGAACTGTTTTACCAAAAGAGAGAAAAGTGCAAACTCAGAACATCAGTTTTCTACAAAAAGGGCGAATTTTCAACTAGAGAAAATTGGCTTTCAACCAAGAATGGTAAAATTACATTTTCAGTTGAAACAATGAATTCCTATCCAAAAAAAAAGAAGTTAAAAAAAATTAATTTGCAACCAAGTAAAAGGACTGTTCTACCATGAAATATGAATTTTCAATCCTTAAGAAAGAAAGATAGGTTTTCAAACAAAAATGGAAAATTCAAATTTTCAGATTAAAAAATTTCATTTTAACAAAAAAAAAACGACTTCAACAAAATACATGAATATTCTACCTAAAATTTGATTTTTAATCTTATAAGCGATAAATTGTCATTATATTTTTAACTAAGTAATTAGACTTTCCACCAAGTAGTTAAATATTTACAAAAAAAAAAAAAATTTCAACTTAATAGTTTAATTTTCAACCAAAGGGATGCATTTTCCACCGAGAAGACAAAGTTTCACCAAAATCGAATCTTCCTCAATATACACTAATTTTCAACAAAATGATTGAATTTTCATAGCAACAAGACAAATGATCTACAAAAAAGTGAAATTTTCAAGCCATATATATGATTTTCCAAAAAAAAGTTATTTTCCTACTGAATAATTTAATTTTCTACTAAATCGTTGAGTTTTTAAATCAAAGAGACAAATTTTTCGACAAAACGGTTAAATTTGTAACTTAAAAATATGAATTATTAACAAAAAAAGTTAACTCGAAAACAAACATTTCAATTTTTTACCAAATTGTTGAATTTTCAAGCCAAAAGACGAATTTTCAAAAACAAAATTAAATCCTCAACCAAAAAAGATGAATTTGTAATCAATGAGATGATTTTTCAACTGAAATGATGACTTTTCAACAACAAAATTTCAACAAGTCTTTAACAAACAACAAGTTTCAGCATCTTTAACCACAACGATGATTTTTTAACCAAAAAGATCAATTTTCTACCTAGAAAGACGAATTTGCAACAAAAGTGTTGAATCCTCAAACAACACAGAATAATTTTCAACCAAGAAGTTTTATTTTTAACCAAAAGCGATTTTGAATGGTTAAATTCTTGACCAAAAATCATGAATTCTCAACAAAACTTGTAATAGTTGATATTTCAACCAAAAAAGGTTTTCACATACAACCAAAAATAGTTGAATGCAACCAAAGAAGACAAATTTTCAACAGAATAGTTGAATCCTCAATCAAAGCAGATTAATAATCAATCAAGCAGTTGGATTTTTAAACAAAAAGAAAGAAATTTCTACCAAGAAGATTAATTTCCTACCAAGAAGAACGAATTTTCAAGAAAGTACATGAATTTTATCCAAATAGTTGAATTTTCAACCAAAAAGATAATCTTTGAACCAAGTTTATCAACCAAACTTGGCCTAGGGGTTTTTTTAGACCCTAGTTGAACGCATTATACGGATTTTTGGCGCAGATCAATATAAATGATGTTATGATTAATTTGGACTTTTTTTTAAAATTAGCTTTTTTCAAATCTCGAAAAATATTCATTATGAAAAAAAATGTTATTCACCAAAGTTGTACGTCTCGTCAGAACACATAATTTTTATGTCTATCGTTTTTTCTCAAATTATTACTTTTCGAGAAACATGACAAATACGAATTTTCAGATTCTTTTTTGGAAAAGGGGGCGTTGGAAAAGGGGTCGGAAGTTAGAAAAGGGGTTTAGCGTGAGTGGGTGGAGAGGGTGTGCTTCACATGGACTCACGCCGACCCCCTTTTCTAACGGCCAAGAAAAAAACCACGCGTCCCAGTATTGGGCATTTTAAATGGGCCACACCCCCTCCCACCACTCATTCAGAACCCTTCTCCAACAAAAATCTGAAAATTCATTTTTGTCATTTTTCTCGAAAAGTATTAGTTGTAGAAAAAAGTATAAATATAGAAAATATGGATTTCGACGAGATATACAACTTTTGTCAACATTTTTTTCCAAAATCAATATTTTTCGAGATTGGAAAAAAAAAAATTTTTAAGAAAATTTTAATTATCAATAATCTAATTTATACTTATGTGCGTCAAAAATCCTTCTTGTCCGTTCAAGAAGGATCTAAAAGGAACCCCTCGGTCAAATGTCAAGTCAATATTCTTTGGTGAGCTTTTCGGAAGTATATACGTAGAATTTTGAACCAATTATATAACAAAAGCTTTTTTTAACAAACAAACAAAAAATAGCTAGATTTTCTTATTCGGTTCGTACTTAAGAAAAATTCACAAACTTTGTTAAAATCTATCATCAGGAAACGTTTCTAAACGTTATTTAACACGGTGTGCCTCGACTGACTTTAACCCAAAAGCATATGCCGTTTTTCTTCGGAATGTACTTCTGGGATGCCCCACGATCATTTTGAGCCCAAAAAGAAAAAAATCGTTCAGGCCGTTTTTCAGGAAACTCTTTCTTTGACATTTTTGATGAGGTTAATTAACATATTTCGATGGAAATAAGTTAAACGTGGAATTTTGTTGGCTTAAAGCATTCAGTTTGGCATTCAAAAGAGGGCTACAGGTGCTAAACATCTTACGAGAACTGAAACCCTTCAATATTTTTGCAAAATGGTGAAAACAGTGTGAAAAATCAGTTTTTTTTAAAATTGCCTTATTCCAGTTTATCATATGAACCGAACACCTTGACAGGGATTAAAGTGCTCAACATTTTCTGCAAAATGAAAAGAAATAGAATTTTTTATTTCTAAAAGTTTGGGAGTTATGGACCTAAGAAGTCAACTTTGAGCGAATAATTGGAATAAAAAAAAAAATATATATATATATAGTTTTGGGGAAATAACTTATTTCCTATAGATATCTGGTAAAAATTCCCCCATTATTAATTAAAGAAGACTTAATTTTGAGTAGATCAGAGAGAAAAACATTGCTCTAGCTCTAATAGAAACAAAATTATGGCCTTTTGCATATAACCCTTCTTTTATGAAATGTTGTTTAACATCAATTTTATAAAGAAAGTTTCTCATTTTTCAAAAGAATTCATTTTCTTCGCATTTGAGGTAAAAGTTGCCAATAAATTATTTAAAAAAGACTTAATTTTGAGTAGATCTAAAAAAACAATGCTCTAGCTGTGATAGAACCAAAATTATGGTCATCTGAATATTGCCCTTTGATGCGATTAGAGCTAGAGCATTATTTTTTTTTTATATTTGCTTGAACTCAAGTCCTCCTTAATCTATCTGGGTATCAACTTTCTCCTGAATTGCGTGGGAAATTTTTTTTGTTTGAAAACGATAAATTTTATTTTAAAAATGGGTGTTGAACAAAATTTCATAAAAAAGGGCCATATTCAGAAGGCCATAATTTTGGTTCTATTACAGCTACAGCATTGTTCTTTTACATCTACTCAAAACTAAGTCTTTTTTGAATAACTTACTGGAAACTGGAAATCAGTTCTTCCGAAAAACGAGAAATTTTATTTATAAAATTGATGTTAAACAAAATTACATAAAAAAGGGTCATATTCAAGAGGCCATAATTTTGGTTCTATTAGAACTAGAGCAATGTTTTTTTTAGATCTACTCAAAATTAGGTCTTCTTTAATTAATTATTGGGCAATTTTTACCAGATATCCATAGGAAATAAGTTATTTCCCCAAAACTATATATATATTTTTTTCGTTCACAGTATTCGCTTGAAACCGACTTCTTAGGACCATAACTCCCGAACTTTTAGAGATAGAACATTCGATTTTCAGTCACTTTGCAGAAAATTTTCAGCTTTTTAACTCTTTCAAGGTGTTTGGGACATAGGATGAACTGGAATGAGGCAATTTTCAAAAAACTTACTTTTTCCACTGTTTTCACCATTTTTAAAAAATATTGAAGAGTTTCAGTTCTCGTAAGATGTTCAGCACCTGTAGCCCTTTTTTGGATGCCAAACTGAATGGTCTGAACCAATGAAATTCCACGTTTAACTTCTTTTCATTAAAATATGTTGATTAACCTCTTTAAATAAAATCAAAAAAAGAGTTTTCTCAAGAAGGGCCCAAGCGATTTTTTTCTTTTTGGGCTCAAAATGATCTTGGTGCATCCCAAAAGTATATTCAGAGAAAAAACCGGCATATGGTAGCCCTTTTGGGTTGACGTCAGTCGAGGCACACCGTGTTAATGTTGTAACTTTACTTCCACTAATCCCATCCCCTGTTACCAACCGTATTTTTTTGCGACCCCCCCCCCCTTCACATGATTCTAATACTCGCAGTTTATAGAAGACTAAAGGAAGAGGATAATCAAAGCACTCGTGAATTTATCGAGAGGTATAGAGGTAATTCAAGATTTGCTTTCCTGATTGAACTTTGCCGCAATGAAGGGAAGGAAAACGAGCTCAAGCGACTTTTGACGCCCGAATGATCAAAGTAAAAGAGACATGTAATCTTTAAAGGATGCTCCTTTATAGATTTCTTATTCAAATTCAATTTAGAGTTATCGAGGTGAATGATTTGCGGTAAGAAAACGTGAAATTGGCGCGATGGAGATGCAAAGATCTTTTATCGGATAGGTTTCATAATTATTATATTTACATTTTTTATAGCATCAACGGTTTTTTATGAAATAAAAATAAATTTGATCTGATCTCTTTGAGTTTAATGTTCTCATAATATTTTCCAAAATCCGCGGTAGCGAATCGCCGTCAAATATAAAAAACGGTACCAAAAGCAGGGTTGGCTAAGTTACTTTTTTTTAATAACCAGTTATAGTTACGTTACTTAGCGACAAAAGGTAAACAATAACCACTCAAAGATGAGGCAAAACTCCACTTTCGAGATGACGTGTTGCTGATTTAAACCCAACAAAATTGATTAGAAATTTTTATCCAGTTTCAAAAATATAGATGTGTCAGTTGACAATCTTGAAGTGTCACTGACCGCGAAATAGAACAGGCTAGGCTGCGGATTGCGATAAAAAATTATATTTCAATTCAAATAACAAATAAAAACTTACTCCCGAGATATTGAGTTTCTGAATAAGGATACAAAAGTTTTTGAAATCGTTTTTCGGCAACGATTGAAAATCGAATTTTCAATTTTTACAAAAATAAAATCTTGCTCCCGAGATATGAGGAAGCTAAATAGGAATTACAAATGTTTGATACAAACATGTTATTCTGTTCCGAAAAAATCAAAATTCAGTTTGACGATATCGCACTTTGACGCTGATTCTATGAAAGGACTGTAAAGAAAAGAACATTGTTTTCAATGAAAAATATTAATTTCTGAAAATATCGCGGAGGGGAAAAAACAATTATTACAGCGTTGAAATACTACGTTAAAATTTTACTAAATTTCGTATTGAATTTTTGTATTACTTTATTAAAAATGAGAATTTGAACAAATTTTTTTGTCGCAACCTGTATTTGATTTTTAAGAATTCTTTATGCAATAAATCTATATTCGAAAAAATGTTTTACAGTACTATGCAAATTATAAGTTCCGGCTGATAAAATAGTTCAAAACACTATTTGCATGACTGTAGAAAATAATGCTTATAATTGTTATACCTTACAATTTTTTCGATTATATTGCGTAAATTTAAAGTGCTTCAAATTCCTAATATTTCAAGAAAAAATATTTCATTTTGTACAAAATAGATAACTTTTCAACAAACTAGTTTAATTTTCTATCCCTTTCGAACCAAAGAGACGAATTTGCAATAAAAGAGTGCAATTTTCAACAAAGAAGGTAATTTTCAACCTAATATTTGAATTTTTTACACTAAAAAAAAAACAAAATTGGAAGAAAATAGTAAAATTTTTAATCAGAGTGATGAATCCTCCACAAACATTTTTTTACAAGAAGAGATAAATTTTTAAACTGAAAACAACAATTTTCTGTAAAATAGTAAAATTATTAACTAAGTTTTGGTTTTTGTTCAACCAACTAGTTGAACGTTCTACTAAAATAGTTGAGTTTTTCACAAAATACGTGAATTCCCATGCAGAAATTTCGGAGTGGCCCTGGTCGGGTCCAGATCTGGCAGAACCTGGACCACCGCAATCTTTTGCGTTGCTGAACACTGAGCCGATTTACAGCAGTGGATCATCCTCAGATATTTTGTATCGTTCAGAACTCAAACCTGCAAAAAATTTTGAGAAATTAGTTGTAAACCTAAAATATAATTGTTGACGGAATAAAATTAATGCGCATTCTAAATTTCCGTACCCGTGATACATGAGCACATGCGGTACTCTTTGAAAAGTGCTTTCGTTAGAACCTTTTTGATTGCCGTAAACTGCATCGCAAGTTTGAAAAGTTATCCTTTTTGGTAACAAATTTAACAATTTTGTTGAAAATTCGTTTATTTTTTGCTCGAAGCTAATTTTTGATTAGAGCTTTTATCTGAAAATTTAACTTTTTTAGTTGAAACTTCATCATGTATGTTGTATGAGTTAAAAATTCATCTATTTAGTAGAAAGTTCAAGTATTTTGTGGAAAAGTCGTGTTTTTGGGTAGAAAAAAAATCATCTTGTTTCTTGAAAATTCAACTTATTGCTTGAAAATTCAACGATTTGGTAGAAAATTCATATTATTTGTTGAAAAGTCGTCTTTTTGTGTTTAAAATCATTCTTGTTTGTTTAAAAGTGAACTTTTTGGTCGATAATTCAACTATCTTGTTAAAATTCATATATTTGGTTAAAAAGTCGTCTTTATTTGTAGAAAATTATTCTTGTTAGTTAAAAGTTTAACTTATTAGTTGATTATTCAACTATCTTGTTAAAAATTCATCTTTTTGTATTGAAAAGTATTTTTTTTTAAATTTATTTTTTATTATTTAAAAATCACTTCCAGTTCAGTATAACACAGTCAACAGTTCTTTCTTTTTTTAGGCATTTTTTAACAAATTCCACTAACTGGAATGGTCGAGTAAGGTTTAGATTCATTGTGTTCGATCTGAAAAAAATTCAAAATTTTATTAAATTCTGCTATACGATTGGATATTCTTCTCAATGAATAAAAAATTATTTCACTATCAACGACCAAAAAAACTCAAGTATAAATGTTCTAAACGAAGTTTTTCAGCACGACGAGAAACGAATAAAAAAGTGAGGTTATAGTACAAAAAAGTTACAGCATTAGGTCTATAAGTACCTTTATAGCATACTAAAAAGAAGAGTGGGATCTTTTTGTACAATTGGTCCCAATTCTGGTTCCCAATTCTCAATCTATTTAACACTTTCACGCAAAGACGAACAATAAATGATTTTCAAATTGTCGATGCTTTCTCGAGTTTCACTGTCGGAAATCTTAGAGAGCTACAGTGGATAATTCTAGTTTTATATGAACACCTCACTGCGGTCTAAAAACTTTGCGTAAATGATTAACGAGGTAAATTGAGAATTATTCAAAGCGATTTATCCACATGACGTTACCAGTTTATCTGTTGACTGATCGTCACCACAAAGTTATCTTCCTTCCGTCAGTTCATTGCCAAATAATCGAATGGAAGACTAATCGAATGCATTCGAGATTAGCGCGGCAAATTCAAATCTCAATAAGTATAAACTCTAAACATATTGAAAAAGGAACCTACAATAATTAATACTAATTCGATCATTTTATATTTATTAACTAATTAAATGCGTCCCTAAACATACATTTTCAGAAATTTTGTTCAAATTAAATTAAGCTTTTTTTACTTTTTTGTCGTTTTTTGTATTCTTTGCATACGAGAAGTTAGATTTAACTAATTTAACCTTAGGTCAGTCACTGAACTAAAAATTAGTTTAATATTCGCTAATTAAGACAGGGGATAATTTTAAATTTGATTATTTCTAATTTTTAAGTCAACTCTGATTTACAGAGGGTAGCCCGATGTGGCCCCGATCAGGACCACAGCAGGAGCCATGATCAGGGCCACATTGGGCTAACCCGATCGTGTCACGTCGGGAATCGGGATCAAATTGGGCAATTTCTCCACGGGCAGTTGAATTTAACCAAAAATAAACTACTTTTCGACGTGAGTTTAATTTTCAGCTTAAAAATATTTTTCAATCGTCAAGGGAGAGAAACAATTGCAAACAAGCTGTTGAATTTTTAAGCAAAGAGATGAATATTTGAATTTTCAACTTAAAAAAATTTAGAGAGTTATAAATGGACCTACCTTTTGAACTATTTATTTAAAAGTTCATCTATTTTGTTAAAAATTCCACAATTTTGTTAAAAAGTATTCCTTTTTTGTTGGAAATTCGCGCGAGTAATCCACCATAATTTGGTGTAATCCAGAGTAATCTTATGCAATCCGGAGTAATCTTAGGTAATTCAGAGTAATTCTGTGCATAAGAGGGTTGTCCAAAAAAATTATTTTTCTGATTTTTTCCAGCCTCATCCCCTTATTTCGCGTCTTTTGGTAAAAAAAAATTTTCTGATTATTTGAGATTTAAAAATAATATATTTAGAGGTAGGGCACGACCTTTGAAATATCCCAAAGTGTTAAAAATTCAGTAAGTCCTTGAATTTTAAAAATAATCGTAAAAACTTTACAACGATTATGTAGAACTATCATGTGAGCAGTGAGAAGCCTGAATTTTTTTTTTTTCTCATCTAATTTACCCCTAACTTTGTCAAAAGTCGCCCCTTACGACGCCAAAAAGTAATTTTTAAGTGCCTTTTCTGAATTTTATGAAAGGAAAATGAAAATTTAAGTGGCAACTTATATAAAAAGTTTTAATATACACATATAAAAAATAGTGCCTATAAAGTAAACATTTTTCCGCATTTTACCACCCAATAATCCATAAAAAATTACATTTTATATTTGTATAATAATTTTTTTAAGATAATTTGCCACTTAAAATTTTTATTTTACTTTCATAAAATTCAGAAAAGACGCTTAAAAATTACTTCTTAATGTCTTTAGGGGTGAGTTTCAGTAAAGTTAGGTTAAAATTAAATAAAGAATTTTCTATCAGGCTTCGTACTCCTCACATGGTAGTTTTACATCATAGTTGTAAAGTTTTTACGATTATTTTTAAAATTCAAGGACTTACTGAATTTTTAATACTTTGGGGTACTTTAAAGGGCGTGCCCTACCTCTGAACATTTTTTTAAAAATCTCAAAAAATTAGAAAAATTTTTTTTCACCAAATGACATGAAATGAGGGGGTGAGACAAAAAAAAATCAGAAAAATAATTTTTTTAGACCACCCTATTATACAGAAAATTACTCTGGATTACTTAAGATTGTTCTGGATTGCATAAGATTACTCTGGATTACACGAAATTATGGTGGATTACTCGCACGAATTTCCAACCAAAAAGGAATACTTTATTTCGGAAAATCTTGAATTTTTAACAAAATAGATGAACTTTTAAACAAATAGTTGAATTTTTTAGCAAAGACATTAACTATCAACCAAGGATATCATTTTCAATAAAACACATCAATTCTCAATGAAGTAGTGGATTTTTGAACTGAAGAAGATCAATTTTCAGTCAAATAGTTGAAATTTCAACAATAAAATAGTTGAATCCTCAACCAAAAAGAGGAATTTTCAACTAAAAAGGATTACTTTTTAAGAAAATTGTGGAATTTTCAACAAACTAGATGAAATTTTAAACAAAAAATGGAATAGTTAAATTTTCAGTTAGAAAATTAATGTTCAACGTAGAAAACAACGATTTTTCAATCAAATGGTTGAATTCTCATTTAAAAAGAGGAATTTTCAACCTAAAATATCATTTGCAACAAAACACATCAATTTTCGACGAACTAGTGGAATTTTCAACTGAAGGTCAACTTGCAACCAAATAGTTGACATTTCAACTATGTAAATAAGATTAATTTTAAACAAAAAATTGAATAGTTACATTTCCAGTCATCAAATTAATTTTCAACATAAAAAAAACGATTTTTCAATTTAATAGTTAAATCCTCAACCAAAAAGATCAATTTTCAACCAAAAAGGATTACTTTTCAACAAAATTGTGGAATTTTTAGCCGAAAAAATAATAAACTTTTGAACAAAAAATGGAAAAGTCAAATTTTCAGTTGTAAAATTGATTTTCAACATAAAAAAAACAAGTTTTTAATGATATAGTTGAATTCTCAATAAAAATGAGGAATTTTCTGCAAGAAGGAATTACTTTTCAACAAAATTGTGAAATCTTCAACAAAATAGATGAACTTTTAAACAAACAATAGAATAGTTCAATTTTCAGTTAGAAAATTAATTTTCAACATAAAAAACAACGATTTTACAATAAAATAGTTGAAATTTTAACTGAATAAAATTAATTTTTAACAAAAAATGGAATAGTCCAATTTTCAGTTGTAAAATTGATTTTCAATATAAAAAAAACAACCATTTTTTAATAAAGTAGTTGAATCCTCAATAAAAATGAGGAATTTTCTACAAGAAGGAATTACTTTTTAACAAAATTGTGAATTTTTCAACAAAATAGATGGACTTTTAAACCAAAAATAGAATAGTTCAATTTTCAGTTAAAAAATTAATTTTCAACATAAAAAACAACGATTCTTCAATAAAATAGTTGAATTCTCAATTAAAAAGAGGAATTTTCAATCAAAAAAGGTTACTTTTGAATCAATAGTTGAATTTTCAACCAAAAATATGAACTATCAACCAAAAATACTATTTTCAACAAAACACATCAATTTTCGACGAAGTAGTGGAATTTTCAAATGAGAAAGATCAATTTTAGCCAAATAGTTGAAATTTTAACAATTTAATAGTTGAATCCTCAACCAAAAAGAGGAATTTTACACCAGAAAGGATTACTTTTTAACAAAATTGTTGAATTTTCAACAAACTAGATGAAATATTTAACAAAAAATGAAATAGTTAAATTTTCAGTTTGAAAATTAATGTTTATCCTGGAAAATAACGATTTTTAAATAAAATAGTTGCATTCTCAATAAATTTGTAAAATTATTTTACTTCAGTGAATATTAAATTATCATTTTGATGACCACGAAGCTTCCAATGCTCATTTTTGGACTTTTTTTTCATGTGATTCCACATCCATATTTTCCGAACTCTGATACATTATTTTTTATATTTACGCGAGATGTCACGTTTCAAATTTTATCGAGAATCTTACCTGATCTTGCTCGGTTTCCGAGATTCTCCGCCAAAATCACTAGATACGGAACAACTTCTCGCTATCGTCAGTCGAGATGGTTCCCGAAATAGATGTTTTCTTGTCTCGTCTCGCCCGAATGCATCTCTAATTATTTATCACTTCAAAGAAGCAATTCAATTGATATGAGGGAAATATTTATTACAGCGTGAAAAACAGGTTTAACGAAATTAGGGGGTAGATTACCTTACTTTCTTACCTCACTTCCGCTTCATTTTCAATAACACATTCGATCGTTTCCCTTGTTTATCTATAGATCCCTTCAATTTCTTTTACAGTGAAAGTGAAGTAAAAGTGAAGTGAGAAAGTTACGTAATCACCCCCTCAGCTCTCAAATTCTAAGGAATCATTTTTTTACAATAATAATTTCCACATTTGTTGTAAAGAAAAAAAAAAAATTTTTATTAAAGAAATATCATCAAAGGAATGATTTATTTTTATTCGCGTCATGAGATTTTTGGTTCTGAACAATATTTACTCAACGGAAATAAAAAAAATCCTTGGTAGCCGAGTAAAGATATTTCGACTCAAACTCTACTTCAAGACGGCTATATATATCTCTCTCTCTCTTTCTCTCTCTCGGATAGGGGTGAGACTTAGAAGTCGTAAATAAAAGTCTTACGTTCATGGTAGATATTCTCGATGGAGGGTACTCGCACAGTCGATTTCACCCTGTCTTAAGATAAGAAATGTTAACCTAATTTCTCATCAAGAAAATTATATTACCAATATATAGTTAAGATTTTTAGGCATTATGAATGAGGTTTTAACTTTTTTCAGTGTCAAATGTGTAAAAAGTTTAACCAATAAAACTTGTAATTTTGTAATTAATTATTTGCAAACGTCTTGATTAAAGGGGTAATTGAAGACTTAAGCAACTTGAATTATTTTTACTCGGGTACATAGAAAAAAAAACAAAGAAACGAATTTCCTCAGACCTAGTATTTTTGCATTTACGAGCTAGCATACTTTACCTTGTTTCATTGGAAACTAGAAATTGTTACTTTTGTACTGCGCTTAATATGGACCGAAAATGTAGATGCTGCATTGTGAAATAATAATCCTGCTTCCCAAGATATAAATTAATCCTGAATTAATTCCAGAATGTGACATTCCAAGATCACCTTTTTGTACTGCGCCACGTACACTTAAAAAATGGGGTTTCAAAAAACAACTTCACTGCATGGTATAATTTTTTTTCGAGTTCATTTTACTACATTTGTAGACATGAGGATGACAAGTGAAGACCAGCGGTGAAGATCGAACAGAGTTCACTTTTTGAAAAAAATAGGATCATAGTTTTAATTTGCAGATCATTATCGATATATTCGAAATGTAATTCGTAACTAAGAAGTTTGATCAAAGTTTCAGTACAGTGATGTAAAAAGAACATCCACTATGATGTAAAACGACATTAAAAGCGATTTAACACAACTGATTTTGATAGCATCTGCCTACATTTAATATTTCATTGATTGTGTGCCTATTCTAGAGAAAATGTGTATTTTTTTATTAACTTGTTCTCAGGTGAACCCGGTTTTGCATCATAGCCTACGGACTAAGTCAGTTAGTAATTAGATGAGGATGCTATAGGTTATTCAAATAGATGTTTGAAATCATTTGCGATGATGTTGTGGGTACAAAATTAGGAGCATGGTGTAGTTTGCAGTTTGTCTTTTACCGCTGTTATCCTTACACAGCAGCCGCGAGTGTTGGAAGTAATAACAGTCGCCCTAGGATGCTTTCTTAGAGCTACCATGTATCACTCAATAGGTTTTTAGTCACTTGCTTCCTGATGGTCTAGGAAGTTTCTTCCAATTCGACAGGTATTTGACAAAACCGCCTTCTGAGCTGCTGCCAGTACCCTACTGACTCCTAAATGTTTAAGCTGTCCAGTACATCTAGCGTGCACATTGCCTGTAGCCGAAATCACAATAGGATGAATAGATACATGTTTCTCATTCCTTCATATTGTCTTTGCTTCATGCCTTAGCTCGCTATACTTATGGATCTTGGTTGTATAGGTTGCCTGTAAATTTCTGTTGAGTGGAAGCGCAATATCGATGATGTATACTTTTCCATCTTTTTTTTCTCGCATCACGATGTCGGGTCGATTGGCTTGTATATTATGATCCGTCGGGAAAGTAACATCCCAATATAAGATGTAATATTCGTTTTTTGAAACGGGCATTAGAATGTATCTATAGTAAGGCATCCATTCTGTTAAGAGTCCTAGGTTTAGGGCAAGTTGTCGATGTATAATGCACGCCACATCATTATGTCTGTGTGCATATTCTCTTTGAGCCATCACGCGACAATCAGCAATAATGTGCTGGATGGATTCGTTGGTATCTCCCCATAATTGGCACCGGTCGACAACGTCTTGATGTAACACGTGTTTGCGATAATTTCTGGTGCTGAAAACCCTGTCCTGAATCGCAATAACCAATCCTTTCGTTTCTTCATATAGGACGCCCCTTCTCATTCACTTCGTGTTCATCTAACGTCTTGGGGTGCTCGCGGTGGATGTCTTTCTCTCTCCATTGCGTTTCTAATTCCTCTATGGTTTCTGCCCTGATATTCAAGGCCTTCTTTAGGAAAAATTCAAAGGCGTGTAGTCAAGATATGCTTTACACATGGTATTGTGAAGCGCAACATCTCGCTTGCTCTTAAAATACTCTCGCAACTGTATAACCTATGACTTACACAGTTTCTTGACATCTAAAATACCCCTACCATTTCTATATCGTGGTAAAACTACCCTTTCAATCACCGAATTACTGTGGTGCATTCCGTGCTTCGTCATTTCTACGCGGACGGTTCTCTTTAACCCTTCAATGTCAGTGTTAGACCATTGGATGAGTCCAAAGAAGTACGTTTCTGGCTCTTTCTTGCACGCTCCGCAGTTGGTATCGCCTACATGTACATTCATTATGCGGTCGCGGTAAACTAAGTTGTCTATAATGCCGTCTTGAGAGGCAAAAAGAAATCCCTCAATCTCCGATCTCAATCCATCAGACTTGAGAAACATGTTGGATAGAACCATCGAGAGCTTTTCTCTACGTATGATGCCGTAGAATTTACCATGAAGGGGCTTGTCACCACGTTCTCTTAGTAGAAGCGTATGTTCTGTTTCCTGTACACGACTTTAAAGCAGCAAAGGTCTTAGTGGTGCTAGGTCATATACAGTGTCGCTGGAATCAAATGGGAGGACAAGCTCCTCTGCGGCCCTATCTGCAGCACCGTATAGAAACGCCGCAACATTGACAACTTCTTGTTGATGTACGAGTTGCATAAGAGAATCTGTGCTATTTATTACTGAGCAGGCTGTAGTCAGAACCGTTCTTCGAAGAAGAAACTCCAAGCATAGCAAGCCTTTACTCCCTTTATCTCGAGAAAGGTATATTCGAGGTACGGAATATCTAGAATGATGACTTCGATGGATTGTCATCGTCTTGCGTGTGCTTCCGTCAAGTTGCATCAACTCATCGGCGTTCCATTTCACTGCACCAAACCTGTAGAGCAGTATAGGAACGTCCAGCATATTGGTCGCCTTGATTTTTATCTTCCCAGATAATTCGGAAGCACAAATTTTTCTGAGAATTTGGCGGTAACTTTTTGCGAGGTCCGTTTTTAACACACGCACATTTTGGGTTTCCGCTTGCGGTATTCCAAAATATGTATATGTTTATTCATTACCAAGATATTAAATGGTATTTTCGCCTATGAGTTGAACATCCTGCTCGTCGCGCGATGATGTAGTTTCTAGTCTTCCTTGGTGTGGGTGGACGCAGGCATACTTGTCTAGTCCAAAGCTCGCGCCAATCGCTTTGGAGTTAAGGTCCTCTTGTAAGGAAAAAGAGAATTCAAGGTCGTCTATGTATAAAAGGTGGTTGACCTTATATTCTCTTATGTTTGACAGGCCACATAGGTATCCAGAGCTTTTGCCTCGGAGCACAATAGATAGAGTCAAGAGGGAGATGCAGAAAAGTATCGGACTTAGAGAGTCTCCTTGAAAGACGCCCTCTTATATGTGATATAGCTGTTAGTCACTTGTCTTTCGTCAGATGTTAGGACAAATCTTATCCGCCACAAAAGCATAAGCTCCCTTATGCATCTGACTATTTTTGGATGCACCTGCAGGCACTCAAGGAACTCAATAAGTAGCTGGAGAGATTGCGTCGATACCTGATCGAGTCCTGGGTAATACACCTATCTATTAACAGGTTCTCCCTGCAACCTGCCAACCCTCTCTTGTATCCACGTTCTTTACTATTTCATTCCATACTGGGTCGATAGATGTTAATATCCCCTCTTTGAGAATGCCAGTAAATAGCTTGTAGCTAATGCATCAACAAGCTATGGGCCTGTAGTTTTTTGGACTTGACAAATCTCCGGTCTTAGGGATCAGTACTGTGCGTCCTTCGATTAGCCACTGCGGGATGGGTTGTTCTCCGTTTAAGAAACTAGTAAATATACGAGCTAGATGTTGGTCCGTAGAAGTGAACTTCTTCCTCCAAAAGTTGTTGATTTTAACTGGCCCTGGCGCTCAAAAGTTCTTAGTTCTAGCGATAACTTTCTTCACTTCATTAGCAGTAATTAGTGGACACTCTTCCTCTGGACCTTGTAACCTTTGCCTTTGGCAAAAGGTACGAAGGAGTGATATACCTGAAGCGTCTTCATTTAGCCGATAAGTATCTCTATATACTTGCTCCCAGAAGACTTCAATCTCTTTTCGACTAGGCGAATTTCCAACGGCACGTAAAGTTTTATCGAACAGATGGGAAGGATGAGTTGAAAGGTGGAATTTTCCTGAATCCACTTTACTGCCGTTCATAGTGCTGTTTCGCTGTTGAAAGAGATCTTATTCTTTGCGACCACTGTTGCTTGATAGTCAATGGTTTACATTTGTTCAGCGTGTGATTTGCTTTCCTTATGTTTCGAGCAAGTGTTATAATTTTTTGTGTGAATTTGTTATTTCATTTTATCCTCAGGTTAAGAGCCTCACAAAGTCATCATGTAAAGCTCCCCACCTCAGCCCGTTAGTATCCAAGGTCTTTTGTTTCAGGCGTCATTCACTTCATTAACACTCTTTCTCATACATTTTTCATGAACTATTTGTCCCCACACTTTTCTGTCCTGGTATACCTCTTAAGGTTCCTTTATGTCCATGCATTTTCCCATGCAAGCTCTTGTGTTTCTGTGGCATCTTATGTTTCTTCGAATTAGGGTCTCATTCACACGTTCCAACCATTCTTTCCGCGGTCTGCCTCCAGACACGCTGCCATTTACTTGACCTTGATACACTTGTTTCGTTAGTCGATCATCTTTCATTTTCTCGCCATGCCCAAACTATCTTGACGAATTTCTTTCACGTCTGTCAACCAGTGTCTTCTCTACACCACATTCTTTGAAGATTATCTGATCACTCACTTTGTTCATTAGTGTTTTACCACGTGAAAATTAAAATCATTAACTTGTTTTATAATTTTAAGCACAAAGGCGGCATATTACAAGACATATTTCCATCCTTTTTACATTTATTTGTAATCGCACATATAACTGAATACTATTTTGATGTTTTTGCACACTTATATTCATGTATTTTCATTCAATTATGTGTTAACAAATTAGGAAGGAAAAGCTCTGTGCGGCCACTCAACGTGCAATATTGTGTGTTGACCTGCCGTACACAGCTTTCAATTTGTAATTTTGTAAAAACATGCATAAATACATATAACTAAATATAAATATGTAAAAAGATAGAAAGAGTTAGCATTAATTCATTTTGTATCTGGCATTTTTTTTAAATTCTTGAAAATTTTTTCAAAAATTCTTAGTGTTCTTATAAAATTTTGATAAAATCATTTTTCATTATATTTACAATGCAATTTAAAGAATTTCCAATTCTTCTTCTTTATTTCTAATGTTTCCCCTAAGGGTTTACATGACTTCCGTTTCTCACATGGCCATCTATAAGCTTTATATTATCTTAACCTTACTATTTACAAATATTTACAACTATTGACATCAACTCTCATATCTAGCTCCTTACTTCTATATAATATGGCGCAATCTTATTCTCGGAAGAGTGAGCAAGCGATCGAAAGCGAGTGAGAGCGAGCGCATCCGCATCTCAATTTACTTATACTATTACATAATAACTGCCTGTAACTACTTACAGATCTTTACGCTTCTAATCTGTACGACTTCTATTTCCTTTCTTCTTCACTTTCACTTCTCTTCTATCTCGTTCTCATTTTGTCATTTTTCCACATCCATTCTTTCATTCGCCCCTCCAGCCCCTCCAGCCCAGTTCTATTCCTTTTCCCAATATATCCTCTCCCTTACATTGTTTCCCAATCTAAATCTTGCTATTCTGGACCATATTCTCTCTCCCCATCCCTTTCCTTAATACTTTGGAACTCCTTCCTTTTTTATCATATTATACCATTTATTATATTTAGATTCCTCATTCATTCTCCATCTTTCCATTAATTTTCTTTCCCTATCGCTTCTTTCTAGTTCTTGCATAGCTTACGCCATTCCCCTCTCCTATATCTGTAGCATGAAAAAACTTCCTTCTTTCTTCTACCCATCTTGTTAGTTCTACCGCCCTCCCTCTTCTTTCTTCTACCTGCTTCAAACACTTTTTCGCTAACTCCCCTCCCTTCCCTTCCCTTAACTTCGTCTCAAATTTCCATGCTCTCTTACCCGCTCTAGTACTCAATCTATCCCTCTGTGCTTCTTCACTCACCATATACATATGCAGGCGTGCTCCAGTCTACTCCTAGCATCAACCTTATATACCTTTCTTGTAAACTCTCAATCTCTTTTCTTTCCTTTCATCTCCATATATCCGCTCCATAACCTAATACCGGCCGTGCCAACGTATTAAACAACCACATTCTTCTTCTCCAATCTTTCTTGAACCTTCTTTTTCCTACTCCTCATATCTGTTTCATTATCCCTGCCGCTTTTTTTATCCTTTTTCTTATATGAGCTCTATGATCTCCATTCATTGGCAAGGTGTAGCCCAAATATTTGAACTCCTTCACTTCTTCTAACTTTACTTGCTTCCATCTCTCAGTCTATTCTTTCTTTCTTTCCCCTCCTTTTCTAAACCTCACTATCTTTGCCTTTTCTACATTTATATTCAACTTTTCCCCATCTAAGTATTTCGCCAATCCTGTAGTAAAGCCCGTCGTCCCTTCTTCATCCTCTGCCATCAACACTATATCGTCCGCGTATGCCAGTGTAAATGTCTTTTCCTCTCCCGTCATTACTCCTCTCCATCCCTTTCACTTCATTTCTTCTTCTAAATCTGAGATTAACATATTATATAAAAGTGAACATAGAGGATATCCTTGCCTTACTCCTCTCACTAACCAGAAACTATCTCTTACTTGCTCTCCTACTTTTACCATCCTTTTTGTCTCTTTGAAAGTATCCGATACTCCTTTTATTAAGCCCTCTCTTATTCTCATTTTCACCATAACTTTCTCTATCCTGACTCGGCTCAAGGAGTCAAACGCCGCTTTTAAGTCTGCGAATATTGCTATTATTGCCCCTTTCCCTCTTTTAATCCTTTTATTTATCAGATAGTTCAAAACATATATGTATATTGTCCATCACCCCCATCCCTGTTCTAAACCCTGTCTCATTCGGTGGCTCTACCTTTTTTACTCAACTTCTTTCTTCAATCTTTCTGACGAAAACCGTTACATAAAATTTATACAATGCTGGCATCAGCGTCACACACCGATAATCTTTAACCTCCTCTCCTTTGCCTTTCTTCACTACGGGTACCACTACTTCTTTCTTCCATAACTCTGGCTACCCTCTCCTCTCCATACTCTATTACACATTACCTATGCCCAGTCCTTTAGTTCTGTCCCCCGATATTTCCAGACTTCATTTGGAATCTCATCTATACTAGGTGCCTTTCAATCATTAATTATTATTTTTAACACCTTGACAATTTCTTCCCTTGTTATGTCCTCTTCCTCATCTCTTCCTCTACTATATTTTTCTTCTTTCCTAACTTTTCTCTCTACCCCTCCTAGCAAATCCATAAAATATTTTATCCATTCTACCATTTCAATATCCTGGTATACTCTTTTTCTTCTTTTTCTTTCTCATATTTTCTACCTGCCAAACCTCTTCTTCCGTTCTAGCCTCTTCCGTCTCTTCCTGAAACCTTTTATCCTCCTCATCTTTCTTTTGATCACACAACTCACTGTATTCCTTCTTTTTCCTTCAATATTTTTTTCTTTTCTCCATTTTGTTAATTCCTTCTGACCACCTTCTTTTTCTCTTTACATTTCTTATCCCATCCACTTCTATTCCTTCCTTCATTAACTTTTTTTGTTGTTTGTGGACTCTAATCCTCTTTTTCTTTCTCCTATCATTATTTCCATCTGCTCGTCCACATTTCCCTCTCCCCTTTTGATATTTCTCGCATTGAAATTTCTCGCATTGATATTTCTCGCATTGAAATTTGCCCCTATTATAAGCCTAATCTCTTCTTTATTTTCTCCCATCATGTCTTTCTATTAGCCCTATTATCTTCCACTTCTCTCCTCCCATATTTACCTCTTCTACCATTATTCCTTCTTTTTGCTTTTTCCTCTATTTATTATTCTTCACTGTTATACATTCGTTCCTTACTCTCATCACTATTCCTTTCATTGCTCTACCTTTTTTATTTTTCCTTTTTGCATTATGAACTTGCCATTTGTAACCTCTTGGTAACCTTTCCCTTACCCTTTCCTACCCCTTTTCATCAAGCCATGTCTCCATAATTACTACTACATCCCATTGTGCCAAATTACTTATAAACTTCCTATCCTTTCTCTCCAATCCTGCTATATTCCAGTAAAATATCCTCCATTCTTCCCTACTTTCGTTTCTCGTCTCATTTTGTTTCTTAATAACTCTTATTTTCCTATCTCCCGATCCTTTCTCTCCTAGTTTTCTGGCTCCACTAACTCTTCCCTTTCTTCGTCCCAATTCCACCATACACCATCTATCTGTATTCTGCCATACTTAACCCACGTTTTTTTCCCCCTCACTTCTCACCATACACCATCTATCTGTATTCTGCCATACTTAATCCACGTTTTCTTTCCCTCACTTCTTTCCTCTTCCACTATTTGCCTTAACTAATGCTGCATATTCCTTTCTACCCATGTTAAATCATCCTCTATTGTCTCCGAGCTTCCATATCAACCTCTTCTTTATCATCACTTCCCTCTTATGTTCTTATTTCTTTAGTTTCACTAGCACAACTTTCTCTCCTCTTTGAGTTTTCTTTTCTACACTTCGCATCTCCTCTATCTCTGCTTGAGCATCTATCCGTTTTAGCACATCTTTCACTCCTTCCTTCAATTCCTTCCCTTCTAAACTTAGACCCTTTATGACTATGTTTTTCTCTCTTCCATCTCTTTCTTTCCTTTCTAATCTTCTTTTTATTTCCCTTAGCCTTTCCCTTCTGATATTCCCACTCTCCCCTTCACAAAACTCCCGGTTTGATTTTTAAATCTTCACTATCCTATCTTCCAACTGTGCTACCTTTTTATCATGCTCATCTTGGTTTTATCTTTTTTTTTCTAAAGTCTGCATTCTTTTTTCCAACTTTTCTCCAACTTCTTCCCATTTCGCATCTCTTTTCTAAGTTCGGCCATTTCTTTCCTAATTTCTTGTTTTATTTCCTCTCCTCTTTCTTCCTGCCTTTTTTTTTGTTCATCTGTATAACCTCTATCATCATTTTCCGCATTTCTTCCAGCTTTAACTTTTCAACTTCTATTGGTCCTCTATGTTCAACTTTGTCTTTCCCCTTGTCTTTCTTCCGTGCTCTATTTTGATATTTTCCCGGTGGTGTTCTGATCATTTTCGGGTTTTTTAAACACTTCTTGTCGCTATTTAGCACTGAAATACATGTGGTGCAATTTTTTACATATTCGGAATGAGAAAGTTAAGGACATTCTTTGTTCCTCCTCACGAATATACCAAAATATATTTGAAAAGATAATTGTTTGTATACCCTTATTAAAAACGAAGAAAAAACCTTAACTTGAACCGTCGATTGGCGAATAAAGACAATTTTGAAAGAAATGTCCAGAGATTTATGAATTTTGATTAAAATTAATTATTAATTAAGTATATTATACCTATTAGGGGAAGTGCATAAATTAGGTAAGGTCTTTTGGGTGGGGGAGTAGGTCAAGGATTTTTCTATGCTGTCTCACATAACGTCGGCATGGGGGGGGGGTGGATTGGGGAGAAAGGGGTTAGAATCGTTTCTCAAATTCGATGTTTTGTTGGAAATTCAACAATGTGATTAAAAATGTTTGCATCATACCTTCATCGAAAGATCGATTTTCGATGCCTGTAGAGCGAAGCGGAAGTGGCCGAATGCAGCCAAGTTTTCTTTTCCTCCCTAGAGAGGAAAAGTGACGAAGTAGCGGGATGAAAAGAAATAAATCCGCTCATGATTGGCCAAAAGCAGCATCTCTCTATTGTGACGCGATCGTTCCCTCTATCTTTCTATCTCCGTCATAATCGCACGAGCGCTGCAGCCAACTTTAAGTGACTACTATAACCTCTTATCTGCTGTCAAAATATTATCGTCGTTCATTTTTAACCAAATGAATTCGGTTCGCGAACAAAGGAAAATCGATCTCCGATAAAGGTATGATGAAAAATAGCGTGCACAACTCGGGTCGAAAGGCTATATGATTGCAACATGTGTGAGTGCTGCCCTCGCTTCGCTCTGGCACAAAACTTCACACTCGTTGCAATCATAGCCTTTCAACCCTAGTTGTGCAATATACTATTTCATTCTAAAATAAAAAAATTGGTTCGATTGAAAATTTAACGATTTTTTTTATCATTCGTCTTTTTGCATTTGAAACTAATTTCTTTTTGCAGAAAGTTAATTTTTTCTGGTTTAAAATATGAGCTATTACATTTTTTAAATTTATTTATGCATGGCCCCTTACTACGAAATTTTCTTATGCTAAATATTACCAAATGTCGGACGTCGTTTTAGACGCTCAGAACTTCCTACAATCTTTCAGTTTCATAAAAATATCACTTTTAATTGAAAAAATTTAAATACATCAAAGAGTAAATAATCTAATAAATTTAAATATTTATCAGCTTATCTGTACCAGCCCGCACTGCCTCGATTATTGTTCGGCATAGTAGAATCCAGACTTATTGTTAAAATATTTCGTTTGAGTCATGAACTTTTTGAAAAACTAGTTTTAATAATAATAAGGTGAAATAAAAACGGCTCACTGATTATTATTAATGTAAAGTACTTTATTTATTCACGTAAATTGATGTATAACTTTTAATTTTAAAGCACTGTACAATGAAATTTTAACGATCTCAAGCTTTTAAGAATTCAAAATGACTTACTAAAAATTTAATAAAAAAACAGTAAACTCAAGGTAATGTGGTATTTTTTTCAATAACGGTAATGCGTTAGTGCACTGCCAACGTGTCAAACGCTTTTTATTTATTTATTAGCATGAACTGTGGCTAACCAGCGCACCTTTGAAAATCGTTTTTAAACGTTTTGGACCTAAAAATGTTCTATAATATACTTTTACAATTTGAAAAAATTGAAACTTCGAATAACGACCTTGAAGATTTCGCAAGTTTTTAAATGATTTTCTCATTTTTCGAATTTCAAAATCAACCACATGATGCTTAGTTGCTTGGTTTCCATTTTAATAACTTTAAAACTGAAATTCAAAATATAAAAAAATTGTACCATGTTGATTGATAATATCAAAAATTGAATAATTTTTCATTGAAGCTTTTTAATGTTTTCAACTTTATTGTTTTCAATTTTTCATGTCATTTTAAACTTTATAATTATATGTGGGCATATGCATGAAGAAGGCAATTATGACCGGTTTTAATTTATTAGATATTCACGTGATTCTAGGTCTGGGTCAAAATGATTATTTTTGTGTTTGAATGGGGTATGATACTAGGACTTATACTGAATCCATTGGCACTATAATCATGTCCCGAAAGCAACTGAAAGTGGGTGTATTTCATGTTTGACGGAAAAGTTTAACGCGTGCGCTTATGGCACTCGCCAAGTTCAGATTTCTTTTTCCCGAAAAGCGGGTTTTCCAAGATCCAAATGCATAAATGCCCCGGCGACTCGTTTTTCAACCTGGAGGGTTCTTTTTAAGCTTGAAATGTCAATAACTTATTTGGCTATCTAACCCTATACGGAACTCCATGCCGGTCATAAGGGCCCTTTTCATGCAGACTGTTAGAGTAAGTCATTTGATATTTAGTAGCTATGAAGAATTGGCGCCACCTATGTAAACGAACGCCTTGCTTCTTGGTCTGCTATGAATCAGTTCTCCTCTGTATCTTACTCGGGGCTGATTTCACGTTAATATATATATTTTATATTTACTCTATTCTTAGTCTATTTTCTTAGGTTACCCCCAGGATGGTGTATACAACTCTGTTATTTTGACAGCTTATCAGCCCAGAATGCTATGTTTATTATGCACGGAATAAAAGAAATCGTCGATGGTGCAAAGGCTGAACCCCGTAAAACTGATCCCACGTGGTCGGATTGATCGAAAGAAAACGCAAAGGCGTGCTTATAATTTCGTCGACAATGGAATATTCACAGCTTGAATGTCTGATAACTTGTAATGCTACGACTCGAATGTGAACAAAGTTATCTACAATACATGAACAAAAAACTGCATCCAGCAGCAAGTTAATGTTGATGCAAAAGTTTAACGAGTACCGCATAACAACAAGCGATTCAGTATTTCAATATGTTGCAAAGGTAGAAAACATGACACGGCAAGTGAAATATTTCGGCGAACAAGTGTCGGATGTCGCTATAATGGCAAAAGTCTTCGACAGTCTGCTTACAAAATATAAAGCTTTAGTAACTGCATGGGATAGTGTTAATCCAGCACAGAAAACTCTGAATAGTTTTTCGGAACGTTTGATGAAGGAAGATGCATGCCGAACAGTATATGTGGACGTTGCAAGTGCACTTGCTGCTATGAGTTTGAATTTTGAGCAAAAATTGTCAAACAAAAAATTGTCAAATTGAAAACTAAAAGCAGAGAGTGTTTCTATTGTCACAAGACTGGACATCTAATAAAGAATTGCCGAAAACAAAAACAGGCAAATGATAGGCAAGATAAGGGTCACGATAATAGCAGGAATGATAAAAACGGAAATGGTAACACCGCAGCTCTCATTGTAAACAGTGTTTGTCCAGACAAACAAATTCCAGTGTCTAATTCATCTATATCCACTCTAAGTGAGATCTCACGTGGTAAAGTGTCATCTCTTCTTGCGAATGATATTAAAGATATATATATATATATATTAATGATCATGATTTTAGATATTTATATACCTTTCTTTATATGGCACCTCTCAGAGTATGCAGCCTTATCCTTGCACGCGGGGCTCTACAAGGATGGACCAACCCTTTCCCTAGCTGCTCGTACTTGGTTGATAATTTTTTGTTTTCTAGTTTGAAATTGAACTTTTTGGTTGAAAATTTACCTCTTTTAGTTGAAAATTCAACTACTTGGTCAAAAATTCAATCCTTTTGTGGAAAATTCGTCTTAAAAATGCTACAATTTTGTGAAAAATTAATTTTTTTCATTGAAAATTCAATTATTTTGCTGAAAAAAAAATATTAACAACTTTCAGAGTTTTTAAATGTTTTTTTATTTTCACGGCTTTATAAGAAATATGCTTTTTTCTCTATAATACACGCGAATAAAAATCTGAAAAATTCGTAAAAACAAAGCATATTATGCAGATTAAGAAAAAAATAAACATTTACGATTTTTCTAAATAGATTCTGCAATTTGCAAAAGTTTGATCCTATTTTTTTCTTCGGTAAGTTTTTTTCTTTAGCCAATTTGATGAAAATGTCCAGAAATCTTATTTATTTTGTTTAGCGCATTTTTAGAAAAATCTTCAATATTAATTTTATTTCTAATCTGTATAATATGCCTAGCCCTTACGAATTTTTTCATATTTGCAAATGAGTTTAGAAAATATAAAATCTATTTTTTAGGAAGGAAAAAAATTCTAGAAATTATAAAATTATTGAAATATCAAAATTCATCATTTGAAAATTAACGAATAAAAAATTCCCAATAGAAAATTGCCGAATTGTAAATTATTCGATATTGTAAAAATCTCACATTTGAACTAATAAAAAATTGTTTTCAAATAAATATTATTCATTTATTGTAAATGCAATAACGAAATATTCAAAAAAAAAAAATTAAAAAGAAAACCTTACACATATGAAAAAAAATGTTTTTGATCAAAATATTTCATAATTTTATGGTTAATAAGTGAATAATATTTATTGAAAACTAATTTTTATTTTCCATGATTCATTTATTCACGTTAATGAAAGACTTAAAATTAAAAAAATTGATTATCTCGTCAATTTTTATGATATCGTCTTCTCAATTTTTTATAAAATACATTTTGAATCTGCAAAAGTTTTCATACGCTGAAAAAAACCGTCATTTTTAGAGCTTCTAGAAGTTTTATTTTATTTTTAGGTCTTCGTAAAAAATAGATTTTTTCCTGTGTGAACTCGATAAAAATTTGAAAAAACCGCAAAAACTAGGCATAATATGTAGATTAAAGGAAAAAAATAATATTCACGATTTTTTTTTAACTGCAACTTACGAAATTTTTAAATTATCACGGCTGAGCCCATCAAGACGACTGGAAAATGCCGAAAAATGAAATTCCCGACACTATAAAATTCAATTTTTTTTTAGTAAATATTATTTATTCATTAAAAATACAATATTTAGATATTTCTATGAGATTTTTTGTTTGATGTTTAAAGTTTATTAAATTATTGTTTGAATTTGAAATAACAATTTTAAAAAAATTTGCATCCATAAATATATTTTTTTTCAATTAATGTTATTTTTAATTCAAACAATAATTTCAATTTTAAAATCTTTGAAAATTGAAAAAAAATTTACATAGATCTTTTATCATTGTATTTTTATTAAATAAATAATATTCATCAGAAAATTTGAATTATACATAAATTCGGAAATTTTCTACTTCGGATATTTTATGATTCGGCAATTTTCTGCCTGGAATTTTATAGTTCGGGAATTTTCAAATTCGGTAATATTACAAACTGTCAAAAATTTTCTAATTCGGGAATTTCACAGTGTTCGAAATTTTCCAATTCGGGAATTTTATTATTCGGGAATTTTACAGTGTCGAGAATTTTATTATTCGAGAATTTTCCTACTCGAGAAATTTACAGTGTCGGGAATTTTACATCGTCGGGAATTTTTCAATTCGAGAATGTAACAGCGTCAGGAATTTTATTATTCAGAAATTTTATCATGCAGGAATTTTCCAATTTGGGAATTATGTTATGCTGTGTCCGGAATTTTCCAATCTGGGAATTTTATTTTTCGGGAATTTTACAGTGTTGGGAATTTTTCTATTCAGGAATTTTACTGTGTCGGGAATTTTACAATTTGGGAATTTTATTATCAGAGAATTTTCCAATTCGGGACTTTCATTATTCGGGAATTTTCCAAATCGTGAATTTTACAGCGTCGAAAATTTTCCAAATCGGGAATTTTATTATTCGGAAATTTTATTATTTAGGAATTTTCCAATTTAAAAATTATACAGTTTCGGGAATTTTATTATTAGGGAATTTTCCAATTCGGGACTTTTATTATTCGGGAATTTTCCAAATCGTGAATTTTACAGCGTCGAAAATTTTCCAATTCGGGAATTTTATTATTCAGAAATTTTATTATTCGGAAATTTTCCAATTCGAGAATTTTCCAATTTAGAAATTTTATTATTCGGAAATTTATTATACGGGAATTTTCCAATTCGGGAATTTTATTAATCGAAAATTTTATTATTTAGGAATTTTCCAATTTATAAATTATACAGTTTCGGGAATTTTATTATTCGAGGATTTTCCAATTCCGGCATTTTACAGTTTCGGGAATTTTCCAATTCAGGCATTTTATTGTTAGGGAATTTTCCAATTTGGGAATATTATTTCGAGAAATTTATTATTCGGGAATTTTCCAATTCAGGAATGTTATTGTTTGTAAATTTTATTGTTCCGGAATTTTACAATTCAGGAATTTTTCAGTGTCGGGAATTTTCCAATCCGGGAATTTTGTTATTCGGGAATTTTTTAATTTGGGAATTTCACAGTTTCCGGAATTTTCTAATCCGGGAATTTTATTTTTTGGGAATTTTCTAATTCAGGCATGTTATACTGTTGGGAATTTTCCTAATCGGGAATTTTACAGTGTCGGGAATTTTTAAATTTGGGAATTTTGTTATTCGGGAATTTTTTAATTTGGGAATTTTACAGTTTCCGGAATTTTCTAATCCGGGAATTTTATTTTTCGGTAATTTTCTAATTCGGGCATGTTATACTGTTCGGAATTTTCCTAATGGGGATCTTACAGTGTCGGGAATTTTTAAATTTGGGAATTTTATTATTGGGGAATTTTCCAATGCGAGAATTTTATTATTCGGGAATTTCCCAATTCAGGAATATTATTATTCGGAAATTTTATCATGCGGGAATTTTCAAATTATGGAATTTTCCCATGCGGAAATTATGTTATTCGCCAATTTCATTATTCATGAATTTTCTAATTCAGGAATTTTACAGTGTCAGGAATTTTCCAATTCGGGAATTTTACAGTGTTGGCAATTTTCCTATTCGGGAATTTGGCATAGTCGGGAATTTTCCAATTTGGGAATTTTATTATTGGGGAATCTTCCAATTCGGGAATTTTATCATTCGGATATTTTATTATTCAGGAATTTCCCAATTCGATAATTTTCCAATTTAGGAACTTTATTATTTGGAAATTTATTATGCGGAAATTTATTATGCGGAAATTTTCCAATTCGGGAATTATGTCATTCGAAAATTTTATTATTCGGGAATTTTTCAATACAGAAATTTTACAGTGTCGGGAATTTTCCAATTCCGGAATTTTACAGTGTCGGGAATTTTCCAATTCAGGCATTTTATTATTCGGGAATTTTCTAATTTAAGAATTTCGTTATTCGGGAAATTTATTATTCGGGAATTTTCCAAGTCGGTAATTTTCCTATTCACGAATTGTATTATTCGGCAATTTTATTATTCGGGAATTTTTCAAGTCGCGAATTTTTCAGCGTCGGAAATTTTATTATTCAGGAAATTTCCAATTCGGGAATTATGTTCTTCGAAAATTTTATTTATCGGAAATTTTCTAATTCAGGAATTTGACAGTGTCGGGAATTTTCCAATTCGAGAATTTCACAGTGTTAGGAATTGTCCAATTTAAGAATTTTATTATTGGGGAATCTTTCAATTTGGGAATTTTATTATTCGGGAATTTCTTAATTCGATAATTTTCCAATTTAGCAATTTTATTATTCAGACATTTATTATGCGGGAATTTTCCAATTCGGGAATTATGTTATACGGAAATTTTATTATTCGTGCATTTTCCAATTCAGAAATTTCAGAATGTCGGGAATTTTATTATTCGGGGATTTTCCAATTCCGCGATTTAAAGTGTCGGGAATTTTACAGTGTGGGGAATTTTACAGTGTCGGGAATTTCCAATTTGGAAATTTTATTATTGGGGAATCTTCCAATTCGGAAATGTTATTATTCGGGAATTTCCCATTCCGATAATTTTCCAATTCAGGAATTTTATTATTCGGAAATTTGATTATGCGAGAATTTTCCAATTCAGGAATTTTACAGCGCCGAGAATGGGAAAATTCGGGAATTTTATAGTGTCGTGAATTTTCCAATTTGGGAATTTCATTATTCAGGAATTTTCTAATTCGGAAATTTTCCAAGTCGGGAATTTTATTTTTCAGGATTTTTCAGTCGACCACGCCCATCCTCAAAATATTACTCGATTCATTTATTTTTTGCGTTTTCGAGTATTTTTTCTCAGCCAATTTTGTGGAAATGACTTGGAAAATTAGGGTCAAAATCTGCTTCTCTATTTTGGGTAAAGTGACGGAAATGGATTTTTATCTGAGAGTTTGAATGACTTTTAAATCGGACCATCTTCTTGGAGACATATGGTTTGTTTTTCTCTTTTGTCGGTACATTCAAAAGAATAGATCTCAAAGGTTTAAGATAAAGAATATGAAATTGGGGTAAGGTAGTTTTTTACAGTTTTAGTGGAAAGGCAAATGGACCTAGCCAATTTGTCAATTTTCGGATTTGGGAAAATTTAATTTGTAGGCTCTGCCTTTTAATTGAAGGGTAGCATGCCATAAGGGCCTAATCATCATTTTCACGATTTTACGAAAGAGACGAAGACCGTTCTCAAAATCAAAAATTTTATTTGAAACAAAAATCCGAAAGAGATTTCGAGATGAATCAGTGCTGAATTTCACCCCAAGAAGTTTTATTAGAAAATTTTATTAGGTTCCAAATAATTTTTTCGCTTGAGACGCACGTTCTTCCGAATTTGGGCAGTGATAAAAAATCCAATTTTAAATTTGAACAAAGAATGAAAATTCACTTTCCAGGTATTGATTTTATAAATCGATGAAATGAAATTTTTTCAAAAAAATCTTATTAGGTTTTGAGAAAATGAAGGGGGAAGATTTTTTTCCTTTCGAGCGGCTCATTTTTTCAACTTTGAACAATGATAAAATAAATCCAGTTTCTAATTTGAATAGAAAATAAGCATTTTCTGAATAGTCATTGAGTTTTTGAATCGATAAAAAAATTTGATCAAAAAATTTTATTAGGTTTCGAAAAAATAGAGGGGCAAGCTTTTTTCGTTCGAGGTGCGTGTTTTCTTAACTTTAGACAGTGATAAGAAATCCAATTTTGAATATAGACAAAAAATAAAAATTCACGTACCAGGTGTTGATTTTATGAATCAATTTAAAAAATATTTCTAACAAAAATGTTATTATTTTTTGAGAAAATGTAGGGGGGAGTTTTTTTCGTTCAAGAGGCTCATTTTTTTAAATTTGGACTATGATAAAAAATCCAATTTTCAATTAAAAACAAAAAGTTTATATTAACTTTCTAGCTTTTGATTTGTTGAATCGATACAATAAAGGTTTGATTATCAAATATTATTAGCTTTCGAGAAAATAAATTCGAAAGTTTTTTTTTATTTGGTTCGAGAAGCACGTTTTTTCCATTTTGGACGGTTATAAAAATTTAATTTTAGACTTAAAAAAAGGTAACAATTTATTTATCGCTATCAAAATTCGTCAGCCTTATTGCATGTTTGAGAAAAAAATAAAACAACCAGATTATAAAAAAAATGGAATGATTAAATCCTTAGTTGCAAAATTAATTTCCAGACAAAACAAAAAAACGAATTTTTAACGAAAAACTTAAATTTTCATCCAAAAAGATAAATTTTCAACCGAGAATATTAATTTTCTATCAAAAAGACGAATTTTTAACAAAACACGTTAATTTTTAACCAAAAAGTTGAATTTTCGACTAAAAAAAATGTAATCCAAAATGGAATATTTCACTTACAGGTATTGCAACTTCAACAAAATAGATTAATTTTCAACCACTAAGATTAATTTTGGTGAAAAAGAGGACAAATTTAAAAAAAAAATTCATGAATTTCCATGCAATAGTTGAATTCTTAGTTTCAAAAAATAATTTTTAGCCGAAATAAAAAAAATTTTTGACAGAATACTTAAGTTATATTGAAAAAAAAATTCAACCAAAAACATTAATTTTTATCCGAGAATTTTAAATTATCACCAGAAAAGACAATTTTTTAGAAAATACATGAATTTTCAAAAAAGATAAAATTTTTACCAAAAAAGATGAATTTTCAATTAAAATAATAAGTAAAATAACTGGAATAGTTAAATTTCAAGTTAAAAAAATGCGTTATCAACCAAAAAGAAATAAACATCCAACTTTGGAATTATTTTTTCATTTCTTTCTAAGTGTTTTTATAGATTTTAGAAAATTTTAAATCCCAGGATGGGAGAAAAATTTCAATTTTCCTATATTGGGCTATAAATGTCTAAACTAAAAAATAACGGTTTTTATAGTTACTGTAACTGAAAAAAGTAGATTTTTACAACAATGTAACAAAAATATTGATTGTACTTAATTGTTAATCTATTTACTTTCCTACAATAAAATACAAGATAAAATGAGCTATTTGTATTCAACTGTATTTTTTTCTTCAATTTTGTACATTTTTTTCACAAAAAAATACATGTTTTAACAAAAAATTACAGTTGTAGAAATGTTGTACTTTCTTGTAAAAATTTTTTCCACCAGGGTATTGAAAAAAGTTTTAAATGGATGAATTTCAAGTAGTACTTACATTAAGTAACTTCAATATTTGTACGACTAAAAAAATATTGGAAAAGCATATGTGAATGCTCCCAAACGGAAAAATGAAAAATCAATCAGGGAAATATCAGGGAATGTTGAAAATGAAGTTTTGCGGCCACGCTGATGAAATTTTGAATTGAATTTTGATTCTAATGAGAATTATTATTTTACAGTCCATGACATTTACTGGGAAATCACTCGCCTCAGGAAGGAAATGGTTTTCGCTCGATTGGGATTGGCTTTATCTTCTTAAATCCAAAATCTCTTCTAGTCCTCGAATCTCGGTGCAATCTCGAATCTCAACGACCCTTGTCTCAAAATGAGGATTCGCTGAAAACGATGTTAACGAGGCTGTGATCCCGAAAGAGGAATCAAAACTCGATTCCGAAAATATCCTTGCGTACTTTGTACATACGAAATTTTGTACGCTTTCAAAAACTATAAATTCTTTTCTTTTATGTTTTATTTCATTTGTAGAATTGATATGAAATTCAGGCGCTTTCGAAATTCGAGCGCTCGGGAATCAAAACCAAAATTGTAAATACTGAAACGAAGTCTCAAAATCGAATTTGTATCCGACTAAGGAATATATCATTTGTAAATAAGAGTGTATCGATTGTTGTTAAATTAGAGATGTTTATACAAGAAAAAAGTGGACCATGTGAATTTGGAATGTAAATTTGGCATGTATACTTGGAATGAGTGAAAAATTGAGAAATGTAGAAAAAAATGTGGAAAATTCTTGCTGTATCCTCGAGACTACAGTATAATGTCTTTTTACAATGCAAGTCTGCCAACTGCTTTTATATCAAAACATCGAAGCGTACCTGTAGTGAATTGTAATTAATTAATTTGTAATCTGTATGAATGCAACCGACATTCCGAAGGATTCATTACTTTAAAATAGAATCTCGATTGTCTTCCGAGGAATCAATGGTTTTTTTTTGTTAATAATTTTTTGTCTTTGTTGAGAAATGTTAAGAATTGTATAATTTAGAAAAGATCTGAGTCTCAGTGATAATAGGATATGTTTATTTAGTGGATGTTGATCGTGTGACGAATGCATGCATGTCGAAAATTTTGTTGTATTTATGAAAGAATAAAGATTATTAAGCATGCCATTATTTTTTTAATGCTACCATATTTTAGAGCGAAAAAGTTAATTTACATTCGAGATAACCGAAGTTTTAGAGTCTCAATTATAAACAAAAAATTTCTGTGATTACTATTAATAAAGATCACGAATTTTATGCATAAATTTTGTGAAACAAAATTTCAATCAATTTAATTAAATCTAAACATTATAAAAAAGGGCAAGGATAAAAGGGCAAATTTTAATTGTAAGTTATTTTTCAACATTCGGAAATAATTCTGTTCTTATCATTTTGCTATCACACTATAATTAAAAATACGTCGAAAAAGAATCTGGGAAATTTAGGGACAACATTTTTGAAAAAATTCGAGTAAGCTTAAGAGATATTTAGAAGCTTTGACAGCATTAAGAAATATATTAAAACCTGTAAAGGTTTCAAGAGAATGGAAACATTTTGTTAGGATCTTAGAAAATGTAAAGAAAACATTTTATTTAGTAAAAAAAATAATTTAGAAAGAATATTTAAAAAGATTCTGGAAGAGTTTAGGAAAAAGTTGATTCATTTCAAAAGATATTTAAAAGATTTGGAAGTTTTCAACTTTTCACTTTTCAATTATTCAAATTCGAAATCTTGGGTTTTAGAAATTACACTGATCAGCCTTGTACTTTTTTAGAAAGTTATAAATAAATATTAAATTTAAACTCGTCTTGAGAATCGATAGCCCTCTTATTGAATATATCTGTTCCATTTACTTTTACTCATATCAGAAAAGTACCTTTTTTCATTATCAGATTTTTAATAGGAAAGCCTATTAAAAAAAGATTAATGATTGAATGAATGAATTGGCCAAATGCTGTAATTTTATACGTATATTATCATCAGTAATTGCCACATTAGTGAATTGTCATTGATAAGAGATCAAAATTACTGTAAACCTATGGAAGTTCTACAAAAAATAATCACATTACTCTTCGTTATTCGTAAGATTTTGATAGAATAATTCGGTAAACAGATGGCATATCTATTCTAATAGATACGGAATAATTAAATAATGCATAACGTACTGTCACATAACGCGCATGTCCATGCCCACACCGGGCCACCAAGGCGCGCTCCCTTCCACTCACTACCATCCAGTACGCCGGCGCGTCGCGAAGGGACAGGCTTTATACCTATGTGCGCGACGCAGAAACGGCAGTTCGCCGGGTGTGGTGAACCGAGCACCATTGGGGAGCTCTCACCTGTTGCAAGTCACCTGGCCGCCATACTCTCCCAGTAGGCGACCAGGCCACCTTCCCCGCCTCCTAGTACTCCCAGGGTACGTCGGGGTCAGGTGCTCCAGACCGGCCTACCCGTGGCAACCCACATACACCTGCTGTTCCCAGATACCGACTCACTCGGTGGTTGAGAGGCGCTCCTGTGGCCACCCATCGAGGCCAGGGTACGTCGGGGTCAGGTGCTCCTGATCGGCCTACTCGTGGCAACCCACCTACACCTCCTGTTCCCAGAGACCGACTCGCTCGGTGATCGACAGGCGCCCCTGTGGACACATATCGAGGCCAGGGTACGGACCGGCCTACCCGCGGCAACCCGCCTTCACCTCCTGTTCCCAGAGACCGTCACGCTCGATGGCCGACAGGCGCTCCTGTGGCCACCCATCGAGGCTAGGGTACGTCGGTGTCAGGTGCCCTAACTGGCCTACTCGCGGCAACCATCCTTACCCGCCGTACAAACCGCTAGCGGAAGGCCTACGTCTAGGAAGCCGAGATCAGGGTACCCTTCTCTTCCACACCTCACGCGAACCGGCCGTGGGAAGGGAGCCCTGGTCCGCAACCTCGGCCGTACCCCCAAATCACGTAACCGCACGCCATTCCGCCTACGTCTATACGATACCATTCCGTATGATTCCAGGAAACTCTTTGACCTCCACTCCGATCCGCACTCCGTCGACTTCCTCCAGGACACGTACTGTGAACCGACTCTCGTACATCCGTAGAACTTACCACACACTCCACAATCACACCCATCAACATTGTCAGTCACCAAACACGCCACATCTACACTTAATAATGTCAACGACAACCACACGCACCCACACCACTACACACACGCACACACACCCACATAACACTCACATTTTGCCATAATTAGAACTTCAATCTATAGGGAGAATATACTCAATTATCATATTTCTTTAATCATTGTTTGTTTTATTCGTAAAGCCTGTCCTAACTCTGAGACTCTGGCGAGGCTGAAGCGTCCGGCGGGACGACACACAGGTAGACTAGGACGAAACGTCACAAATGTAACAAGTTATTTTTATAAAACAACAATTACAGCTTTTGCAATATTTTGTTGCTTACTTAACTGTCTAATTATTTTTTTTTAATTTGTTAAAATAGTTAAGCCCGTAGATATTCTGTACTAATTTTTAAATTAATGAAATTATGCTCGAAATCACGCAGCCAATGAATTCTTATTCCTTGCATATGCGCAAGAAGTTTAAGATTGCTGCCGGCTGTTCACTATGTTACAAGCCTGGCAGGTCACTGACACAAACAAGCCTCCCTAGTAAACTAAACGATTATCCCGGTACCCGCTAGGAAACTGACATACAAGTAACAATTCCCCTCATAATATGTGATCACTTAGGAACTTTTCAAGCCAGACAAAACCACCACGACGAACCAGTCACGAGGACCCCCATGATACCGAAGAAGACCTAGATAACGTCCGAATATGAACCAACATCCTAGACCAGATGCGAAAATGGAATTGCCACTTCGATGCCAAAAATGTTTATGGATTTCTCAAGAGACTAAAGGAACTCCAGAGGGCTTATAGTGTCTCTGACCAAAAAATTCTAAGGGCTTTCCCGCAGCTCCTCAAAGGTACCGCAAGTGCGCAGCCGATCTGACCTCTTTGAACGACTTAGATCAGAGCCTGAGAATTTTCTACTTGTAACATGTTTAACACCTGTTTACATGAACTCAGGCATCTAGACCAACATATTTACAACCCACATCAAGGGGCCAGCAACCAAATCCGCAACGACGTGACAGCCCACTAACAATAACAAGACGACGAGGAGGATTCACCCCCGAAAAGACAATGGAAACATTGTACTACAGCATAAAGCCAGGAATACGGCTATACATCGGGCTCTCGGAGGTATACACTTTCGACGCCTTAATTCAAAGAGAAGAAAAAATAGAGAAAGCTCAGGAACATCAAATGAGAGACACGCGAGGGGATCATCGCCCAGGATCCGAACCTTCAAGACAACATATCTCTAGCATTGCACCAACTGCATCAGCTTCAGAAGACTCAACCAGGTATTAAAAAATACGCGTACTTCATCCCGCCAAATAGCTGTCTTCTATCGATCTGAAGAATGGTTATTGTTATTTGACATTCAAATTTTTCAAAATTGAAAAAAATTGTATTGGTTGACAAATAATGGAGTACGTTTTATTGGTTCAGTTTTTGCAGGTGAAGAAGAATAAAAACTTTGAAATTGAAAAAACAAAATATTTTAGCTCAACTTATAATTTTTTGAACCTGTGAAAAATGCATGTTCTTTAAATTAATTCATACGCACCCTTTTTGGAAAATGTTGAATTATGTCGAATCTGAAATGTCTTGAACTTGAACCAAAAAAACCGGCTGTCATTTTTCTTTTTTAAAAAAATGTTTTTTTTTCGTAATTTAGGAATTTTTAGATTGTGGACCATTTCGTGATTTTGAAACGTTATAAACACAATCAAAAATTTGTTCCTTTATGAAAGAAAAATAATGATGTTTCTTTAGTTCAAGCTCAAGAACTTTTATGTTCGACGTATTCAACTTTTTTCAAAATGTGTTGGAAACATATTTTTTCACACATTTTCGAAAAAGTCCAAATTAGAAAAAAAAACTTTTTTTAAATTTATAATTTTATATTATCGTTCACTACCAAAACTTCAAAAACAAAAGATTCCCCATCAATCTTGAACTGATAGAAAATCTCTTTGGTTTGTAACTTACTTAAAATAATTACTTTAACAATAGTTTTTGTAATTTAATTTTCCCACGTGTTAGTTTCTCATCAATTTTAAAGAAAAGGTTGAATTTCATTAATTCCTTGAAAATTAAACTGTTTTACAATAACTCATTCAAAATTGTTAGTATAAATTAATATAATAGAACCTTTAAAGATGATAAATATGATTAATAAGCATCATATCCGGTAGTTTCAAGTGACATTCAATGTGATTAAATAGATTTTTTTTTCACAAAAATACGCGATTTCTGTCAACAGAAAAGTCACTATCATTTTCACCGTTCGAAATTAAAGAATTTTAAATATTGTGAACCTTTCAAAATTCAATTATCCTAAAAATGTTGAAAATGATATGCTTCCTAATTAAAATCTGGAGCCCCAAAAGATTAACTCTATTCTTAAATTATTATATCAGGATATTTGATCTAACTCATTAAAAATTTATGACTTTCAAATTTTGCATCACGCTTTTTGAAATTCACGCATTCCAATCAAAAAAATTTTACTCTTTAAAAAACTCGAAATTTCTATATTTTTTATTTTGTTCAATTCTTCTCATTATCCCCTAAATTAAATAAATATTGCGCTGAATTCATGTAGTAGGAAATAGCGTTTTTTTAATTTTCAAATCGTGAGATTGTATGATTTGACATTTTATTTTGAGATGGTATATTTCGTGTTTATATTTCATCCGTAATAAAATTCTTTTTCGTAAGATAAAATTAAGAAATAATAAGTTTACTGCTTTGTTCTTGTGAAACAAAATGTTAAGAAAAAAAGAAAGAGATTTCAAATGACTTCTTATAATTTCAAAAAAAGAATGTACAATATTTTAATCCAAACGTTTTCAGTTTTGCAAGATTCTAAGGTTTAAGAAAAAATTTGAGGACATTTCAGAGTTGTTTAGAAGTTATAAAAATATCAAAAAATGATTGCGAATTTGAAAGGAATTGAAAAAAATCTAAAATCAAGTATAAATTTTTCAATAATTGAAAGAAAGGTTTAGAAGTTTCTTAAAATTTTGTTAAGAGATTCAAGAGAATAAAAAAAATGTCTTAAGATTTCTGGGAAAGTTTGAAATCGTTTTTTTTTTACACTAACTTAAGGGTAGATTTGAAGAGACAACTCAAAAATCCTGAATAATAAAATTGAATATTCGCCATTAGTGACTATTTAAGGCAGGGGTCCGCAGCGAGGAGAAATTTCTCGAGTTCAGCTCTTTTAACACATGTCTCCTTTCCACCACTACGCCTCCTTACTCAGCATGGAAAACTTCCGTCTCACTCTTTCAGTTGAGAGAGGAGTCGGAGTGGTGGAAACGAAACATGTGTTAAAAGAGCTGAACTCGAGAAATTTCTCCTCGCTGCGGACCCCTGATTTTAAGGTATAAAAGGTTCTTTAAATGAGTTAATTGTAAGATCTCCTTTCCATTAAATTGTAACTCTGTCTATAAGTGGATTAAGTGTCCGCCATACAATTTTTGACTCGGTCACGAACAAAGTGTTGATAATAAGTTTAGGAACTTTTCTTTTGGTTCAGAAGTGAAATGGTATTTGTGCTTATCAGATGTATTAAAATAATAATAATTCAATGAATCGTATGGCCTGAAGCGGTTTTAGCTAAAAAGAAACGCAAAATGACATAAAAGGGGTAATATGCTGTAGCTAGTTATAGCTATATATATATATATATATATATATATTTGGGTATTTTTCAAAATTCCAAGGTATTTTTCAGTTATTTTAGGGTATTTGAAAAGATTCCAAGGAATGTTCAATTTTAATAACCCATAAACTGTTATGTTTATTTATGATGATGAGATGTTTAGAAATCATTTTCATTTGAAAAAATATTATAATAAAAGTAAAATATTATTTTAAATTTATATTAAAGCATTTTTAAATTAAAGAATATGAGGGATCTTTACTATTTTATTCATTTTTAAATTATTTTGTGGTAAATGAAAAAAATTATGTTGAAGAAGCGGTTTCATTGTTGTAAAACAATTTTTCTAATTGTTTCTGAATTGCTGAGTTTTTCTATGTTTTCCATTTGTTTAATTCTTAATTTTTATGTTTTGAAATCATCAAATTTTAACTATTTGCAATTTAAAACTTTGCCATTCGTAAGATCTATAATTGAAAATTTATTAATTTTGATTGATTATAAATTCAAATTATGTGAGTTTAAACTTTCTTTTCTTTTCACTTGCTCAATTTTGAAGATTTGCAATTGAAAATTCTTTAATTTTAATGATTTGCAAAATAGAATTCTGCAATTTTTAAGATTTATAATTGAATGTTCATTAATTTTTAATGATTATGAATTAAAATTATGTAATTTGAAACTTTTTTTGTCAATAGTTTAATTTTGAAGGTTTGTAATTAAAACATTTTCAATTTTAACGAATTGCAATTTAGAATTCTGGAATTTTCCAGATTTATTAATTTTGAATTAAAATTTTTGAATCCAAAATTTTTTTTAATAGTTTCATTTTGAAGGTTTGCAATTGAAATCTTTTCAATTTCAACGATTTGCAATTTAGAAGTCTGCGATTTTTAATATTTATAACTGAAGATTTATTGATTTTCAATTCTTATAAATTAAAATTATGTAATTTAAAACTTTTTTTTTTAATAGTTTAATTTTGAAGCGTTGCAATTGAAAACTCTCCAATTTTAACGATTTGAAATTCAGAATTCTGCTATTTTTGAGATATATAATTGAAGATTTAATAATTGTGAATAATTATAGATGAAAATTACATCATTAAAAATCGTGTTTAACAGATTAATTTTGAATATTTGCAATTGAAAACTCTTCAATTTTAACGATTTGCAATTTAGAATTCTGCACATTTTAAGATTGATGATCAAGTGTTTATTAATTTTGAATGAATATAAAATAAAATTATGGTTTTTAAACGTTTTTTTTATAGTTTCATTTTGAAGATTTTCAATTGAAAACTCTTCAATTTTAACGATTTGCAATTTAGAATTCTGCTATTTTTAAGATTTATTAATTTTGAATAATTATAGATTAAAATTATTAAATTTTTAAAGTTTATTTTAATAGTTCGATTTTGAAGATTTGCAATTAAACTCTTCAATTATAACGATTTGCAATTTTGCTATTCATAAGATTTATGATTGAGAATTTATTAATTTTGGCTAATTACAAATTAAAATTATGAAATTTGAAACTTTTTTCACTTTGCTAGTACAATTTTAAAGATTAGCAATTGAAAAATCTTCAATTTTAACGATGTGCAATTTAGAATTTTGCTATTTATAAGATTTATAATTGAAAATTGAATAATTTTTACTGATTAAAAATTAAAATTATGTAATTTTAAACATTTTTTTCATTTTACTAGTTCAATTTTGAAGATTTGCAATTGAAAACTCTTCAATTTTAATGATTTGCAATTTAGAATTGTGCAATTTTTAAGATTTATAATTAAAGATTCATTAATTTTGAATAATTATAGATGAAAATTACGTAATCGAAATTTTTTTTCAACAGATTAATTTTGAAGATTTGCAATTGAACTCTTCAATTTTAACGATTTCTAATTCAGAATTCTGCACATTTTAAGATTGATAATCAAGTGTTTATTAATTTTGAATGATTATGAAATAAAATTATGTGATTTTAAACTTTTTTATAGTTGAATTTTGAAGATTTGCAATTGAAAACTCTTCAATTTTAATGATTTTCAATATAGAATTTTGCAATTTATAGGTTTATCATTGAAAATTTATTAATTTTGAGTGATTATGAATTAATATTATGTAATCTTGAGGTTTCTTTTTAATAGTTTAATTTTGAAGATTTGCAATTGAAAACTCTTCAATGGTAACGATTTGCAATATAGAATTTTCCAATTTGTAAGATTTGTAATTGAAAATTTATTAATTTTGAATGATTAGGAATTAAAATTATGTAATTTTAAAAGGTTTTTTTTTGAATAGGTTAATTTTGAAGATTTTCAATTGAAAACTCCTCAATTTTAACGATTTACAATATAGAATTTTGCAATTTATAAGATTTATAATCGAAAATTTATTATTTCGAATGATTATGAATTAAAATTATGTAATTTTAAACTTTTTTTCTTTTTTTTTTAGTTTAATTTTGAAGATTAACAATTGAAAACTCTTCAATTAAAATGATTTGCAATTTAGAATGCTGAGATTTTTAAGATTTATAATTGAAGATTTATTAATTATGAATAATTATAGATGAAAATTATGTAATTTCAAACTTTTTTTAACAGTTTGTTTCTTAAGGTTTGCAATTGAAAAATCTTCAATTTTAACGATTTGCAATTTTTAAGATTTATAATTCAATGTTTATTAATTTTAAATGATTATGAATTAAAGTTATGTAATTTTGAAAGCTTTTTTTCAACATTTTAATTTTTAAGATTTGCAATTGAAAACTCTTCAATTTGACGATTTGCAATTTAGAATTTTGGCAATTTATAAGATTTATAAGATTTATATTGGAAAATTTATTAACTTCAAATGATTATAAATTAAAATCATGTAATTTTAAGATTTTATTTATTTTCAAAATTATTTCGACAAACTCATCACGATATTGTCAACTTTTTGATTTTCACCCGTATATATTTTGCAATTTATTTCTGGGAAAAATTCGCTTGAAAAATTCGATCTATGAGCGAAAATATTTGCCTGGAATTAGCAATCAAAAAAGCGTGACATTTGTTTTTGATACGACGAGAGACAGATGTCAGAGATGACAAGTGGTGGACATTTCGTATGAAAAATTCAGTAACGATCGAGAGGAAAATTCCAGTCAGGAAACTTTCATCAATATTTTTTTTATTTTCTGAATAATACGCGAGAAAAAAGTTTTTCCAGAGAAGAGTAAAAGTCGAGTCGAGGATACTGACTCTAACTAATGTGTACAGAAATAAATAAATAAATATCTCCCACACACATATTTTCTTATCAGGGGATAAGAGGATAAATGGATTTTCGAATTTGCTGTTGACCCTTAATTTAAGGGGAAACTTTTTATTCGGTTAAGAAACTTTTCTGAGTGTATGATAAATATACTTTGTAAAAATAAAAGTATGTAATCGAAAAAATTTGAAAATAATGTTTGTTCTTTTCAGTTTATTCTAGTTTCTTGGGTTTTCGTAGACCAATTTCCGGTTCGAAAGAGATCTGATACTTTGGTCGTATGTATAATATATTATCGATACCAATAGTATCGAATTCGCCCCATTATAACCGGATATAAATAACTTCAGTATTTCATCCAACTCGACCATTTTATCAAGCACTATTGATTGTTCATATTTAATAATTCCTTCAAAATTGCTGGGAATAATCTCTCGATGAAAATCAGGACAATCTATATAGTACAGTCAGGTGGTCCAAATTTTTTTCTCTCGAATCTACAAAAAAAAAATCTATTTCCCATAAGAAAAAAAGACGTTTTTGTGAATTTTATTGAAATCTATTCAAAACTGTTTAGAATTTTTTTAATACTCTAAAACCCTTTAAAAAACCTTTAATTTATATAAATCTATTGAAAATTCCTAGGAATCTTTTAAAATAGCCTTAAATATTTGAAATCCTTTTACATCTTTAGAAATCCCTTGAAAATTGTTTAATGCTTCCGAAAGTTACTTAGCATTTTTGAAAATACCCTAAAATCTCTTGAACCCTTTGAAATCCATTCAAATTATTGAAAACTATTAAAAATTGTTCGGATTTTTTAATACCCTAAAACCCTTTGAAAAACCTTTAATTTATATAATTCTATTAAAAATTCCTAGGTACCTTTTAAAATACCCTCAAATTTTTATAATCCTTTTACATCTTTAGAAATTCCGTGAAAATTTTTCAATGCTCCTGAAAATTACTTAGAATTTTGGAAAATACCCTACAATCTTTTAAATCCATTGAAATCCCTTCAAATTATTGAAATCTGTTAACAATTATTTGGATTTTTTTTAATACCCTAAACCCCTTTGAAAACCTTTAATTTATATAAATCCATTAAAAATTCCTAGGAATCTTTCGAAATATCATAGAAACTGTAAAGTCATTTGAAATCCTTTTAATTTATTGAAATGTATTCAAAATTCCTTGGAATCTTTTAAAGTATTCCTAAATCTTTGAAATCCTTTGAAATCCCATCAATTCATTGAAATATATTAGAAATTCTTAGGATTCTTCAAAAATACCCCAAATTATTTTATATCCTTGGAAATCTCTTCAAATTATTTAAATCTATTAAAAATTGTTTGGATTTTTTTTTAATACCCTAAAACCCCTCGAAAAACCTTTCATTTATATAAAGCAATTGAAAATTCCTAAGAATCTTTTAAAATACCCTTGAATATTTCAAATCCTTTTACATCTTTAGAAATCCCTTGAAAATTGTACAATGGTCCTGCAAATTATTTAGAATTTTTTTAAAATACCCTAAAATCTTTCAAATCCTTTGAAAACCATTAAAATTATTGAAATCTTTCCAAAATTGTTCGGATATTTTTAAATACCCTAAAACCCTTTGAAAAACCTTTAATTCATGTAAATCTATTAAAAATTCCTAGTAATCTTTCAAAATATCGTAGAAACTGTAGAGTCATTTAAAATCCTTTTAACTTATTGAAATCTATTCAAAATTCCTTGGAATCTTTCAAAGCATTCCTAAATCTTTGAAATCCTTTGAAATCCCTTCAATTTATTGAAATATATAAAAATTCCTAGGATTTTTTAAAAATACCCCAAAATATTTCAAATCTTTTGAAATCCATCCAAATTATTGAAATCTATTAAAAATGGTTTGGATTTTGTTAGATACCCTAAAACTCTTCGAAACCCCTTTAATTTATATGAATCTATTGAAAATTCCTAGGAATCTTTTAAAATACCCTTAAATATTTCAAATCCTTTTACATCTCTATAAATGCCTTGAAAATTTTTCAATGCTCCTGAAAATTACTTAGGATTTTTGGAAATACCCTAAAATCCGTTGCAATCTCTTCAAATTTATTGGATTCCATTCAAAATTCCTTTGGATCTTCTAAAACATCACTCAATCTTTTGAATTCTTTAAAATCCCTTCAGTTTATTGAAATATATTGAAAATTCCTCAAAATCTTTAAAAAACCTGAAATCCTTTGAAATTCCTTCAATTTATTGAATTATATTAAAAATTCCTAGGATTCTTTGAAAATACCCCAAAATATTTTAAATCCTTTGAAATCTTTATAAATCCTTTGAAAAATTTTCAAAGGTTCTGAAAATTCCTCGGAATTTCTGAAAATACCCTAAATTGTTAAAACCCGTATGAAATACCTTCCAATTATTGAAATCTATTAAAAGTGGTTTGGATTTTCTTTAATATCCTAACACTCTTTGAAAAACCTTCAATTCATATAAATCTATTGAAAATTCCAAGAAATCTTTCAAAATACCATTAAATATTTGGAATCCTTTTACATTTTTAGAAATCCCTTGAAAATTTTTCAATGCTCGTGAAAATTACTTAGAATTTTTGGAAATACCCTAAAATCGGTTGAAATCTCTTCAATTTCTTGAAATCTTCTTTTTAAAAAAAACCTAAAATCTTTAAAATCCTTTTTAATCCTTTCGAGTTATTTCAATCTATTGAAAATTCCTTGAAATCTTCTAATTGAAATCCATTCAAAATTCCTTGGAATCTTTTAAAACATACCTAACTCCTTGAAATGCTTTGAAATCCTTTGAAATCACTACAATGTATTTAAATATATTAAAAATTACTAGGATTCTTTTGAAATACCCCAAAATATTTCAAATCCTTTGAAATCCCTTCAAATTATTGAAATCTATTGAAAATTCCTAGGAATCTTTCAAAATACCCTTAAATATTTCAAATCCTTATGCATCTTTAGAAATCGCTTGAAAATTTATCAATGCTCGTGAAAATTACTTAGTATTTTTAAAAATACCCTACAATCGGTTAAAATCTCTTTAATTTATTGAAAATTTTAAAAATGCCTCGGAATCTTTAAAAAAACCTTAAATCTTCAAAATCCTATGAAATTCCTTGAATGATTTGAAATCTTTTAAAAATTCCTTGGAATCCCAAAAATTACCCCGAAATTTATAAAATCCCTTTAATTTATCAAAATATATTGCAAATACCTTGAAATCTTTGAAAAAACCTAAGATCTTCAAAATCCTTTGTAATCCCTTCAAGCTATTTCAATCTATTAAAAATTCCTTGAAATCTTTTAAAATATCCTAGAAACTTTAGTCATTTGAAATCCTTTTAATTTATTGAAATCTATTCAAAATTCCTTGGAATCTTTTAAAAAATTCCTAAATCTTTGAAATCCCTTGAAATCCCTTCAATTTATTATAATATATTTAAAATTACTTGGAATCTTTAAAAAACCTGAAATTCTTGAAACCCTTTGAAATTCCTTCAATTTATAGAAATATAATAAAAATTCGTAGAATTCTTTAAAAATACCCCAAAAATAGCTCTATTAATTGTTCGTATTTATTATTTTCTTCAAACTTGCCGGAAGTAATTTCTCGTTGAAAATCAGGACAATCTATATAGTATAGTCAGGTGGTCCAAATTTGTTTCTCTCGAATCCACAAAAAAATTAATCTATTTCCCATAAGAAAAAAAGACGTTTTTGTCAATTTTATTGAAATCTATTAAAAATGGTTTGGAATTTTTTTTAATACCCTAAAATCCTTCGAAAACTCTTTAATTTCTATAAATCTATTGAAAATTCCTAGGAATCTTTCAAAATACCCTTGAATATTTCAAATCCTTTTTCATTTTTAGAAATCCCGTGAAAATTTTTCAATGTTCCTGCTAATTACTTAGAATTTTTGAAAATACCATAAAATCTATTAAATCTGTTGAAATCCCTTCAAATTATTGAAATCTATTAAAAATTGTTTGGATTTTTATTATCACCCTAAGCCCCTTTGAAAAACCTTCAATCTATATAAATCTATCGAAATTTCCTAGGAGTCTTTTAAAATACCCTTAAATATTTAAAATCCTTCTACATTTTTAGGAATCCCTTGAAAATTTTTAAATGCTCCTGAAAATTACATAGGATTTTTGAAAATACCCTAAAATCTGTTAAAACCTCTTCAATTTATTAAAATATTTGAAAATTCCTAGGAATCTTTAAAAAACCTCAAATCTTTCAAATTCGATGAAATTCCTTGAATGATTTAAAAATTTTTAAAAATGCCTTGGAATCCTGAAAATTACCCTTAAATTTTTAAATAAAGAAATAAATAAATAAATTTATAATTCCTTCAATTTATTGAAATGTATTAAAAATTCCTAGGATTCTTTAAAAATACCCTTAAATATTTCCAATCGTTTTTCATCTTTAAAAATCCCTTGAAAATTTTTCAGTGCTCCTAAAAATTACTTAGAATTTTCAGAAATACCCTTAAATCTTTTAGATGCTTTGAAACCCCTTCAAATTATTGAAATTTATTAAAAATTGTTTGGACTTTTTTAATACCCTAAAACCCTCTGAAAAACCTTCAATTCATATAAAGCCATTAAAAATTCCTATGGATCTTTTAAAATACCCCTAAATATTTGGAATCCTTTTACATTTTTAGAAATCCCTTGAAAATTTTTTGCTCCTGCAAATTACTTAGAATTTTTGAAAATACCCTAAAATCCATCAAAATCTCTTCAATTTCTTGAAATCTATTTAAAAACCCTGAAATATTTAAAATCCTTTGTAATCCCTTCGAGTTATTTCAATCTATTAAAAATTCTTTGAAATCTTCTAAGATATCGTAAAAACTTTAAAGTGATTTGAAATCCTTTGATATCCCTTCAATTTATTGAAATATATTCAAAATTCCTGAGATTCTTTAAAAATACCCCAAAATATTTCCAATTCTTTGAAATCCCTTCAAATGATTGAAATCTATTAAAATTTTTTTGGATTTTTTAATACCCTAAAACCCTTTAAAAAACCTCTAACTCATATAATTCTATTAAAAATTTCTTGAAATATTTTTGAATACCCTTAAATATTTCGAATGCTTTTACATTTTTAGAAATCCTGTGCAATTTTCGTAATGATCCTGCAAATTACTTAGAATTCTTGAAAATACTCTAAAATCCATAAAAATCTCTTCAATTTCTTGAAACCTTTTTAAAAACCCTGAAATATTTAGAATCCTTTGTAATCCCTTCGAGTTATTTCAATCTACTAAAAATTCTTTGAATTTTTCTTAAATAACGTAAAAACTTTGAAGTCATTTGAAATCCTTTTAATTTATTGAAATCTATTCAAAATTCCTTGGAATCCCTAAAATCATTCCTCAATCTTTAAAATGCTTTGAAATCCCTTCAATTTATTAAAACATATTAAAAATTTTTTGGAATCTTTAAAAAATCTGAAATTATTGAAATCCTTTGAAATTCCTTCAATATATTGAAATGTGTTAACAATTCTTAGGTTTCTTTGAAAATACCCGAAAATATTTCAAATTCTTTGCAATCTTTATAAATCCTTTGAAAAAATTTCAAACTTTGTGAAAATTTCTCGGAATTTTCGAAAATACCCTTAATTAAAAATCGTTTAAAATACCTTCCAATTATTGAAATCTGTTAAAACTTGTTTGGAATTTTTTAATACCCTAAAAGCCTTCGAAAAACCTTTAATTTATGCAAATATTTTGGAAATTCCTAGGAATCTTTTAAAATACCCTTAAATATTTCAAGTCCTTTTACATCTTCAGAAATACTTTTTAAATTTTTCACTGCTTTTGAAAATTACTCAGAATTTTTTTAAATACCCAATAATCTTTACAACCTTTAAAATCCCTTCAAATTATTGAAATCTATAAAAAATTGTTTGGATTTTTTTAGTACCCTAAAACCCTTGGAAAAACCTTTAATTCATATAATTCTATTAAAAATTTCTAGAAATCTTTTTAAATATCCTTAAATATTTTGAATCGTTTTACATTTTCAGAAATCCCGTGAAATTTTCTTAATGATCCTGCAAATTACTTAGAATTCTTGAAAATACCCTAAAATCCATCAAAATCTCTTCAATTTTTCGAAATCTTTTTAAAAACCCTGAAATATTAAAAATCCTTTGTAATCCCTTTGAGTTATTTCAATCTATTAAAACTGCTTTGAATTTTTCTTAAATAACGTAAAAACTTTAAAGCCATTTGAAATTCTTTTAATTTATTGAAATGTATTAAAAATTCCTTGGAATTTTTTGAAACATTCCTAAATCTTTGAAATCCTTTGAAATCCCTTCAAATTATTGAAATATGTTAAAAATTATTTGGATTTTTTTTAATATCCTAAAACCCTTTGAAAAACCTTCAATTTATATAAATCTAATGAAAATTTCTAGGAATCTTTTAAAATACCCTTGAATATTTCAAATCATTTCACATCTTTAGAAATGCCTTGAAAATTTTTCAACGCTCCTGAAAATTACTTAGGATTTTTGGAAATACCCTAAAATCCGTTAAAATCTCTTCAATTTATTGAAATCTTTAAAAATTCCTAGGAATCTTTGAAACACTTTTAATCTTTAAAATCATGTGAAATCCCTTGAATGATTTGAAATCTTTTAAAAATTCCTTGGAATCTTTTAAAACATTCCTAAATCTATGAAATCCCTTGACATCCCTTCAAATTATTGAAATATATTAAAAATTCCTAGGTTACTTTAAAAATACCCCAAAATATTTCAAATCCTTTGAAATCCCGTCAAATGATTGAAATCTATTAAAAATTGTTTGGATTTTTTTTAATATCCTAAAACCCTTCGAAAAACCTTTAATTTATTTGAATCGATTGAAAATTCCTAGCAATCTTTTAAAATACCATTAAATATTTCAAATCCTTTTACATCTTCAGAAATACTTTTTAAATTTTTCACTGCTTTTGAAAATTACTCAGAATTTTTTTAAATACCCGATAATCTTTACAACCTTTAAAATCCCTTTAAATTATTGAAATCTATAAAAAATTGTTTGGATTTTTTTAGTTCCCTAAAACCCTTGGAAAAACCTTTAATTTATATAATTCTATTAAAAATTTCTAGACATCTTTTTAAATATCCTTAAATATTTTGAATCGTTTTACATTTTTAGAAATCCCGTGAAATTTTCTTAATGATCCTGCAAATTACTTAGAATTCTTGAAAATACCTTAAAATCCATCAAAATCTCTTCAATTTTTCGAAATCTTTTTAAAAACCCTGAAATCTTTGAAATCCTGTGAACTTCATTGAATTTATTGAAATATATTAGAAATTCCTAGGATTCTTTTGAAATACCCCAACAGTAGCATCATTGATTGTTCATAATTAATAATTCCTTCAAACATGCCCCAAATAATTTCTCGTTGAAAATCAAGTCAATCTATATAGTACAGTCAGGTGGTCCAGATTTGTTTCTCTCTAATCCACAAAGAAATAAATCCATTTCCCATAAAAAAGACGTTTTTTTCAATTTTATTGAAATCTCTTAAAAATTGTTTGGATTTTTTTTAATACCCTAAACCCTTTGAAAAACCTGTAATTTATATAAATCTATTGAAAATTTCTAGGAATCTTTCAAAATACCCTTAAATATTTCAAATCCTTTTACATCTTTAGACATCTCTTGACAATTTTCCAATGCTCTTGAAAATTATTTAGGATTTTTGGAAATACCCTAAAATGTTTTAAATCCTTTGAAACCCCTTAAAATTATTGAAATCTATTTTAAAAAATTCTGGACTTTTTCTAATACCCTAAAACTCTTTCAAAAACCTTCAATTTAGACAAACCTATTGAAAATTCGTAGGGATCTTTTAATATACCCTTAAATATTTGGAATCCTTTTACATTTTTAGGAATGCCTTGAAAATTTTTCAATGCTTCTGCAAATTACTTAGAATTTTTGAAAATACCCTAAAATCTATCAAAATCTTATCAATTTCTTGAAATACATTAAAAATTCCTAGGATACTTTAAAAATACCCCAAAATATTTCAAATCCTTTGACATTCTTAGAAATCCCTTGAAAATTTTGCAGTGCTCCCGAAAATTACTTAGTATTTTTAAGATACCCTAAAATCGGTTACAATCTCTTCAATCTACTGAAATGTTAAAAAATTCCTAGGAATCTTTAAAAAACCTCTCGTCTTTAAAATCCTGTGAAATCCCTTGAATGATTGAGAATCTTTTGAAAATTCCTTGGAATCTTAAAAATCACACTGAAATTTATAAAATTCCTCCAATTTATTAAAATATATTACAAATTTCTTGAAATCTTAAAAAAAAAATAAAATCTTTAAAATCCTTCGTAATCCCTTCGAGTTATTTCAATCTATTAAAAATTCTTTGCAATCTTTAAAAATATCGTAGAAACTTTAAAGTCATTTGAAATCCTTCAAATTTATTGAAATCTATTAAAAACTCCTTGAAATCCTTAAAAACATTCCTTAATCTTTGAAATGCTTTGAAATCCCTTCAATTTATTAAAATGCATTTAAAATTCCTTGGAATATTTAAAAAACCTGTAATTATTGAAATACTTTGAAATTCCTTCAATTTATTGAAATGAATTAAAAATTCCTAGGATTCTTCAAAAATACCCCCAAAATAGCATTATTGATCGTTCATATTTAATAACTCCTTCAAACTTGCCGGAAATAATCTCTCGTTGAAAATCAGGTCAATCTATATAGTATAGTTAGGTGGTCCAAATTTTTTTCTCTCGAATCCACAAAAATATAAATACATTTCCCATCAGAAAGAAAAGACGTTTTTGTCAATTTTATTGAAATCTCTTAAAATTTGGTTGGAATTTTTTTTAATACCTGAAAATCTTTTTAATGACCTTCAATTTATACAAATCTATTGAAAATTCCTAGGAATCTTTTAAAATACCCTAAAATCCGTCGAAATCTCTTCAATTTAATGAAATCTTAAAAAAAAAACTGAAATCTTTAAAATCCTTTGTAATACCTTCGAGTTATTTCAATCTATTAAAAATTCCTTGGTATCTTTTAAAATATCGTAGAAACATTAAAATCATTTGAAATCCTTTTAATTTATTGAAATCTATTCAAAATTCCTTGAAATATTTTTAAAAATTCCTAAATCTTTGAAATCCTTTGAAATTCCTTCAATTTATTGAATTATATCGAGAATGCCTAGGATTTTTTACAAATACCCCAAAATATTTCAAATCCTTTGAAATCTTTATAAATCCTTGGAAACATTTTCAAAGCCATACATGATTAAAAATCGTTTGAAATATCTTCCAATTATTGAAATTATTTAAAAATTTGTGGAATTTTTTTCAATACCCCAAAATCCTTTGAAATCTCTTCAATTTATTTTAAATATTAAAAATTCTCTGAAATTAAAAAAAAAGAAATTCCTTTAATTTGATTTACTGTATTGAAAATTCCTAAAAAAATCTGTTGAAATCCCTCGATTCGATAAATTCTACAAAATCCATTAAAATATCATAAAATCCCGTGAAATTACATGAATTGATTTTAAATCTTTCAAAATATTTGGAAATATTGGAAATTTTCTGAAATCTCACCAAATCTTTCTGAATATCCTAAAATCGTATTAATCCTATATGAAATCCCCCCAAATCTTCTGAAACTCAAAAAAAAATTTTAAAGGTCATAGAATTTTCGAAATGCTGTGAAATCCCCTGAAAGATTTTTATTCAAATCATGGAAATCTTACGGAAACCTCTAATTTTTGTGAAATTCTTTGCAATTTATAGAAATATTATAATAGGTATGAAAATGACTGATATCTATAGATTCTAGATTCTAGATTCTAGATTCTAGATTCTAGATTCTAGATTGTAATTATTAAATTAAATTTGGTCTCAGATACGATCCACTAATCCTATTTAGAAACTATACATGAGAGTGGTCCAAAAATGCGTGGTAAATTGTTTTTCTCGAATTTTAATGTATATCGTCCGAAATTTGTTCAAATTCACAACAAAAAAATCAGTTTTGTTTTGTTTTGGAAAAATGTTATTTAGAGGCAGCGCAAGCCCCATAAAGTTCAACATGTATTTCCCATAAGAAAAAAAGACGTTTTAGTAAATCTTATTCAGAATCCTCAATATTATCTCAATCGAGTTGAAAATCCACATTTCTCTTCACAATCAGCCAAAGAATACGAATAAGATATCACTTTTCAAATATCACCCCCATAAGTCTGTTTTATAGGGTCCCAAAGAAACCCCATCAGTGAAAAAATGGGTTTTGCGAGCTTTTCGCGCTAATTATGATTTTTTTTCGGTTTCTTTAATGCGAATTGTTTCTAATACATTAAATATTACTTTATACTGAAAATTAAATATTTTAATAAATTTTTTAAACAATTTATTGTTGTTTTCAGCAATTTTCCTTTAGTGAAGAGCAAGGCGAACGTTTCCACCAGGATATAAAAGAGATGGAGAGGCGATATCAGGGAAGTTGGGATGCCAACATGATGGCTGACTATTGTTGGAGTTTAAAACGAGATCAAGTTAACCAAGGTACCAAACGAAAGAGAAACCCACTACGTGAGAGGCAAAGGAAATCTCCAGTAAACAACAATCATATAGATACAGTGAATTAGTCCACTGGACGTAAATTTTTTTTCCATCTGAAAAATAAAAGAAAAATCACCATTTTTAGTATTTTTCCGGCTAATTTAGAGTTTTATAGAAAAACTACGATCAAATTGGGTTATTTTTACAGCGAAATTGGACTAAGGCACCCAAAAAATTATAAAGGTATGGTAATTAACTTCACTAGATATGGACAGTTCCATTTTTACTCAAGAAATACAGCAAAAATCGCTGTTTTTGTCATTTTTACGTACACTTTTGCGTTTTTTGGGAAAATACGAGATAACTTGGACATTTGGATACCGGATTCGGATTCAGCGACACCAGAAACATATAAATATGCTGGATAAGTCCAACGGGTATGAAAATACTTCGTTTTTTGTAAAAATATACAAGAAAAATCGCTGTTTTCGTCGCTTTTACGTCTATTTTCGCGTTTTTAGAAAAAATACGAGCTAACTTGAGTACTTGGGCCCCGGATTTGGATTCAGCGACCCCAACAACATATATATATATATATGCCGGTGTAGTCCACCGGACAGACCACTTTTTTTGTGTGCTGGTGTTATTTCATTCAGATCCACCTTAGGAGAAGACACCCGGCGCTAAGCTAGAGAACCCGGGAGATAATTAATTTAATTAGTTAATCACATTAATTAATCAATTCAGATCCATCTGAGGAGAAGACACCCAAAGCTAAGCTAGGGAACCCGGTAGATATTTAATTTGATTAATCATTCGCGTTGATTAATCAATTCAGTTCCATCTGAGGAGAAGAGACCCGAAGCTAAGCTAGGGAACCCGGGAGATATTTCATTTAAATTATTACTTGCGTTAATTATTTAATTCAGATCCACCTTAGGAGAAAACAACCAAAGCTAAGCTAGGGAACCCGGAAGATATCCTATTTAATTAGTTAATCGCATTAATTAATCAATTCAGGTCCGTCTGAGGTGAAGAAACCCGAAGCTAAGCTAGGGAACCCGGGATATATTTAATGTTATCAATCAATCGCGTTAATTAATCAATTCAGATCCATCTGAGGAGAAGAGGCCAGAAGCTAAGCTATAAAACCCAGAAGGTATTCAATTTAATTAATTAATCGCGTTAATTAATTAATTCAGATACATCTGAGATGAAGACACCCGAAGGTAAGCTCGGGAACACGAGATATATTTTCTTTCATTAATCAATTGCATTAATTAGTCAATTCAGATCCATCTGATGAGAAGAGACCCGAAGCTAAGCTAGGGAACCCGGGATATATTTAATTTAAATAATCAATCGTGTTAATTATTCAATTCAGATACATCTGAGATGAAGAGACCCGAAGCTAAGCTAGGGAACCCGAGATATATTTTATTTCATTGATAAATCGCGTTAATTATTCAATTCAGATCCATCTGAGAGAAAGAGACCCGAGGCTAAGCTAGGGAACCCGGGAGATATTTCATTTAATTAATTAATTGTGTTAATTATTTAATTCAGATCCACCTTAGGAGAAGACAACCGAAGCTAAGCTAGGGAACCCTATATATATTTTATTTCATAATTCAATCGCGGTAATTAATCAATTCAGATCCATTTGATGAGAAGAGACCCTAAGCCAAGATAGGGAACCCGGAAGATATTTCATTTGATTAATCAATCGCGTTAATTATTCAATTCAGATACACCTGGGGGGAAAAGACCCGGAGCTGAGCTAGGGAACTCGGGTAATATTTAATTTAATTTTTCAATCGCGTTAATTAATCAATTCAGGTCCATCTGAGTATAACAGGCCCGAAGCTAATCTAGAAACCCAGAAGGTATTTAATTTGATTAAATAATTTCGTTAATTATTTAATCCGGATCCTTCTGATGAGAAGAGACCAGAAGCTAAGCTACGGAACCCGAGAGCTATTTTATTTAATTAATTCATCACGTTAATTATTTAATTCAGATTCGTCTAAGGAGAAGAGACTGAAGCTGAGCCAGCAAGCCTGGAAGATATTTGATTTAATTAATCAATCGCGTTAATTAATAAATTCAGATGCATCTGAGGAAAAGAGTCCCAAAGCTAAACTAGGAAACCCGAAAGATATTTTATTGAAATAATTATTCGCGTTGATTATTTAATTCAGATCCACCATCAGAGAAGACACCCAAAGATAAGCTAGGGAACTCGAGAGATATTTTATCTAATAAATCAATCGCGTTCATTAATCATTTCAGATCAATCTGAGGAGAAAAAAGGCGAAGCTGATCTAGAGAATCCGGGATATATTTAATTTAATTAATCAATCGCGTTAATTAATCAACTCAGATCCATCTGAGGAGAAGAGATCCGAAGCTAAGATAGGGAACCCGGGAAATATTTTATTTAATTAATTATTGGCGTTAATTAATCAATACAGATCCATCTGAGAAGAAGTGACACAAAGCTGAGGTAGAAAATCCGGAAGATATTTCATTTTATTAATTAATCGCGTTAATTATTTAATTCAGATCCACCTTAGAAAAAGGTACCCGAAGCTAAACTACGCAACCCGAAAGATATTTTACTGAATTAGTTACTTGCAATAATTAATCAATGCAGATCCACCTGAGGGGAAAGGACCCGAAGCTGAGGTAGGGAATCCGGGTGATATTTAGTTAAATTATTCAATCGCGTAATTAATCAATTCAGATCCATCTGAGGCGAAGAGGCCCGAAGCTAATCTAGAAAACCCAAAAGGTATTTAATTTAATTGATTAATTGCGTTAACTAATTATTCCGGATACTTCTGATGAGAAGAGACCCAAAGCTAAGTTAGGGAACCCACAAGTATTTCATTCTATGAATTATCGCGTTATTTAATTAATTTAGATCCATCTCAGATGAAGAGACCCGAAGCTAAGCTAGGGAACCCGAGAGATATATTATTCAATTAATTCATCAAGTTAATTATTCAAATCAGATTATTCTGAAGAGAAGAGACCCGAAGCTAAGCTAGGGAACTCGTGAGATATTTTATCTATTGAATCAATTGCGTTCATTATTCAATTGAGATCTATTTGAGAAGAAGAGACCAGAAGCTAAGCTAGGGATCCCGGGAGATATGTAATTTAATGAATCAATCGCTTTAATTACTCAATTCAGATCCACCTTAGGAGAAGAAAACCGAAGCTAAGCTAGGTAACCCGGGATATATTTTATTTAATTATTTAATCGAATTATGTAATCAATTCAGATCCACCTGAGGAAAAAAACCTGAAACTGAGGTAGGGAACACGAGAGATATTTAATTTAATTATTGAATCGCCTCAATTATTAAATTTAGATCCATCGAAGGAGAAGAGGCCTGAAGATAATCTAGAAAACCCAGAGGTATTTTATTTTGATTAGTTAATTGCGTTAATTAATTAATGCGGATCCTCTTGATGAGGAGAGGCCCAGAAGTAATTTAGGGAACCCGCAGATATTTAATTTAATTAAATAAACACGTTAACTAATTAAATCACATTCATCTGAGATAAAGAGATCCAAAGCTAAGCTAGGGAATACGAGAGATATAATATTTAATTTATTCATCACGTTAATTATTCAACTCAGATTAATCTGATGAAAAGAGACCCGAGGCTAAGCTAGGGAACACGGAAGATATATTATTTAATTAATCAATCATGTTAACTAATCAATTCGGAGCCATCTGAGGAGGACAGACCCGAAGATAAGCTAGTGAACCCGGGAGATATTTAATTTAATTAATCAATCGCGTTAATCAATCAATGCAGATCCATCTGAGGAGAAGTGACCCAAAGCTGAGCTAGAAAATCCGGAAGATATTTCATTTTATTATTTAATCGCGTTAATTATTTAGTTCAGATCCACCGTAGAAGAAGACACTAGAATTTAAACTAGGGAACCCGGGAGATATTTTATTTATTTAGATAATCGCATTAGTTAATCAATTCAGATCCTTCTGATGAGAAGAGTCCCGCGGCTAACCTAGGCAATACAGAGATATTTAATTTAATTAATTAATCACGTTCATTAATTAATTCAAATCCACCTTAGGCGAAGACAACCGAAGCTAAGCTAGGGAACCCGGGAGATATTTCATTTAATTATTTAATCGCATTAATTAATCAATTCAGATCCATCTGAGGAGAATAGAACTGACGCTAAGCTAGGGAACCCGGGATATATTTAATTTAATTATTCAAGCGCGTTAATTAATCAATTCAGATCCATCTGATGGAAAGATACCCGAAGATAAGCTAGGGAACCCGGGAGATATTTAATTTAATTAATCAATCGCGTTAATTGATCAATTCAGATCCATCTGAGGAGACGAGATCCGAGGCTAAGCTAGGGAACTCATGAGATATTTCATATAGTTAATTGATTGCGTCAATTATTTAATTCAGATCCACGTTAGGAGAAGACAACCGAAGCTAAGCTAGGGAACCCGAGATAAATTTTATTTCATAATTCAATCGCGCTAATTATTCAATTCAGATACATCTGAGATGAAGAGACCCGAAGCTAAGCTAGGGAACCCGAGATATATTTTATTTTATTGATCAATCGCGTTAATTAATCAATTCAGATCCATCTGAGGGGAAGAGACCCGAGGCTAAAATAGGGATCCCGGGAGGTATTTCATTTAATTAATTAATTGCGTTAATTATTTAATTCAGATCCACCTTAGGAGAAGACAACCGAAGCTAAGCTAGGGAACCCCAGATATATTTTATTACATAATTCAATCGCGTAATTAATCAAGTCAGATCCATCTGAGGGGAAGACACCCGAGGCTAAGCTAGAGAATCCGGGAGATATTTCATTCAATTAATTAATTGCGTATAATTTTTTATGTAATTAGCTAATCGCATTAATTAATCAATTCACATCTATCTGAGAAAAAGAGACCCGAACTTAAGCCAGGGTACCCGGGAAAGAGTTTATTTAATTAATCAATCGCGTTAATTAATCAATTCAGATCCGTCCGAGGAAAAGAGGCATGAAGCTGAATTATAAAACCCAGAATGTATTTAATTGAATTAATCGCGGTAATCACTGAATTCAGATCCATGTGAGTAGAAGAGACCAGAAGCTACGTTAGAAAACCCGGCAGATATTTCACTTAATTAGTTAATCGCGTTAAGTAATTCATTCAGATCCACCTTAAGAGAAGACACTCAAGGCTTAGCTGGAAAATCCTGAAGATCAATTCAGATTCACCTGAGGGGAAGGGACCCGAAGCTAACTTAGAAAAGCCGGAAGGTGTTTAGTTTAATTAATTAATCGCTTTAATTAATTCAACCGGATCCTTCTAAGGAGAAGAGATGAACAGCTAGGGAACCCGTGAGATATTTAGTTCAATTGATTAGTCTCGTTAATTAATCCATTCAGATCCATCTGAGGAGAAAAAAAGGAGACTTATTGAAGATTTGGTTTATGTGGCACTTACATGTTGCCCTGTTTTCGGAGAGTCCACTTCCATGGCTAAGGGTCCGTCCGCTGGGGAAGGAAGATCCGGACAGAAGTGGGAAAAACACAAAAAAAAACCCAAAATAAGAAAGGTCTTTGTTGTTATTCAAGTTTTCGTTTAATGGTTCACTTCTCTAAAGGTTAGAGAGAATACACTGGCCGCTGGGGTGGTTCGTACCACATAATAATGAGTCGCGACTCGAAAGAGGTTCGCACTGCGACGTTCGAACGTCGACTGACTATGCGCGGTGCAGCCCTTCGGCGGAGGCGGAGTGCTGCTGCTGACTCTCGCTGGGCGACGACTGGTACGGAACTGACCGAACGCGAGCAGCGACTGGATCCACGGGAATAGAATACTATTTGGTGGAAATAGCATTCTGGTGGGGAAAAAAAAGAAATGTATTTTAGATCTCATATCAGAATAATAACTTTTGTTAAATAAATCAGGAAAATGTGGAAACAATTGTTGTTTATCTTTAAAAAAAAATAACTCAGATTTTCGATTCGTAATATATCGGGGACCTCTCAGTGCTTCAAGAAGTATTAGTGTTGACTCGATTAACTTCTAAACAACTTTTTATTTGCTTATTAAATTGTAAATGTGAAGATGGCTTTCATGTAACCATTTTTGGAATGAAACAAAACACATTTTATTCTAGTATGAGAAATATTCTTAAATTTTTCAAAATATTTTTATAAATACTTTATATGCAGAAATACGAACTTAAACATACAATTTGCTTACATCCAGTTTTTTGCAATGTAATAATAGTTATCTTCTAATTTATTTCGAATATAAACAAGTATATTATAAGTAATATCGCGAAGATTGAGAACGACGTAGGAATAGTTAAGAGAACTACAAATTGTGAAGCCTGCAAATGTTAGTTTAAGAAACAATCATGCAACTTTGTTGAAGGAATTTGATGTCTAGCAGAAGAAGGTAGCAAGTGAATGAAATTTTTCACCACATCTAAATGTTGGAGATTTAAATCCTTTGTGCGACCAGTTGTAAATATAAATGATCGATTTTAAATTTGAAGAACGTCATACCCTTTTTCTCATAAATGATGATTTTAAATCATTCTCAATATCTTTATGCGTTTTACAATTACTCCTTGTTGTGAACAATTTATTTGCACATTCAATCATTTTAAATAAGCAAGCCAATGGTAACCAATCTGCTTGCCGACTTGACGCATGCGCAGTGCGAAATGATCCGAGTTTTGGGAGCACTGGGTCTTCGTTCAGTGTATTACACTTACACCAATGTGAATTTGTCACTGAGCGCGCCTTTGCAAAGTCTTGCAGTCAGTCATGGAGTGTTTCCCGGACTCCTATTCGAGTACTTCATTTCTTAATCACGAACTTATTCAATCGAAGTCTTCGGAAATGTTAAGAGTTTTTCATAACTATTTCATGACTCTATACATTTTTTTTGTTAACTGTCTAATAAAAATTTCAAAGCAGTTGTTCCTCGACTGTGCTTGAAACCTTCCATGACTTTTTTCCAATTTTTCCATCAAAATGTATGACCCCTTCATAGAAAGTATACGAGACTTTATAAAAATGATGGCCCGTCCAAAAGTCCAGCACTTCAATGAAAACCAACAGAAATGGGTTCGAGTACAATATAAATTATACCATTTGAACGCATTTCAATAACTGCGTTTCTTATTTTAGCTGCCTCAAGGAGGCCGTCTCATTAAAAACGTTGTAACTGCTGTTTCGGCTTAGTTGCAAGAGGAAAATCTCATAAATGCAACTTATCGTCTCGACTAAACAATGTAAAAAAATGCATTTTAGCATCGAGTCCAAAAATGAAAGAGCAGGTGATTTCGTCTCTAGTAAAAGAAAAGATAAATTAAGTACGACAGAAACTAGCCACTGCAACATTCTCGCTCACACAACCTCGTGGTGTCGAAAGTTTTGTCTAGTATATTAAGGGAAAAAGACTATTGTCAGAATTTCATCTGAAGTTCGTCATAGATGGCGGACGAGATTATCTAAAAGTATGTTCATATATTCAATCAACTGAAGAAATCGTTGAATCGGATAAAACTACACTGTAAAAAATAAAAAAGTTGTACCAGTTAGAATGGTGAAATTACTAAAAAAAAATTGGTGCAATTTTACTACTCTCATTATGGGGTGAATACCACTTGCATGTTAGAAGTTCCAACCAATCTTGTAAATTTACCACTTTTAGACCGACACTATAGCAAGGCGTTGTAGAAGTACAGTTCCTGATTGTGAATCTGTGACTTTCAGAGTAGGTAATAAATGGACCTACTTTCAGAGTGGTGAATTTTTCGATGCTGGTAAAAGTACAGAAACTGTTAAAAATTCCTTTTTCCAACGTAACCTCACGTCTTGAAATTTGATAATTCATAACGCGGGGTACTTGCACAGTACAGTACAAGTAATTTTAAAGTTTCAAAGTTACGTACAATAATGAAAAAAAATGGTAAGATTATAATTATTTGACAAAGAGTATTTCAGAACGGTATAAATTATGGAAAAATTTATTTACAAAATTGATCAAAAATATATTCAAGAGATGTATTTAACCGAATAAATTTATTTATTCATATTCGTATATATGTCAATTTAGTTTTTTTAAATTACGTAGTATACCATTATTTACATTTCTCATGTAGATGCTAAAGTTACCATGTTGAATAAAAACACGAATATTGTTGGTTAAAATGCCATTACCTATAAATTCCTAATGTTCATAATGCATTGTAATTTTACAGAATCTGTCTGGAAACTTACGTAACCTAAAAGTTGAATTCCATACTAAAAGTGGATATTCGTTATTGTCAGTGAAAACGTTACTTTGGAAGTAGGTAATAATCGGACCTACTCTGATTGTGGTAAAATCCCCAGAAATTTTTTTACAGTGTAGTCAAGAATATGAAGATGGAGTTTGTGCTAAGCATTTCAAGGATTCAGGCGTAAAAAATGTTTATTCTTGCTTTGGCGCAGTATTTACAAGAGAAGCATAAAAATGTAACACTACTATGGTCTGCAATGAATCTTAACTCGTTAGGAGGAACGATTGAAACAGACATGAAGCTCGCTAATATTTTAGTAAGGATCATATCTAATAGCAGCCTTTTTCCTTGTACGTGGTGCTATGTAATGAAAAATAGTCTTGGCGAACGTTGACTTCACAGAACAGTTGGAAATTCATTACAAAATTATATGAATTGGCACGAATCTGGATCTGGGAAGAAGAATGTGAAAAAGTATAAGAATTGTGTACATCCTCCAATTGTGAACAGTGATGTAGATAAAAGATTCCTCGAAATTATCCCTCCACCCGAAGTGCATCTATTTTTGGGCACACTGAATACCTTATTCGCACACATGCTAGTTGAATTTGAAAATGACGCTTTAACATGGGCAAAATTCAGTAATGTTCAACGCGAGATGACTCGCGGTAGTCCAGATTTCAAAGGAAATTTATGTAACATACTTCTCAATAATGTAAATATTTTGCGTTTTAAGTGCAGCTTAGGCTGCTTGAAGTATGTCAAAGCTTTCGAAAATTTTAAGGAAACTGTGACAGCGTGCTTTGGTCAGAATTTGCATCCTAATTCTAAAGAAAACATCGCAGCTTTTAGAGGGATCTACTTAGACCTGAACATCTCTGTTACTCCTAAAATCCACGCAGATTTCTACCTCATAGAAGATTTCGCGAAGAAAAGCAGCAAGGCTCAGGATTTTACAGTGAGCAGGCAATGGAGTGAGTTCATTTTGATTTTTTTCAAAAATGTTTGTTGTAGCGAATGAATTTTTGATTAAGTATATGGAAAAGAAGAAAAAAACTTGTTCGAAGTGAAGTGTAAATGAAATATTAGGCTGAGTACCCTTTCGTTTGGTTTCTTTTTCTTCTTTTATTGTACTTAATAATAACTTCATTTGTTTTGTTGGATATTCGTCCTTTTTGGTAGAAAATTAATCTCCTCGTTTGAAAATTCAACAGTTTATTTCAAATTTGTTTTCTCTGTTGAATAAAAATTATTTTTAATTGGAAACTTAACTTTTCTTGAAATGTTGTCTTCTTTTGTTAAATTCAATTGTTTTTTATTTATAATAAAAATATTTGTTGGTTGCAATTTGAATTATATTACATTGTTTGTTAAGAATTCATATTTTTTAGTTGAAAATTCAACTACTTGCTTAACTCTTTTGTTTAAAATTAATTTTGTTTTTCGTTCAAGATTCATCATTTTAATTGAAAATTCATCTTTGGTTGAAAATTTAACTACCTTGTTGAAAAACAATTTTTCTGACTGAAAATTTGACTATTAAAGTTGAAAATTGAACTATTTTGTTGAAAATTTTTTTTGTGGTTGTAAATTAGTTTTTTAAAACAGGAAATTTAACTATTTGGTTGATAATTGATTTTTTATATTTGAAAATTTAACTATTTGGTGGAAAATTTATGTACTTCGTGGAAAATTAACCTTTTTCGTAGACAAGTAATCCTTGTGATTGAAAATATATCTATTTGCTTGAAAATTCGGGAACTTCAGATAAAAATTCAAGATTTTAGTTTTAGGAAAATTGAACTGTTTGGTTGAAAATCCGTTTTTTTTTAAAATTAATTTGCCTAACTTACATTTTAACTATTCCATTTTTTGTTGAAAATTAATCGCTTTTTTTCTAATTCAACTACTGTTTGAAAATTCATTATTTACAGTTGAAAATTCAACAACTCGTTTACAAATTCATAAATTGTGTTGAAAATTGGTATTTTTTAATAGGAAATTAATCTTCATGGTTGAATATTCATCTTTTTTGTTGAAAATTCGACCATTCCAGTTGAAGATTCATCATTTTAGTTGAAAATTTATCTTTTTTGTTTGAAACTCAATCATTCCAGTTGGAGATTCATCATTTAATTTGAAAATTTATCACTCTGGTTGGAAATTGAACTATTTTGTTAAAAATCCGTTTTTCCTTTTTGTTGGAAATTATTTTATTTTCATTTAAAGTTTAACTATTACATAATAATCACATAACGTAAGCTATATCATTATAATAAAAAATACTTTTTATTGCATACTATGTTCCATAAATAAGAGCAAGCGTCAAAACGTGTCCGTCGATATGATTAAGCACCCATGTTTCTCCAATCTATAAATACGGACCGTGTTAAAAAAAAGGTGTCAGTTATCAGTTATATATAGGTAGAGAGCCTTCTGACTCCTATAAATGGCAGCCAATTTTTCCAACCTTACCGACACTTTTTTTCATTTATAAACTTATTTTCACACGAATTTTCAACTCGATGTGGCTATTCGTGTGAAAATAAGTTTACAAATAAAAAAAGTGTCGGTAAGGCAGGATGATTTTATCTCCCTACTCTCGGAGCTCTCGGCCCTTTTCAAAGCCACTTTTTGCACATCTGCACATCTGCACATCTGCAAAATTAAAAAAGTATCCATCCGAAAAACTTTGATTCTTTTAAAAGCTGCTGCCATTACAAATCAAGAGTTCGAGAAATATCATGGAAAGAGATTTTACAAAGAAGAAATTTTTTTTCATATTGCAGCATCAAAAACAAATGAAAAATTGAGTGAAGAACTAGATATGAATGTTTTTCTGCGCTTAGTGTGCACGAGAACCTACATAAGACTATTTCTGTTGAAAGAAAGAAATTAAAGTAAGATAAGAAAATGGTGAAGTTTACCAAAACTAAGAAATAATCAGATGTTTCATTAATTGGGGTTTATTCATTTGTTAATTATGTAAGTTGTTTAAAAAAATTTGCAACAATCCGTTCTTGGCTGTTCTACTCATTATTCCAACATTTCTTATATTTTTCAAGTAATACCAGGATGATGAAGAGCTTAAAGTAGATTTTCGTTCACATTTTCATAGTTCTCCGACTCCTGATATATAATTTTAAAATGTTTGATGGCTTTGTTTAGAAACGGAAAATGATTTATAGCTACTTAGAATGTTCAGTTTCGTTGATTGTTGATAAAATCAATATTTATTATGAACGTATTTTTATCACAAAAATTCTTTGCGAGGTAAAATGCTTGGAAAAATGTATCTGCTTTTGAGAGTCTTCCAATTATGAAAAGAAAAATAGATTATTACACGAGATTATACGTCTATAAAATTGGTGGATTATGCAAAATCATGGGTATAAATTAAAAAAAATGATGGTATACTAAATATTATTTGTTTTTGCCATGCACACGGATGCTGTTACGTTATTAAGTTCATAAATAAGACGAAAAAGTATAGGCAGGTTGTCGATCGTAGTTCGAGAGATATTTGCACCTTGTGAACACGGACAAAAGATATCGAGTTTGGGTTTTCGATGGGAAGTCATACTTCAATATATGCGTTATCTGTTACTTCATAAGTGTCACGGTGCCTCAATTTTCAATCAACACTAATAGAAATGGTAACATTAATTCAACCATATGATCTTGGGTTGAAAAATTACCTATATTTAAGATATAATACATGTACTTCAATCATAAAGGGTATCAAATGCACTTACTGAAATATGGCAAATACAAGTTACTTATATTTGTGGTAATTAGATATACAGAGCAATAGGACGGGCTCCGATTGCTATAGAGGCGTAGCCTAAAAGGAGGCGTGATGATAGGAGAGGAGCGTGGCTTCTCCTGATTGGTCGAGGGGCGTAACCCAATAACAAAATGGCGGACATGAGGGCCGTGACATAATACAAAATGGCGTCCCTTAGGGGGCGTGGCCTAAAAACAGAATGGCGGTTATCCTAATTGATCGAATGAATGATTCCGAATTGAAAAGTGGGAGAGACCATACATGATTCCATCGAATGCATGATTCTCAGCTGGAAAAGGGGAGCCCACCCTCTCCCATCAAATGAGTGTATCGAAGCTGGAAAATGGGAGGCGCCCACCCCCTCCCTGTGCGAACCGGCGGTGTTTTATGAATGGATATGTTCCGCCTTGAAAAGGGGAGGGGACCCCACCCCTTCCCTGTTAGTTCAGGAGTCGAATTGGAAAAGGTGAGAAGTAATTACAACGCAAACTAATTATCCTAATCTTACATTCTATTCAGGTTGGAAAAGGGTTGTTTAAAACAAAACAACATTTTTTTACAATTTTACACTGTTTTATTTATTTATTTTTTTTTTAAATTTCCATCTAAATCCAGATCTAGATCTATTGTTACTTATATATGATTAAAATGGAGATATAATATTATTTACACGCCCCGAGACAGACATACATATATGCGAATAAAGCAACACGAAAATAAGTAATTAGGAATACCAACTTAGATAGTAGGTTGGGGCGAAAAACCAACATTGTGCGCCCAGAACACGCATGGGTGTGGAAAAGTGGCCCAGTCCAATCCGAAACTCAGCGCACTTTGAAATTTAAAAATCGGATAATATCTTCAGTCTGTTCTTTGAGGGTAAAATCTCGAAATTTCACTAAAAACCACTTGAATTGAAGGTATTGCAAAAATAGGCTTAAAATTGTTACCGATGCCTTCCAAGGGTGCGCAATATTGTATCTAACAGTTGTCTGTTGCTAATGTTTTGCTTCCAGGATTTTGGTGAGTCCGTCTTGGTGAACGGTAAGCCTATGGTCGGTTGCTATTCCAAGAAGTATATTTTCTGGCATGGCACAGAAGCCGTTTGTCTGAATGGAAGTGTTTAACACATTTCGGTACTTCAGAGGAAGGAACCTTGACAATTTGATTGCTTGGAAGAGGTGCCGACTCACATCAGCAATAGACTTATCCCCTCTGATGCGGAACCACTGAGGTACGTATACTGTGAGTAAGTATTCAACTAATACTTGCAGTTTCTTTGTGGGTTTTTTTGTTGATATGTATGATCTCAGAATTCTATTTGCAGTTGTTAGACAGCGAGCCATGTTGATGGAGCCTATCTTCCGGGAGGCCAGCTCAGAAGAGCACGCTCCGGACCGTATGGCATCTGATATCTCATTAGGATACCTCTGATCTGAGCTGAGATCAGTGGGCTCAATCTCAGGTAAGTCACACTCAACTTGTTTAAACTTTACAACATCGAGGGTAAATTTCCCGCTCTTGCTTACCTTCTAGGGCAGAAGGAGCAGAAGTGGATGACGAACACGTTCCAGTTGCGTCGGGATTGGTTGCTTTGAGGAACCATGATCGTAGCTTCCGCAGCCTAAAACTTCTCTCATAATTAATTAAATAACATATTTATTATAATGAGTTAATTGAATTGGAAAATTCAAAAAAAGGGGAGGGGGAAATTAAATCACCCTGAGGGGTTATAAAATAATTATCTAACACGTTTTTAATGAAAAGAGAACAAAAAATTTCGCCAAAAATATTCGAACGCGCGGCAGCGTGCTCCTCAGCCAACCACCTTACCGCTGTACCACTGACTTCGGTTGGGAAAATCTCGTGCGTCACGGTAGATACTCGTGTAGCACGACAATAGTGATTTTCAAAAATTCATTTAAAAAAAAAAAACTAGGGTCCAACTACAAGAAAGCCGCTATACGTGTCTAATACTTTTTAGACGTTCTATCGATTTATACTAGTCTCATCTCAAAGTCAATGCCGCAGAACAGACCTTCGCCTTGTAAGATGGCTCAGCTTCTTTGGACCTTTAGGTATAGCTAGTCTGTTGATACAGACAGCTATCCTCATTTCAAAGAGAGGGAGAGAGAGAGGGGGAGAGAGAGGAGAGAGAAAGGTGTCTATTTCAATACCCTAAAAATCATGCAGGTATAGGCTGAAGGGCGCAGACCCGAAAAAGACCAAACGTGGTTTGAAACTGGTCTTGAAGTGGTATTAAATTGATCTTTCTTTTCACGAGGGATTCAATGGCATAAACTCATAGGCATTAGCATTACACGCAAATCACTTAAATGCCTTGAAGTTTATGCGCATTAAAAATAAATGGAACGACTCACTGTAAAAACAAAGTATTTTGAGGACTAGTTTCAGGTATATTACAATAAGGCTCAGAAAAAACAGTCTCGAATGCTACTAATATAATACCACTGGTGGGAACACCCAGATTCATTTGTTTTACGTCGAAAAAACAGCATGAAGTTATTATATTCAAAAACAGGACACGAAAAAAATGATATGTACCATAAAAAAGAGATATCTAGTTTCAACAGTGAGTTTTAAGCCGGCTACACACGTTCAGTTGGCCTCCAGTTTCAACTGCACAGGCAGGGACTGTACAGTTTAAATATGAAGGCCGTGACACATACACACACGTTCAGAGAAGTCTCACAGTTCTTCATCAATTTCCTGCTTAAATCTGGAGAAATTCTTCCAAGAATTGCACGTTTTGCGATGCCATTTCCGAGATGAAATCTGTCCATCGCGTTGGTACACACGCACCGATTTAACTGCGCTGTCCGTTTCGATTCAGATCGATCGAATGATTTTTCGTTCGTCCTCCGGCCGACTGCGCAGTCCGTAAAAACTGCACGATTCCATCATCTAACCGGTCAGTTTTGACTGTACCGTCCTGACCTGTGCAGTTCAGTCAAGCGCATTCAATGACATTTCGGACAAAAATGCAATTAGTACACATTTAAAGGCTTTGAAATGTCCGTTTTCTTTAATGCCAGTCTATATGCGTCCGAACCCACTTCTTCTTACCGGGTTATTACCTGTAAGCGACGCGTGGCTTTATACAGAATGAAACGCAATAAAAAAGTCATTTTTCAAAATGGAGTGGCTTATAAGCCAGTCCATCGAGTTCGTCAATTCTTTCTCAAAGTTCGCAGATTATTTACGAAAATACATCAAAATCCGATGAATTTTTCTTTCGTGACTTTTTTACGGATAAATTTTTTCCGTGTACGACCTGGTGTAACAAGACAGACAAGAAAGATATATTAGAATCTTAATATTCAGGAATATTCAATTAAGTTCATTAAAACACAGAGTTGATAAATTAAAAGTAGCGTATATTTAATTATAATAAAAGTCACAATGATACATGAATACACAGGGTAGACACAATGATGGCAATTTTATGTAGATGCTTACTCGAAAACGCGTCAAATAGAAGTGAAGTAGGGATGGGCGATTCTGGATCGATTCTTCAAAAACCGATCTTTTTTCACTCAAAAGATCGATCTTTTGAATCGATTCTTTGCGAGTCGATTTTTTATTGGATCGATTACTTACCCCCAGAATAGAAGAAGCGATTCTTTCATTTTCATTTATTTATCTGTCTGTCCTGTAGTTTCGTGACCACGGCGTACATTTTTTTATCTTTATTGCTCCTATAATTTTTTCTTTTGTGCACCAGACTGCATCTCAATCTAAGTGCAAGCGCAACCTGCACTCAAAATGTTTATTACCAAAGTTTCGGAATGGAATAGACCTCTTTTTCTATCATTTATTGTTAGAAAGGGAGGTCCGAGACTGTTTATGGCATCAAAGTTGCATGTGTAGGGAGCCTCTTCGTATATTTTATAATAATTGGAAAATGTTTACTTGTATAACTATAATAAAACTACGAAAAATTTACACATCACACTGTTGCTTTATCATAGCTCATGTTTTTCATATACCTGAAGTTCCGAACGTTCAAATGAACGAAACATTTGTCCCCATTTCTATTTTAGCCATAAATATTGTTCCAACTGCAATTTAAAATATGCATCGTAACTACTTTTCAATAATAAATTATTTCCAATATAAATGAACAAACATTTAAGCATTTTTCCTAGTTTACAAAGTTTTATGTGAAAAAAGGAATAAACAGTGTCTAATTTTCGATCTTTAATCATTTTATTTGAAATTGAATAAATATAATGATTTATAGGTAAATATAAACTATTTAGGACATTTTTACATCGATCTTAAAAGATCGATTCTTGTGATTCGATTTTTTTGCTGAATCGATCTTAATAAAGTCGATCCTGGATCGATTCATGAATCGATCTTTTCGAGAGAATCGCCCATCCCTAACTGAAACAAAAAATCATGAACTAGAGTCTGTAGCGCGCTCAAAGTACGTACTGAACATTTTCACCAATCGCATTTCGCATGTGCTAGACTTGCTCTCGAACAGAGAGTATCTCTCGATCTCTCAGAGAATTCTTGGCGGATCGTTTGAAAGAATGTAGGGTAAATGTCCCTATTAGTGCGATATCAAGAATTATTCTCACTTTACGTGACTATTATTTTAAATATATAATGAATAAACATACCCCAAAACAAAATAACAGAGATCTGTACCTATTAGTGAGTCCCTATCACTTCGGATTTATAGGTGATATTTTGGAAACTGAAGTTATTTTAAAAAAAAACATTGTCAAAAAAGATGAAACAATGTAAAAATGAACTTAAATTTATCACTTATTTATAGTGCTCGATCTACTGTTTTTTTACTGAGTATGAAGCATATATATGGGTAACGCATGAGTACCGCGAATTCAAATTGGATCCAAGAAAAATTTCTTTTTTTATGGAAATTAATGCCGAAAACTATCAAATGCCACACTAACCTACCGGCTACGTGAATAAATAAACCGTACAACCCTCGAAACTGGAACATTACCTCAAATTTGGGGACAAATTTTTTATCACTTCGGTTTAATTGATTAATTACTCCCACAACTAGTAACATTTGAACGTTTTCGGTGTATAAAATAGAAAAAATTATGAAAACACGTACTTTGATACGTTCTTTCAGTCGAAAATAATGTTATATTTGTGAAATTCAGAAATACGCAAGAAAAACTGACCAGTACTTAAAAAATATTTTTTTTTCTGTTGAAACTGAATACCTTGTACTTTTAACTTGTTTTATTTATAAACTATAAACATAACTATAAAAAAGTTCATTACTAATTTATCCAATATGAAATTTTCGCGGAACTTTGACTAGAATAGCTACCGCTACCTAGCGGTTGGTAAACTCTTCTATTCTTGGCTTCGGGACTCCATTTTTTCTATGATCGACAGTTTGAAATCGATAAAAGAAGTAGATTCTTTTGAGATAATTGTATCATCCATCCCTCCAACTATTGCAGCTGTCAGAGAAAGCCAAAATTTAATGGATGCAAAGTTTTTTAATTCAAAAAGTGACTCAAGTAGGCGCAATATAATACATCAGAGAAGATTATTTCCCACGAAAAAGAAGCAAAAATTAACTAAGCGCGTCTTGAGAAACCAATAGACTCCAGCGATGCTAGTAATATTGCTTTAAATCTTTTAATTTAAAGTAATGTAATTCTTCATAATTAATATTATTATGACACAAATTATTAATCTCTTGAAGACTTTCAAATTTCTCAGCAACCTTAAAACTTGACTCGCTTGTTTCAAATTACAAAGCTCTTTAAACGTGAAAAATAAGATCAATTTATGCGTTCATTTTGGTGTGATTTCTATTTTCTAAAGCAAGTTTTATCATTAATTAAATCGAATAATTGTACAAAAATTATATTTAAGAATAATTGATTGATTGATGAATGAATGAATAAATTATGTAAAAAATTATTTCTTAAATAACTTATTAGTAAGATAGCAGTGCAACAAATTAGAAAGATTTTATGAATAAAGTTTAGAATGTGTGTCCATTCATCGCTCACCATTTATCCTTCGGAGAGGATGAGTTTTTTAATTGTACTGAATTTATCTCATTTAGGGTAAATATCCCAATTAATGTGGTACGTATATACCTATATGCTTCATACTTAGTAAAATAAACAGAACATCGAACACTGTAAATAAATGATAAATTTAAACTCATTGTTACGTTGTTTAATCTTTGTTAACAATGTTTTTTTCTTAATAACTTCAGTTTTCAAAATGTAACCTATAAATTCGAAGTAATAGGGACTCAGTAATAGATACACATCACTATTTTTTAGTTTTAAGATATTTTCCCTTCTAGAAATAATTAATTGAACACGATTCAGAACGATTCACAGTTGTCAAAATTGCAATCGTTTTCAATCGTTCATAATCGGTGTACCATTTGTTAATCGATTTCAATTATTTTCTATTGTGTATAGATGTTATGTTTCCATTCATAATTTTCCTAATTGTTTTGAATCGGGGCGGCCACCGGCGTTTGTTTTCTCTGCCGAAAAATAACCTAAAATAGAACGAATTGTTCTTCGCGTCCTCGCGGTATGCTGTGAAATTTTTATATCTTTGTGGACAGTTTTTAAGTATTTTTAAGATTATAAAGTGATATAGATTGATGGTTTTCGAAATTCGGAACAAAATGTAATACTATAACCAGTAGCTAGAAGGAAGTCGACGAGGAGAGAAGAAAATAATTGCCGAGTCCGATTTCAGACAGAAAAAAATATTGAATTTCGAATCCTGGATTTTTTTATCAAGTCTTATTTCCAGCAACTAAAAATTCAATGAAATTTGTGAGAAAATTTATAAGCAAAACTTATAAAAATGCAGAATTGCAACGAAATCTACCTGAATTAACAAGCTGTCATCTTTTTCAGGTAACTTATAGGTAATAATAGTTTTTAAATTACTATAGGAATCTTTGAAATATGAAAAATTTTCATTTTTTGGGTATTTCCACATTCAAGATTTTTTTTCTTTCTCTACCCGGTTCAAATATTTTTAATTTATTGCTTTTGGAAAATATTTTCTTTATATTGTAAAAGAAATCCTGTGCACATTATTCCAGCAGGGGAAAAAGTATTTAGGGGCCATCTCAAACCATTAATTGTAATGAAATTATAAATTTTCTTATTCTATTCCTGATAATATGACCAAACAAATTTATTTTTGTTTTATCAATTTTAGGGGTTATTCCTCTATAAATAACAAATACTTTCGAGGGGTGAAAGAATTTTTCAGCTTAAAATTTGTCTTTATTAAAAATTGAAAATGAAGAAAATTCATGTTCAGACCTAATACAGTCTAGCACTCTCAGCTCGCAGAAATTATTACAAAACATTTTTGTCATGAACATATTGCTTAAAATGTGTTGCTTCGAAAAAAGTAACTAAACGTTTCCAAATCATTCCCGCGAGACGAAAGTACTGCCATCAAATTGCCACTTTATAACGTCAAAATTCTAGTACCGATTGTCCCGCTTGGGAAAGATTGAAACTTTGCAACACTCAATCGTTCCCAATCGTGCACACACGATTAAGAAACACGATTAAAAACAATTCAAATTTCCTTCCATAGTTCTGAATTGTTTTCAATTGATTATTTCTAGAAGCGTTACACATTGGAAAATGAAATGAAATCGCCATTAAGAGACTGTATAATATTAAATTTCATCTACAGGCATATTGATCAGTTGTTAGCAGTCAGATAATTCCACTTTACACAAATTAAAAATAATTTTGGCAGTGATTTTTCATTCTAAATAATGAAACATAATATTTTCGTTCACTCACAACATAAATTAATCTAGTCTTCAAGGGGAAAACTTTAATCAAGCGAATAATTAACAAACCTAACCTAGAAGCAGCTGCACTCATGTTAAAATTCTAATATTCACATCAGAACCACTCTAAGTTAAAATCAAGCTATGGTCTGTTACACAACAAAACTACCAATTGTTTAATCAATGGGAGTTTCGATTTTTCTGTTGTTTCCCCAAAGAATGACGGCTCTCAGTCCTTCCCTTCTGATGATCGGTTTTAGCGTATTTGAATATTCGCGCATTCTGCTCCCTCCTTCCTGTTAGTATTAAGTTACGCCACTCGTGACGTGACGAACAGACCCCGGGACGAGGTCCAGTCCCGCGGTCAGTTTGTCAGTTGATCTACGACCGGTGCTCAGCGAGCATCTCGCTCTGCCGGTAGCACCGGCCATCGGGGTGTTTGTTCTCCGGTTCGCGGAAGGCCTCACCGCTCAGTGCCTTCTTTCATTCATGGTTTCAGAAATCACCTTCTTTATTGTATTCTTCAGGATAGAATTATCTTCCATTATTGGATATCTTTAGGTTTCTTTAAACAAATAAATTTGTGTAGTTAATTTTAAATCTAACCGATAAATTGGATACCTATAAGAAAATAAGAGATTTCAATGAAGAAAATTAAGTTAAAATATAAAACTTGAAAATCTGAATTTCGTGATTATATAATTTTGTATACGACGAAAAATAAGTTGATGAAAAAAATTGTCATAATCATTATTTGGTTCTTAGTAGTTATAGGGGAAATTTTTGAAGATTCTACAGTGCGAAAGTAGCCGAGCGTAAAAGTTACCGACTTCCGAGCGTTAGATTGAGTAGATAGGTTTTAGGGTCAAATCTCTGTGATACACGAGAAATTTTATTTGTTATGTTTGTGCTAAAATTCGATATATTTACTGATTACGAACAAGTTATAATATAATTGTGCAGAACCTTAACAGTATTTTTTTTATTTGCAATATAGTTAAGGGAATGTGATACTTAGAAAATTATAAATTTTAGCAGTATTAGGTTCCCTGGCTTTTTTCCTATAGTAATAAAGATTTTGCCTTAAAAATTTGGGGAATGATAGCGAACATGCTAGCGGACGTTCCCGAACTCTTCTGTCGTGGAATAATTTTAGCAAATTTCATTTTGCTGAATTTGATTAATATGTGTGTATTTTGAGGTACAACAGAGACTGACATTATCGGAATGGCAGATACCTCAAAAACGAATCCTAACCTCCAAATAGTGCACATAGAGAAAATTTTTATTCAGCAGAATAAAATTTGTTTGCTATTATCCCTCCAAAAAGAGTTCGGGACGTCAGTTGTTCTATTTTATAGCATCTCCAAATACAGTTTTTAAAATTTTCAATTTTTGTGGACAAAAACCCCGGGGAACTGAACCCGATTTACCACACGACGAAGTGTCACATGCCCTTAAGGACTCGCATCAAATAGATCCCAATTAGAAATTCAATAGAAAATACGTTTAGGTGCTGAGCAGATAAATATCAGTTAGAAACCGAATAGAAAAGCCAATTCGGATCCACGTAGGATCCGATAGGTAATGCATTGCGAGTACCTAATATAAAACACATCAGATCCTAATCATATCCAGTTTGTTGAAAGTTTCTATATACCAAATTCAAAACCATATAGAAAGGGGATACAAAACCCGCTTTCACAGGTAATGGAACCTAATAGAGGGCACACATACTAGGTTGCTATATAGTGTTCTATTAGGGATGTTTACTAGGGCCTTCTTCTGTCTCAAATCATCTTTGTAAATTTCTCAAATATAATTCAAGGAACTTTTCAGGGTGGTCCCGTTGTCAAAGGGTTCCTCAAGGGTACCTTTTAAATTCTCAAGGGTTTAGATCCGTAATCGGACCCTTTCAATTCCTAAAGGTCCAGAGCCGAACTATGAACCTTGAGAATTGAAAAGGTTTGTGTCTGGACTCAGACCTAAAGAATTTAAAGAGTTCGGATCCGAACTCGTACCCTTAAGAATTTCAAAGGTCCAGTTTTGGAACCGGACTTTGAGAATTGAAAAGTCCGGTTACGGATCTGGACCCTTGAGAAGTTAAAAGGTCTGGATCGGGACCCGCACCCTTAATAGTTTTAAGGGTCTATTCCGGACCTGGACTCTTAGGGAACCCTTCAAACTTTGGTCAAACCTAAAAGATTCCAATCCCTGGTCAATTGATCTATTTTTTGTTTTTTGTAAGATTGAAGTTTGGATCAATTATAAAAATGAAACAATGCACACTCTGCATCACTTTACTTCGTCGTCTCAGATCATTTATCAATCTGAAGTTAGCAAACTAAGCAAGACGGAAACTGGTACTAAAATAGACTATTCATGAGATCATATCAAAACGCCCAAAAAAGGATACCGGATTAAAATGAATGTCTAGTTTTTACTGTGAATTTTCATGTTTTGGTGGTTCAACCTATACATATTCAGCAAAAACGTCAATTACAACTAGTAAATATGTATTATTATACGTTTTGAAAAATCTAAGGTCAACAAGGTCACATTCTCCAACCTCAATATTAAATACAGTATATGACCGTCTGGGATATTTATGTCTTATTTGTTTGTGCATGGTATACGCATCTTGTTCCTCAAGCCATTCATGAAACTTGCGTTCAGTGTGTACTCGCTTCGTCTTTTCAACAAGTCGATAAGCACCTGAATATGCCGGAGCATTTACAGGAGTATAGTAAAGTTGTTTTAAACTATAAATTAAAAGTTCAATATTATTACTATCTATTGTATCTATCTATCGTATTATTACTATCTATTCGCGAATATCTGGCCATAAAAGAACCACCAGATTGTTGTGGGTCCTTTTTTGGTTTTCGTGTAATTATTCTTCTTGCTTGTTTTGCTGGTACTATCTCGCACTTATTTTCAAAAATCAATGTTCGATACATACGAGTACCATCCATTGCAAGTACACCTTGCTCGTCCCTGTTAATGCGACTAGTCGGTTAATTACTGAGATGACGTAACAAAAGATTAGAATGGCGTTGGTAACGTACAGGTACACTATCCCTAACTAACACAAGGCAATGTACACTGAAAAAAAGATTTTTTGGAACTAAAAAAATGCATTCACTTGAATCCTATTTATTAGCATCAAGAAAATATTCTTTAACAGTAGTATTTTTTATTTAAATCAGGCAAATATCTTTTGTTGATCTCAAGAAATGAATTCTTTGACTATATTTTCTTGATTCAAATAAATATTTCTTACATTCAAGAAAATTATTTCCTTCCCTGCTGGAAGTAAATGGAAAGAGTCCCTATCCCTTTGAATCATTTTCTATCTCTAAGATTGGAATGGAAAGAAACGATGTATCCATCTTTATCCCGTGTCTATCCCTTCTATCCTTGTCTACCTTTCTTTCAATCTACGATCACCTCTATTCTTTTGAATCACAATCTTCCTATCCATGTCTACCCGCCACTTATCCACCTGAATATATTTCTTTCCACTCCCTATCCCTATCCTAGTATTTCTATCGAAATGAATTCTTCGCTTATCCACGGCTCTTTTTCTAATCGTTAGTGTATCAAAAATCTTGTCCATCTTTTTTAATCCCTATCTTATCTAATTGAATAATTTTCTATCTTTTCTGAAATCTAAGATAGCCCTATCTTCTTGAGTCCCAGTCTCTGTCTAAATGTATCCACAGCTCATCCGCCTCTATCCGTGTCTATCCTTTTCTGTCCGCTATGCAATATAAAATCTTGTCTTTCTTTTTTAATCCCTATATTCCTATCTATTTAAATCTTTTTCTATCTTTTTTAAAATAAAAGTCAGTCCTATCCTTCTGGATCCCAGTCTTTCTATCGACATGAATCCTACGCTTATCCACGTTTATTATTTTTTATCCGTTAGGCAATCTAAAATGTTGTCTATCTTTCTTAATCCCTATATTCCTATCCAATTGAATCCTTTTCTATCTTTTCCGAAATATAGGATAGCCCTATCCTTCCGAATTCTAGTCGCTCTATCCAAACGAATCCTACTCTTATCCACCTCTATCCTTTACCATCCATTGGGCAATCCCAAATTTCGTTGATCTTTTTTAATCCATATATTCCCATCCAAGTGAATCTATTTATATCTTTTTTGAATTATAAGATAGACCTATCTTCTTGAACCCCAGTCTTTCCATCCAAATGTATCCACAGCTTATACATTTCTATCCTTTTCTATCCATTATACAATACAAAAGGTTCTCTATGTTTTCCAATATCTATCTTCCTATCTAATCGAATCCTTTGCTATCATTTTTCAAATATAAGTCAGCCCTAACTTTCTTAATCCCAGCCCTTCCATCGAAATAAATCCTTCGCTTATCCACCTCTATTCTTTTCTATCCCTTAGAAAATACAAAATTTTGTCTATCTTTTTTAATCACTTACTTCCTAACTAATTGAATCTTTTTCTATCTTTTCACAAATATAAGATAGCCCTATACTTCTAAATCCTAGTCGTTCTATCCAGGCGAATCCTCCGCTTATCCACCTCTATCCTTTTCCATCCATTAGACAATCCCAAATTTTGTCTATCTTTTTCAATCCCTGTCTTTCTATCTAACTGAATCCATTCCTATCTTTTCTGAAATATAAGACAGCCCTATCTTCCTGAATTCCAGTCTTTCTATCTAAATGAATCTTCTCCTTACTCATTTTTTTTTGCCATCCATTAGACAATCCCAAATTTCGTTTATCTTTTGTCCTCCCTTTCGCTTCCTATCAAATTAAATCTTTTCCTATCTTTCTTTAACTATTATTCAGCCCTATCCTCTGAATCCGAGGCTTTCCATCGACATGATTCCTCCACTTATACACCTCTATCCTTTTCTATCCATTGGGCAATCCAAAATGTTGACTATCGTTTTTAAACCCCATCTTCATATCTCATCAAACCTTTTCCTACATTTTCTCAAATATAAGTCAGCCCTGTTCTTGCGAATCCCAGTCTTTCTATTCAAATGTATCCGAAGTGATGGTGAATGCGAAAAATATTTTAAGTCGCTCGCACCTAGGTTTGGAGAGGTGGTGAACGACATAGTTGGATTTTCAACTAAAAACGATACATTTATAACCAATAATGAAATAGTTTCATTTTCAGTTAAAAAATAATGATTTTAACCAAAAAAAGGAGATTCAATAAAATAGTTCAATTTTTCACGAAATAAATTAATTTTCAACTGAAAAAGATAAATTTTAAGAATGGAACACTTGAATATTCAGTTAAAAAATAATAATAATTTGCAACAGAATCAGTAAATTTTTTATCTTTTTAAAATAAGAAGAATAATATTCTACAAAAAAGGTGAATCTTCAAAGAAAGACATGAAGATTTTGAACTAAAGAAGATAAATTTTTAACCGAAAATGGAATGGGTAAATTTTCACGTAATTAATTCTCAACAAAAAGAAACTAGTTAAAATAGATGAATTATCAACAAAAACAAAATCAATTTTCAAAAGAGAAGAATTTTCTAACAAAAACAAGCATTTTCAACTAAAAAAATAATGTTTTAATGAAAATTTTAATATATAAATTTTCAACCAAAGAATTGAATTTTTAATCAAAATAAATTAACTTTCGAACAAGAACAATTTACTTCTACCAAAAAAGGTGAATTTTCATTTAATTAATTACAAAAAAAATAGTTTCCACCAAAATAGTTGAATTATCAACATAAACAAAATTAATTTTCAAACAAGAAGAATAATTTTCTACCTCAAGTATGAATTTTCAACTAAAATAAAAAGTACATGTTTTAACTGAAAATTTTAGTATATACTTAAGTTTTCAGTCTGAAAAATTAATTTTCAGCGAAAAAGAAACAAACAAATTTTCAACCAAAGAAATTATTTTTCAACGAAAAAGATGCATATTCAACAACAACAACAAAATAATTTGTAACGAAAAAGACTCACTTTAAACGAAAAGAGAGGAATTTTTATTAAAATACATGAATTTTTAACCAAATGATTTATTTTTCAACTAAAAAAGATCAATTTCTATCAAAAATTGGAATAGCTCCATTTTCATTTAATTACTTTTCAACGGGGAAAAAAACTAATTTTGCCCAAAATAGTTAAATTATCAACAAAATTAATTTTCAAATAGTAAGAATAATTTTATACCAAAAACATGAATTATCATCTGAAAAAGATACATGTTTTGAATACAAATTTTAGTGTTTACTTGAGTTTTCAGTTTGAAAAATTAATTTTTAGCCAAAAAGAAACAAACAAATTTTCAACCAAAGAAATCATTTTTCAACTAAAAAGATGAATTTTCAACCAAAAAAATGATTTTTTAACCAAAAGGATTCATTTTCAATGAAAAGAGATGAATTTTCATTAAAATACATGAATTTTCAAGCAAATGGTTGATTTTTCAAATAAACGAGATCCCCCTAACCTCTCCCATTATTTGGCCCACGGCGTGCAGACATCTTGATAGCTGACGTCACAATTTATTCAAAGGATACTCCCGATGGGCATGTGCATAAGCAGAGCTTAGAGTACGGCGGCGTCACCGGGTATTGTTTTTCTGTTATCAATTCGTGGGGTTATACCCCATTTTGTGCATATGATAGTTCAAGTGCTTGTGCCCAGTTAGGATCTGTACCTCTGTCCTTAAATCTTTTTTGGGTAAACCCAGGATGTCCCTGGCTCTGTCCATCCTATGGGTATAACCCAGGATGGACTTCGCCTGACGGCAACCCTGGATCTGCTCTCAGTATTCCCGATGTTTTGTTCGGATCCAGCTTCTAATAGCCAAACCGATACAGCAAGACGCTATTCCCAGTACCGGTTCTGGTCCTATGTATTCACTTGCTGCGCCGTGTTTTGCCAGCCCTTTCATTGCCCTTGATACCTGTGTGACCAGGGACCCATATGAGAGCCACATTGTTTCTTTCTGTAAGTTAGTTTAATGCCTTTTTGCATTCCCAAACCAGTTCTGATGTTATGTCTGATTTACCTAATGCAGTTAGTGTCGTTTGGCTGTCGGAACAGATAGTAAGCTGTCTGCCAGCAGCGTTTCCTTCTATCAGTGTTTCAGCACAGCGAAGGACGGCTAGGAACTCCGCCTGAAAGACAGTAAACATGTCGACCAAGTGGTATCTCTATCCCTTTCCCTCTCTTGCTGTCATAAATTCCTGCCTCTGAACCTTTCTGACCCCTGGAGCCATCTGTATACCAGATTTCCCCTTGGAGGAGTGGGTTAAAATTTGCTTTGCACGGATCCCTGCTTGGGATACAGACGTGGAAATCTTTGGCAAAGTTGAAGCGTTTTGTTATTTTATCTTGCCTCATCTGTAGAATCAGCAATGCACTGATATCACTCGGGAGCCTAGTGTGCGTAAATCTGGGCTCACGTTGGTGAATCAACTGCATATTGTCGTAAGAAATCTTGACGTTGTGAGGGTTGAAGGACGTTACTCGGGACAAGCTGCAGTTTTCTGGTTCCTGAATGATTACCATAGGAATCCTTTTCAAAAATCCAAGAAACCGATCTTTTCCTGCTGTTTGATTCGCTTGCTATGACTGTGGCATACGGACATTGTTTTTTATGATTAGCTCGAAAGCAATTTTTCGGCATTCAACACTGCTCACACCGAAACACATTTGTGAGCAACGGATGAGGTACTTACTGAGCATTCTCCCGTGTTCTTTCGGAAAAATTCGACGTTTTTTGAAATCAGCAGTTAACTTTGTCTCTTGTCCTTCTTTTATTTTCGTGACGTAACGGCGAAAAGTTGGATAAGGAATGTTGTGAGCTTTAGCTGCTTGACGAATGCTGTACCATCAGTGAAATGAGAATGCATTACTGCTCTCATGCGTTCACTCGTAGTTAAACCAATTTTTGTTCTTCGTTTATAATTTTGCACCATTTTAAGGTCTTAATTAGGAAAACAAGAAAATAGAAAAATTGACTTGTGGTTCAAGTATCCCCACAAAAATTGGTTTATGTACCCCACAGAACATGACCAGATTACAAGCGTTCTCAAAGACGTCAACAATTTTTTGAATAATCGGGATTATGATGGATATCACAGAACATGAATGAACTTACGGTGGTGTCGGATTATATCGAGTTCAGAAAAACAGTCGTCAACAACAAACTTTTTCCGAAAAAACGGTTAGGCACAAATGTGAGTATTTCAGACACACAACACGCTTCTACATAAATGAGAAAGGCAAAACACGTTTGGCGCTTCTACAAATTCGTGTGAAGTTAGCTCAATGGTAGTGCTAACAGCACGTAAAAAGGCGGCGTAAAAAGTTCTGAAGGACTAGAAAATATCTTAAGTGGTTCACCTATTCCCGTGGCTCAAGTATTCTCTCTCCCCTACATACTGAAAATTATAATTTAACATCAAAAGTGATTAAACCAAACTTGCGATTGTCATAAAATGAATTCAAAGTCCTCTTGACGGTTCAAAATGGGAAAATTTAGAATTATAAACCTTTGAAATTCAATTATGCTGAAAAACATTGAAAATCGAAAGTAATTCAAAATGGGAAACATTCAAAGTGAGAAAATGTCTACCACAGAACTTAGAAAATGAAACAAGTCCGAACTTCATTTGAAACGTAGAAAATTTTTAGTCATCAAGAATTTTAACGATCGGACTAAAATAAAAAATACAAAACATGATTGCTATACATATGTCTTCAATGTTTGAAGTTGAAAATATTGAGCCGTTCAAATCAAAATTGTTTTCCTTCTTAAAGTTGAGTTTGAAATATTCAATATTTTTGAATATTTTCAACAACAAAATTTTCTTCAGTTCTAAAATCTTGTCAGTCTCAAGGCTTTAATTTGATCAATTATTTGCTCGATTGTTCGTTGATTGAAATTTATTCTGAAGGCATTTAAACTGAAAATGATGCAACTATCAAGTATTTCAATTCGATATTTCAAAGAAATTGAATCCACAAATAATTTTGTACGTTCAAAATTGAAACGAAACCATTTAGAATGTTTGAATCTGAAATTATTGAAGGGTTTCGTAGTTCTAGCAAATAAAAATTATCCCGGTCTATAATAGCAACCTATATTGTTATCTATGTAAATAAGAAATTCTGAAATTTCAATGTTCAAATTGAATTTTTTTGGCAGATTATAAATCTTTTTCTGATCAAGATGAGTAGATAATATTAGAACCGCAGGGTTATTTCATCAGAATAGAATGAAGCAAGCTCAAAATTTCATTCAAAGTATAATAATATACAGCCAGATGGAAAATGTGTAATGAATAATAATACTGCGAATAAATAGAAGAAAATTTTTTCACAATTACACATTTTTGATATGTCTTATCACAAAAGTAGACTAAATTATCAAAAAATTGAATATAACATCCTAAATATTTCAATCATTATTTTTCAAACTCACGGAATAATGAGTGACGACAATTTTCTCATGGCTTCCAGTCTGCATATTTTGAAAAGGATAACATTTTTCCTATATTAATTTGAAACTAAGTCTATCTAAATTACGAAGATTATTTTTCATTTTCGTAATGGATGAAACCGTAAAAGTATCATATGAATTAAAATGAAATTGTGATTCACAGAAAACTTATCAAGAGAAGTTTTTTTGAATTCCTGAAAACTCGATTATACCACAATTTTCATTTTTCCATCATTTTTTCGTATTTTTATTTTGAGCCTTCTTCTATTCTTTCAACTACTTGGCAGCAATTTGCAACCGCGAATAATAATAAGCAAGACAATCCACGCAAAAGAAGATAACTTTGGGAAGTGTTGCTTGTGCAGGTGATCACGTCGCCATTGAGCAGCTAGCTGTTTAACTTTCAGATGCCCGATGTTCTGGAAATTAAAAGCTGCAATGTTTGAGGGGGCATACTATTCAACTCTACAGTTGTAAGCGTAGAATAAGATGTTAGTCCTGTTTTGAAAATATTCGCGGAATTGCGTAACCTGAGTGTCACACAATTGACAAACATCCATGATCCCTCTGCCCCCAAGTTTGCGTGGCTTGTTCTTTGCACTGAGGCCGGACGCCAGTAGCAGACTAAGGCAACCCAAAAAAAGAGTCTCATGCACCTGTACAATTCAATATTAGTCATCGCCTCAATTACAGCGCGATTATCCCGCATTAGTGGAGTATTTATCTCTTCACGGAACAGATGCTGTTTCTGCATTTGTCCAAACCTAGAGACATCCTGATGTCATAGGGGAACTGCATCAAGATATTAAGTAAGCTGATCAGTTTCAACTCTAAGCTTGCATTAACCTTTATGTCCTCCATTTACAGGAGGTGAGGGTGTTGAGTCTACGCCACATTTACCTCAATTTTGAACCCATAGGACGTGGTGTTGAGTGTCCAACTTAATAATTTTGATTCTAAACAAAACCATAGTGCGCTGAATAAATCGCCTTGAAAGATTCTTAGTTTAATGGTTAGGGAGCTGGAATCCCTCAACACACCACGAGTAAAACATTTATTCCTTCTGCATCGTGTGTGCATAGCGTTGTCCAGCAACAAGATGACGCGACGACAGATCTTATATGACTCAAGGACCTCAAGTAAATAATCGTAGGGAATTGAGGGAAACACCTGTTGGTATATAATGTAGTCCATGTGCAAATTGCGTTCGTGGTGTTTCGCGTGCAACACAACCACACTGTCAATCCTGTCTTGGTCCTTGCTGTCACAGGAACTTCAACAGCAACCTTTTTGTTCTTCGGAGTGGACGTTGTCTCACGTGAGATACTTATAGAGGTTCGAAGGGCAAGTGATTGGTCGTTAATCACTAGGGCTATTATCATGTACCTTTTTGGGAATCATATACGTTAGTGATTTCGTCATGGAAGACGGCAAGTGATCTGGGTTCTCTAAAATGTTTTTGAAGAGGTCTAGTACGAGAGCGGCGTAGAGCCTTCAGGTGTTTGTACAAGAATTTTTACACTAAACCCAAACCCGACACTTTCCATTTCATAGCCCGCTTCAGGATGCGAGATTCTTTTTACGCTGAGATGGATAGATTATCCACCCCAGGCAACCGTATAAATCTGCCCTTTTCTAGATGGAGCCACGTAATGTCCAGTTGACTAGACCTGTGAGTACCTCAGATGCTGCACCAATAGCAACCGAAATATCACCTTTATATGGCGTATTAGCCACTGAGACCGATTGCCCTTTCGAATTTAGTAAAACTGTTCTATTTTTGCTCTTATTTTACGTATCCCGCCTTAAACTCAGACTGAGAGCCCGGACTTAGAGTTTTATGCTCATCTCCCTTGCAAACGCTACCACAGCGCAACACGCGAAAGTCCTCACCTGCAGCAAACTTATTTCCTGCTGAAAGAACAGAGGCAGTATCTCGGTGTTCAAGCTTCCACCTCACCGGAGCAGGTCATTGTGGACTCCTAATTCCGGCAGACCGTTTCTTATAGATGGTTCTTGATCTCCGAATTCTAGGATGGTATTATTGAAGCATACCTGAAGACGCAGGCTTCCCTCATTGAGATCTTCCATGACTTGAACAGGGGAAGGGCAGGCTTGGGCGACTGCAAGAATAACGACTGTCGACCATAAGACACCCGCCTGCTACATCCCCCAGATCCTGCTTCCGCTCGTGCATAGCGTTTCATGTCACGGGCATATGAACCACCTCTTTTGCCGCAAATGCGGGGTGCGATGATGCTAGTTGTTGTCGCACCTGGTTTTCGACTTTACTTATTCCGACGTGGGATATAAGGTTGCACAGCCTGATGTATTTCAACTAATCAGCTCTGTGGGCTAGCTCGGGCTGAACACTCACGAAAAGGCAATGTTGTTCTCCCTACACGGTTTCTTCCAGAGCCTTCGTCCGAAAGGGGCATCTGATCACATATCCATTCATTTCCGGCGACCACTTGATCCTGTTTTTCGTTTGCGTGCCTTGGAGTCGCTTGCGAAAGGCAGTCTCAATCTCAGATCTCATTCGGTTGATGGTTCTTCTGAGAAAAACGTTCTTGTCTATAATTTGTCGCCTTCGTTGTACAAGGTCATCTTCAGTTACTGTCCTTATTTCCGGAAAATTCGTTACTAATTTTTGGAGAAAAGCCATCCCGTCAAGCGAAGTTGTGGTCGCTTCCGTCGCGTGTTCGAATTATCCGCGCAGTAAAGTATTCATCAAAATAAGTTTAAAAGTTGATGCGCTATCGTGCATTCCTCTGAAAGTAGTCGGCCGGGGCCCCCAACAGACACATTTTCTGCAGGTGCAGCTGATATGAACCTTCCTTTCCCGTGACAAAAATTAAAATTCTTCACAAAAAGTATCTGTTGAAAGTAAAAATTGTAAACCTTTTCAAAAACTTCCTTTCCCGAAGTCAAAATTACCATTCTTTACTAAATTTCATGTTCCAAGCTAAATTCTAATTATTTTCTGAAGCAAATCCATTTTTTGATTGAAAATGTAACCATTTCGTTGGAAATTTCACTTTTTCTGGAAAAATCAGTTTTATTGGTTATAAATTCATTTTTTTATTTGAAAGTTTAGTTATCAGGTTGAAAATGAATTTTTCCAACATAAAATTCAAATATTCTACTTTTAGTAGAAAATTCAGATTTTTATTTGAAAATTCAACTACATGGCTGGAAATTGAACTACTTCATCAAAAATTAATTTTGTTTCGTTTGCAGATCCTTCATTTGCGATGAAAATGGTTGGGTTGAAAATGGCTCAATTTGTTGAAAATTCATTTCTTTAAATGAAAATTTAATTGTTTCATTTTCATTGAAAATTTGTATTTCTCAGTTGAAAATGAATATATTTGGTATAATTTATTTTGGTGTAGGAAACTAACACTTTCCATGAAAATTTATCTTCTTGGTTGACAACTGAAATATTTTTTAAAAAATTTAACAATTTAATTAGAAATTAATTTATTTTGGTTGAAAAGTTCGTTTCCTTTGGAAAATCAATATTCCTGGTTAAAAGTTCATTTACCTGGTTGAAGTTGAGCTATTTTGTTAAGAACTAATTTTTTGATTGAAATCGACCTATCTTAAGCCTTATCCTGATTGTTTTTGTTTGTAAAAAATTAATTTTATCATCTAACTAAAAAGGCAGCTTTTCCACTTTTGGGTAAAAATGTATCTCTTTCATTCCAAAATTCAAATTCTTGGGTGAAAAATCATGTGCTTTGTCGACTATTCGTCTTTTTGGGTAGAAATGGATTTTCTGGGTTAAAAATTCATATTCTTCATTAGAAAATTTACTGTTCCAGCTCGGATTTTTTCTTTCAAATTCCCTATTTCAAGTCATAATTATAATTCTTTTCGAAAATCCCCTGTTAAAATCCAGAATTTTAATTTCTTTCAAAAAACTCCTGAAATATTTGAACTTAGTTGGATTTTTTTTTATTTTCCAATCCTGTAAATGTGATATCCTTAAAATCCTTTGCAATCTTTAAAAATTAGAAATCTGTGAAATTCAATGAGTCTTTCAATTTTCTACGATATCTATTCAAATATTTGGAAATTTTATGGCAGGATGTCTACCTAAATTTTAAAAAAATTTCTTAGAATTACCGGGGTTTTTTTAGGTATCTTTAAATTTTTTCGGGTACAATTATCTTCAGTTCAAGTACTCAGTACTTGAACGGTTTTAATAGTAATTAATTAATTAATTAAAAATTATTTAATTTGTGCAGTTAACTTTATAATATTAGACAAGTATTTTTCTAATGGTACAAGTTTGAATTGGATTTCAATCTGATTCTGAATTTCATGGATATAATTAATAGTTTAAACAAAGTTTTATATTATTTTTGTATATGAATATATTCAACACATTAAGATTATGTATAAAATATATTATCCTTAAATTAGTGACAATGATCGAAAGAAGTTAGATTTAAATACGTATGAAGAGAAATCTTTATTACGTAATAAAATTTTATTAATCACATTAATAAATTGTGAATTTTTCCTTGTCTGCACGTTTCGAGAATATTGAACATTCAGGGTTATTTCATCACCAAAGAATTAAGTAACATAACAGTCTTATTTGATCTATGATAAAACAGAGAAATCAGAGATATGTTTCACGTGTCTAATACGACGAAAAATAATGCTAATAAAAAGAAGAATATTCTTTCAAGAATAAAAGTTTGCCATTATTTGCTATTAAAAACATCAGACTAAATTATCAAATAATTACCTATGGTATCTTGAATATTTTAGTTGTTATTGTTTAAACTTATAAAATAATTATTGTGAATCTGCATATTTTTTAAAGGATTACATTTTGTTTATATTAATGCAAAGCAAACTCTATTTAAATAACTAAGAATATTTTTGTTTTCCTAATGGATACAATTGCCAATTTATTTTGTTCCATTTAGTAATGAAAAGTGGTGAAATAATGTGTGACCGTAAAACTTTAATAATCATTGGAACAAAACAAATGAATTCTCAATTAAGTACTTCAATATTTATGAAAGAGACGACTTTTCAATAACAAAAATAAATAATTAAATGCCAATTATTCGAAAAGGTTAATTTTCCATAGCAAAATAATAAGATTTAAAAAAGACTTAAATTTTCAACCAAGGAAGTGAATTTTTAACAAAAAAGATAAATGTTCAACCAAGAATATTAATTAACTAACAAAAAAGCTGACCTTTAACATTATACATTCATTTTTCAGAAAATTGTTACATTTTTAAACAAGAAAATGAATTTTCAACTGAAAAAAAAATTTCAACTTGGTTCTTAATCTTGGTTGAAAAACAAATTTTAATAAAAAAGAACAAGTTTTCAACAAAATAGTTAAATTTTCAACAAAAAAGGATAAATAAATTTCCAATAGAAAAGATGAAATTGCAATCAAGTAGATTAATTTTTTTCCCAAAATGGATGAACCATTATTAACAAAGTACACGAACAAATTTGTTGATTCTCCGTAAAACATTTGGATTCTCAAAAAAATTTAATTGCTAAATTCTTATTTGAAATTTGATTTCCAATAATAAACGAACTTTTAGTATGATAGTTGAAATTTCGAAAAAGGAAATAAATATTTTTTTAAAAATATTAATTTTGTACCGGATAAGATTAATATATAATACAATTCATGAATTTTTAATAGAATATTTAACTTTTTAACCAAAGAAAACAATTTTCAACTAAAAGGATGATTTTTTAACGAAAAAATCGCATTTCCTACCAAAAAGGACGAATTTTTAAGACAATACATGAATTTTCAACTAAAAAAAAACATTTCCAGCAAAAAATAGAATAGTTATATTTTTAGCGAAGAAAATTAATTTTTAACTATGAAAAAAATGATAAACCAAAGAAATGAATTTTCAACAAAAAAGACAAATTTTTCAAGAAAACAATTATGAATACTGTACCCGGAAAGACGATTTTTCAACAAAATACATGAATTTTAAAACAAACAAAAATGATTTTTCAAAAAAATGGTTAACTTTTTAACAAAAAGTTTTGAACTAAAATTTTTAACAAAAGAAATAAATTTCCACCCGAGAAGAGGAACTTTTCAAAAAAAACAAACAAAAACATTAATACTCCACCACACATAACAATTTTTCAACAAGCAACAAATAATTAAAAAAATGCTAAATACTAATAAAATAGAACCAATGAGCTTTTAAGATATAAAACAAATTTTTGGGGGTGATATTCAGAAAGTAATTATGTGTATTCTATAGCTAATTGTGAAGAGAAATGTTTTCTGAACAAAATTTACAAAAAAGTTTTTCTTCTTGTGGGAAATAGTTGTTAAACTTTGTGGGGCTTGAGGAAACCTTAAATACAGTTGAATAAAAAAACTGATGTTTTTTGTCGATCTGAAAAAATTTGAGGGTGATATGCATGAAAATTCGAGGAGTAAAAATGTGCAATGCATTTTTCGGTTTCCCCATTGCATCATATATTGGTATCTATGGGAATAAGAAATCAAGAAAATTTCAATCTTGAAATAATAATAAATGAATAAATAATTTGTTTCAAGTATTTTGAATTTTTTCTTATCTACATCATTCAAAAATATTAGAACTTCAGGGTTACTTTATCAGCAAAGAACGAAATTATGAAACAATTTTATTTGAACTGCGATAATAGAGCCAAACTGAAGATTTGCTTCACGTATTTATTGCCCAGAAAAAAATTAACTATTACATTTTTTTGGAAATAAAATTTCAAATCGTAACATTGAAGGTTTCAATGTTAATTTTTGCAATTAGAACATTTCTAATTCAATTTACTTTTTGATCAAAGTGCTGAATTTGGTTGCATAAATAAAAATTAAACAATTATTAATTTGAAACGACTTGACATACAACTATTTTAAATTCTAATGTATAAAGTGTTCAGTTGAAAGAAAAATTGTAATTTTTTTAATATTAGAATTTCTTGAAATGGTATAGTCTTGAACATTCACAAATTTATTGGTTTATTCTAAAAATTAGAGCATTAGCAATTATAGCATAGAATTATATATATTATATACTCTAGTTTTATTTATGATTCTTGAAAAGTTGTGTAAGCATAAGTATCATTGTTTAGCAAATGATAGTAGAAATCATTAGTACATAATGAGATTGTATCATTTCATATGGCCTCATTATTTACATTTTCAGGACAAATAGTTAAAATTTTGAAGATTTGATTGGCATAGAACTGGAAAATGGAAGGGATTATATATCCGTCTCTTCTTTCTTCGCAAAACCAGAGAGTATAAAATGAAAATGAACACCCATCTTTTCACAGTTCTTACGAAAAGATTTAATTAAACTTTGTTTCTCGAAAAATTAGAATTCTGCTTTCTTCAGTAATTTGTTTTGACCCCCTATCCAGTAAGTATTATTCATCATTATTCATATTATTATTATACAAATAAGTCATTTCCCTTTCGGGCACATTGGAATCCAAGGTCTTTTATTTCAGGCGTCATTCGCTCTACTGGCATTCTTTTTATAAATTATTGGTTGCGACTCTTTTATGTCCTGGCATACTTCTCTAGCTTCCTTCACGTCCATGCATTTTTTCATTCAAGCTCTCCTGTTACGATGGCTTCTTACTTCTTTTCTGACTAAGATCTAATTGACATATTCCAACCATTCTTTCCACGGCCTGCCTCTGGGCACGCTGCCATTTTCTTTACCTTCATATACTCGTTTCGTTAGACGTTCGTCTTTCATTCTTTCAACATGTCCGAACCATCTTAACTGATTTCTTTCCCATGTGTCGAATATTGTTTTTTTTTGCACCACATTCTTTGAGGATTACTTCGCGAGATTTATTTTGCGAGTTGAAATCATGTCCAAGTGAAATGCTACCATCTGCCGATTCCCGGCCCAGCTCTAGACATGATAAAAAAATGAAAACCCAAAATGAAATGTTAGAATCAAAAAAATTAAAATAATTCAATTAAAAAATTATAGGTATCAGTGAAAACATTCATGTATTCAAAGTGTGTTTAGGAATCTTTGAGATGGCGTATCAAGGCAGCCTCCATCAGCTCAGTTTTTGAATCTTCAACCACTCTAATGTTCCTTTTGATATATCCCCCGGCCCCCGTTCCATCTCCACATAAGGGACGGCAGTCAAATTTTTTATTTAAAAAATTGCAGTATTGTTTCAAGTTTTCAGCTATAAAAAACTACATTTTAATAGAAAATTACTTATTACAAGTTGATATAAATTACTCATCTCCAAAATAGGCTTCAGGATTTTTCTATTTTTTTTTCCAATTTCCAGGTTGCATTTGAGTTACGCGATTAGCAATCTTTTATGAGCATGTTTGTATATAGAAACAGAATTGATAGAAAAAATAGTCAAACCTCAGAATTTAATATTAGGTTTCTTTCGCAATTTGTGATGAACGCCCGACTCCTTTGAACACTGATGCGAGACTATTTTTTTAAAGGGACAAAAGATGGTCATGTATTCAGAAGTTCTTGATTCATCTACTCTCAATATTTGTCAACATTTTATGAATTTAATACATGAATTATATATCTCTATAGAAAACTAGAAATTATTTCACAATTAATGTAATATTCACAGAGTTGCTACAAAATTCCCATTTCGAAACTCCCTGAATTTTTTTGACTTTTATCTGAACAATTTTTCATTTTCCGCGACTGTTATACATTTTTCTTTTCACGTATAAAAACAACCTCACACCTAAGAGATTAATATTGCTTATAAAATAGAATGCTGTTATCTAAATTTATTTTGAAGATTTGTAGAAACAAAAGTCATACTGATTTTTATGAGGGGTCATCCGAAAATTACGTGTGACGATTTAGAGAGGGAAAATGTCAAGTTGTAAAAATTTTCACGAAAAAAATAGTATTACATTTTCCACAAAATAGATTAATTTAAACAAATAATTTATTTTTCAACAAAGAAGAATGATTCTCTACCAAGAAAAACGAATTTTTATCAAAATATATGAAGCTTAAACTGAAGAAGATAAATTTGAGTTTGAGAATTGTTTGTCAGTAAAAAAAAACCAATTTTTTAATAAATGGTTAAATTTTTAACTAATCGTATTAATTTCGATCCAAAAAAAAAAAACAAATTTTAAATGAAGAAGATTTATTTTTTATCGAAAACGAACTTTTTTTTAAATACATGCATTTTCAACAAAATACTTCAATCTGTATGAAAATAGGATATATTTTCGAAAAACAATTGAATAGTTGAATTTTCAGTGAAAGGATGGAATATTAGAAAAAATTGAATTTTAACAAAATACTTCAATTTTCAACCAAATATATAAATTTTCAACCAAACAGATGAATATACAATCAAGAAGATTAATTTTCAAACAAAAAACTGATTTTTTGACAAAACACATACATTTTTAACAAAATAGTTGATTTTTAAACTAAATAGAAGAATTTTCAGGAAAAGAGTTGAATTTGCAACCAAGAAAGAATTGTCAGTCAATGAGAAAAAAAATTATCAAAAATGTGGAATTTTGATACACAAAAAACTCACCAAAAAATGAAGTATTACCCAAAAATAAACTTTTAATCGGAAAAATGAATTTTTTACCCAAAAAAGACAATTTAAACAAAAATACATTACCATTCAATCAAACCAAAAATGAAATACCTGAATTTTGAGCAAATATAAATTTTAAACTGAAGAAGCGAATTTCCAACCAAAAGAAATGAACGTTTAACCAAAAAGATGAATTTTCTACTGTAAAAGACGAACTGATTTTTTAACCAAGGAGATTAATTTTTCACAAAAAAAAATTAATTTTTAATGTATTAATTGCATATACGGTTGGAAAAGTTAATTTTCAATATCAGAAAGCGAAATTTGTTACAAAATAGTTGAATCCTCAAAAAAATAGATTTCAATTCAATCCAATAGTTGAATTTTCATCAAAAACATTCTCTAAAAAATAGAACATTTGAATTATCAGTTGAAAGAACCAATTTTGAATTAAAAAAACGAAATTTCAATCAAATAATTGAATTTTTAACCAAAGTAATGAATTTTCAACAAAAAAGATAATTTTCAAACTAGAAGATTAATTTTCTACCAAAGAGCAGAATTTTCAACAATATACAATAATTTTTAACAAAATACAATTATGTTTAACAAAATATGTTAATTTTTAACAAAATACATCTTTGACTTAAGGATGAAGAAAAAACAGTTGAAGTTTCAATTAAAAAGTTAGTTTTTAATTTGACCCAAAAAGATAAATTTTTAATCATAAAGATTAATTTTCCACCAAAAAAGAACATGACAAAAAAAAACACATGAATTTCCAACAAAATGTTTAAATCTGTATTAAAAAAAAAGGATTGTTTACTAAAAATTTGCCCGTTGCGTGGGCATTCTCATCGAGTTCATCGGTTTAGTACTACTTATTCAGATATTGCAAAGTAGTGTAAAAATTTTATTTTTCATTATAACATTAATTCATGATAATATGCATTGATATTAAAACAGATTTTTTTCACTGTCTTGCTTTTATAATTAAAAAAGGGCTCATACAATTAAAACAAATTTCTTGGTTAACATTCTATTGCACTCTGTGTCTTCTTTCCAAAACATGAATTTGTTCATTTTCAATAAATAACTTTTGTCAACTCATTTTTTCTCGTAGCTTGTGCCGTTTGTCTAAAAATTTATTCTTTTTATTTTTTATGTCGTCCTATTGAATTTTAATTCGAATACTGCAAACAGCTGTATACAGAATTTGCAAATCTTGAAAAAATGGTCTCAAAAATTTCGAAAATGGTTAAACTTTTTGAATATATGTCCAAAATAGCAAGTGGAAATTGGACAAAAACTGATCGGGTAAAATTGTAAACAAATCTAATACCTACTCTGGTGAGCATGTGAAAAATTAATAGAATTAGGATTAGAATTTATTTTTCTATTCTGTTATTAATTCAATATTCAATGACAATAAAAATCTCTACAGAATACTAAAATTTTTAACCGAAAAAATAAATTTGCTGCCAAAAATATGAATTTGCAATCAAGAAGATTACTTTTTTACCAAAAAAGATGAATTTTTACCGTAATAATTAAATTTTGAAACAAAAAAATGAATTTTTAACCCAAAAATACTAGTTTTAAACAAGATGAATGAATTTTCAACTGAAGCAGATTATTCTTCAATTAAAAATGGAATAGATACACTTTAGCTGAGAAAAGAATAATTTGTATGAGAAACAAACAACCCAATTCTCATATAAATTGATGCATTTTCAGCTAAAATCACGAATTTCCAACCAAAAAATTAATTAATCATAAAAAATGGGCATTTTCTACACAATACGTGAACCTTCAATGTAAGAAAATAAATTTTCAACAAAGAATGAAACAGTTAAATTTTAAGTTAATATATTAATTTTGAAAAAAACAAAATTTCAACGAAGTATATAAATTTTCAACCAAAAAAATTAATTTGCAACTAAAAGATAAATTTTCAACCAAGAAGAATAATTTTCTGCCAAAGAAGGATAATTTTCAACGAAATAGGTAAATTTTCATCAGGATGGATTCATTTCAAAATTTTAAAGAATGGCAGTTGTTACAAAATACTTGAATCATCAAACAAAGCAGATTACGTGAAAAATCCTTTTAATATTTTTTAATCCCATAAAATATTTCAAATCTTTTGAAATCCCTTGAAACTTTTCCAAACTCTTGAAAATTCATTGGAAATACCTTGAATATTCCTTGAAAACACCATAGAATCTTTAAAATCCTTTGTATTTCTTTCTTATAATAGTAGTAAATTCTTTAAAATCCCATGAAAATTTCGTTAAATTCCTTTAAATCAATCAAATTCTGAGAAATATATTGAAAAATGTATAATCTCGTGAAAATAATATGGAACCTTTTCAAATAGTCTAGAATATTTCAAATTTCTGAAATCGCTTGAAACTTTCAAGCTTTTGAAAATTCTTTGAATGTTTTTAAAGCTTTTGAAAATTTCTTGGAATTTTAAACATAACCTTAAATCTTTTCAATTCTTTGGAATCCGTTTAAATTATTGAAACCTATTCCAAATTCCTTGGAATATTTTAAAATCGCAAAAAGTATTTCAAATACTTTTAAATATCTTGAAGCCCCTTGAAAGTTTTTAAAGCTCTTGGAAATTCCTTAGATTTTTTTAAAATATCTTAAAGTCTTCAAAATCTATCGGAATCCGTTAAAATGATTGAAATCTATTCAAAATTCCTTTGAATTTTTTAAAATCCCCAAAACATTTCAAATTTTTTGAAATCTCTTGAAATTTTTTAAAGCTCTTGAAAATTCCTTAGAATGTTAAAATTACCCTAAAATCTTTAAAATCCTTTGAAATATATTTAAATTATTGAAGCCTCTATTCAAAATTGGCTAAAATCTTTTAAAATAACGAAGTATTTCAAATCCTTAGAAATACGCTGAAATCCTTTGAAACTTTTCAAATCTCTTAAAAATTCCTTAGAATTAAAAAAGACCGTAAAGCATTTCCAATCCTTTGGAATCCGTCGAAATTATTAAAATCTATTCAAAATTCTTTGGAATCTTTTAAAAATCCTTGAAATCTTTTAAAATCCCCAAAATATTTGAAATCCTTTGAAATCCCTAAAAACTTTTTAAAGCTCTTGAAAATTCCTTAGAATTTTTTAAAATACCCTTAAATCTTTAAAATCCTTTGGAATTCGTTTAAATTATTGAAATCTATTCAAAATTCATTTGAATCTTTTAAAATCCCTAAAATATTTGAAATCCTTTGAAATCCCTAAAAACTTTTTAAAGCTCTGGAAAATTCCTTAGAATGTTTAAAATTATCCTAAATTCTTTAAAATCCTTTGGAATATATTTAAATTATTGAAGCCTCTATTCAAAATTTCCTAGAATCTTTTAAAATAACATAAAGTATTTCAAATCCTTAGAAATACGTTGAAATCCTTTGATACTTTTCAAATCTCTTAAAAATTCCTTAGAATTAAAAAAAATACCGTCAAGTATTTACAATCCTTTGGAATCCGTTAAAATTATTAAAATCTATTCAAAATTCTTTGGAATCTTTTAAAAATCCTTGAAATCTTTTAAAATCCCCAAAATTTCTGGAAATCCTTTCAAATCCCTAAAAACTTTTTAAAGCTCTTGAAAATACCTTCGATTTTTTAAAAATACCCTTAAATCTTTAAAATCCTTTGGAATCTGTTTAAATTATTGAAATATATTCAAAATTCCTTGAAATCTTTTAAAAAGAACCTGAAATATTGCCAATCCTTAGAAATATATTGAAATCCCATGAAACTTTTCAAGACTCTTGAAAATTCCTTAGAATTGAATTTAAAAAAATCCTAAAATCCTTTAAAATCCATTCAAATGATTGAAATCTATTAAAAATATCTTGGGATCTTTTAAAATACCCTAAAATACTTCAAAATAATTCAAGGAAATTCAGAAATAGGTATAGACTTGAATTCAACAGTGATTAACCGATGGGTTAACTCATTGCACGAAAAGTGACTAACGTGATCTTTTCATTTGAAAAAGTGACTTTATCTTACAAGAGTGACCAAAAAAGTTATTTAAGAAAAAAAGTGACTAAAAGTGACCGTGTAGCAGCCCTGATTATTCTTGACAGTTAATAATGTGCGTCTTACAGAAATTCCCTGAATTTTGCAATTTTTTGTTTAAAAATCCGTGAATTCCCACAGTTTGTCACAAATGTTTATTTTCACAAATTTCCCAAATTTTGTTGTTGTTTCTTCACAAATTTCCTGATTCAATTCACAATAAGTGGTGGAATTACTGGATTCCCAGTCACTGAATCATATTTCCTGTTTTTTTTCCTCCGGTGAACAAAATTCCCCGTCATTTCCCGGTTTTTCCTATAGACACCCTGATAATTCTGAAGGTCAAATTTTATTTTTAAGAAGAAATAAGAACCTTATACTGGAATGCGCCAGGTCTTCGGTAGCCCCGATAGCCCGGAGGACATAACTTGGTTCTAAACTTGCACTCGTGCATGCTGATCCGCTGCTCAAGGCTATGTCTTTTAAAGCCATTAGTAAAGACTCTCCTTCCACGCAGGCAAAGGAAAGATTCACACAACCCGGATACCATGCAACAGGATCTCCGTTTCGCACCACGTGCGTCAAATTCGATGTTATATTGTCTATCAATCGATTTGCAAGGCCTGATATATATTTGTGGTCATACTGAAAAAAAGATATTATCATATTATCGACTGTCCATAAACTAAGTTATCAACTTTGGGCTATTTTTTACCCCCGTTACACCTCCTTGACATCCCTAGCTTTTAACCCCCCCAATAACGTAGACCAAAATTCTCTCAAAACAAGGGAAAAAGGGTAATTTTTATGAATGTAGGGGAATAATTAATGTAAATACCATATTGAATTCACTATGAAACACCTTAAATTCCCAAAATTATAAGTCGAAATATATTGCATTTTCAACAACATCGTTGAATTTTCAACTCAAAAAGAATTTCTACCACAAGAGATGACCTTTTAATCCAAAAAGAAAAATTTTTAACAACAAATTAATTTTTGACCAGACAGTTGCATCAGCAAATAGTTAAATTTTCAAGCAAAAGAGACGAATTTTCCACTAAATAGTTGAACTTTTAATCAGTTACATTTCTAAACCAAAAAGACGAATTTTTCTGAAGACAGTTGAATTTTCAACAAAAAAAGTTAATTTTCAACTAAGAAAGATGACATTTTTATCGAAACGAATTTTGAATAAAATTTTTTAATCCTTAATCAAATAGATTAATTTTCAATCAAGAAAGATGGATTTTAAACCGAATAGTTAAATTTTCAACTAAAAAATATATTTTTTGAACCAAAAATGGAATCGTCAAATTTTCAGTTTAACAAGTTAATTTTCAACAAAAGAAAAAAACGGCTTCTCAAACAGCTGTATTAAACCAAAAAAGACCAATTTTAAACAAAATAGTTGAATCCTCAACCAAAACAGAGGAATTTTTAACCAAACAGTTGCATTTTTAACTACTCTGAAAATTCTCTAAAAAACATGAATTTTCATCCTAAAAATATGAAGCATCAACAAAAAAGTTAATTTTCATCTGATTAGTTGAATTTTAAACTAAAACCGATAAATTTTCAACCAAAAATGGAATAAATAGTTATATTTTCAGAAAAAAAGTTAATTAAAAAAAAAAGAATTTTTAACATAAAAGTTAAATATTCAACTGGAGGGGTGGATTTTAAAAACAACGGATTTATAACAAAATAGTTCAACTTTCAACCAAGTAGTTGAATTGTCAAGCAAAAAAGATGAAGTTTTAACAAAATGGTTAGATTTTCAACAGATAACATGAATTTTCCACCAAGAAGATTAATGGTATATGAAAAGGATGAATTTTCAACAGGATATATCTATTTTCAATCAAAAATATAAGTTTTCAACAAAAAAGTTAATTTATAACCAAATAGTTTAATTTTCAAGTCAAAAAGACGAATTTTCTACAAATCAATGGAATTTTTAACCTGAAATTATGCATTTTCAACTAACATGATGAATCTTTAACAAACAAAAAATGAATTTTTTAAAAAGTAGTTTTACTGTAAACAAAGCAGTTGATTTTTCAACCAAAGGAAGATGAATTCTGAACGAAACATGTGATAGTTAATATTTAAATAAAAAAGTATTTAAATTTGAAATAAACAACAGTTAAATTCTACCAAGAAAGACGAATTTTCAACTGAAATTATGTATCTTTAACAAAAAATGATTTTTCAACAATAGAGTTCATCATTCAACCCAAAAGATGATTCTTTAACCAAAAATATTAATTTTCTAAAAATGGAATAGTTCAATATTCTACCAAAGAGATGAATCTTGAAACAAAGAAATTAATTTTTAAGAAAGTAGTTCAAATTTCAACCAAGTTGTTGAATTTTTAATAAAAAATATGACTTTTTAAGAAAATAGTTGCATTTTCAAGAAAATAATTAAAGTTTCAACCAAATAATAGAATTTCTTGACCAAAAGAGATGAATTCCGAACCAAAAATACAATAGTAGACTTTTCAAACATAAATAGTTGGATTTTCTTATTAAGTTATATTAATTCAGTTCGCATTTAAGAGGAAAAAAAAACGAGGCAAGGGGAATTTCCTTAAAAACAGGGAGATAAAGAAGAATTCTTTAAAAAAGGGGGAAAGAGGGGAATAGGGGAATGAGTATAAAGTCTGAAAGATGTGAGTGATTTTGAAACTTATTAAGTTATCACTGAACTGTTACGCAATCTTTCGCAAATTCTGTTCAAATTTATCATCAGGAAACGTAGTAAATATTATCTAGGTTCGTAAAGTTACTTCCGCTGATCACCCTTTTCCCTGGTTCCAACGGTAGTTTTTGCCCCCCCCCCCCCATAAAATTGGTAACATAGCTTATGGATGGCTCCTTACCTCCATTTCACAATTTGCAAGTTCACAAGCAGCTCCTAAACCAACTGCCAATGGAGCAGGAACAGTGCCACTTCTCATTCCTCTTTCCTGACCTCCTCCACTCTGAAGAGGTTCCACACGTACTCTGGGCCTTCTCCTCACGTATAAAGCTCCTACACCTATTTTAAAAGTTGGAGATATTCTCGATTAGGACTCATTAAAGTTTTTTAAGCTTGTGCTTTTATAAATGTGGTATATTCTGAAAGAGAAATCACCTTTCGGACCATACAGCTTGTGGCCACTGATGGACATAAGGTCAATGTTCATGCGATTAACATCGATAGGAATTTTTCCGACAGCCTGTGCAGCGTCTGTGTGAAAGAAAATTTTCTTCTTCCTGTAATATACGAATATTTTTTAAGTTTTATATTAGAAAAGGCTTCATAGTGATCATAAATAATATTTTAGGGGACTCCAGAAAGTGCATAAATTACAATAAATACACATATTTTAAACAAAGTCCAGTTGACAGAGGTCAAAGCAGTTCAGTACAATTCGAAATCCTGTGGATTTTTTAAAAAGTTTTGTAAATCTCTTAACATATTTTAATCCTGTAAAAATTCTTTAAAATCCTTTGAATTTCACGGATATCGTACATAATCTCTTGAAAATCCTTTAAAACAATTGACCTCTCGGAAAATCCCTTAAAATCCTTTAAACACTGCAAAAATCCATAAAATCGCTAGAAATCTTCAAAATCCCATAAAATACCCTTAATATCCTTTAAAATGCAATAAAATCTCTGAAAATTGGTTAAAATCCTTGAAATTCCGCGAAATATTTCGAAATCTTACGAGATTCCTTGAAATATTTGAAATCCCTTTAAAATTCATTGAAATCTTTAAAATCCGTGGGAATCTTTCCGAATCTCTTGAAATATCTCAAAATATATTAAAATCAATTAAAACTTTTTAAAAGTCATTACAATTCTTAGAAATATCTTCAAATCCTTTATAATATTAGGCAATCCTTTGAAATTCGTTAAATCTTTCGAAACCTTACGAAATCCCTTGAATTCATTGAAATCCCTTTATATCTCTTAAAATTCGTTAAAATCTTTTGAAGTCCTTATGAATCCCCTGTTATCCTTGAAAATTCGTGAAAATACTTCGGTACCACATAAAATCCTGTAACTGACTTTGAAATACCTTAAAATCCCTTTAATTCGCTTAAAACCCTTTAAAAACTGTGAACATCCTTAATGTCGCTTGAAATCTTTAAAATTCTTGGGAATTTGCCCGAACCTTTCGAAATCCCTTAAAATCTATTAAAATCCCTTAAAATATTTTAAAGACCACTAAAATTCCTCGAAATCCCTTAAAATCTTGAATAATGAAACCCTATGGAATTCTGTAAAATCTTTTGAAATCTTACGAAATTCTCTAAAACCCAATTAAAACTCTTGAATTCCTTTGAAATCTTTGCGAATCTTTTAAAGTCTTAGGAAATCTCTTTAAACCCCTTCATATCTTCAGAATTCCGTAAAAATCCCCTGATATTCTTCAAAGTTCGTGAAAATATTTCAGCATCACCGGAAATCCTTTAAAATCCTTTGAAATTCCGTGACTTATTTTTGAATACATATTTCGAAATCTCTTAAAGTCTGTGGAAATCGTTCTTAATTCCTTGAAATCTCTCAAAATCATTCAGCAACTTTTGAAGTCCAGTAAAATTTCTGAAAATCTGATCGAATCTTGTCAAATTTCGTTGAAAAATTGAGATTCTCTCTGAAATTGTAGTACTAAACAAGAAAGTTTAAAAAAGTAAATCTCTTGAAATATGTTGAAATACTTTCATATGACTGGAAATATTTCAAGTCTTTTGAAGTTTAAGCTATCTTTGAAAAATCTATCGAACACCTCAGCTCTTTCTACTGATAAAATACATCAGCAAAAAATTCAAGACAGTCAAAGATGGAGAAAGAGATAAATAACAGAATTGAAAAATGGCAATGTTTTCATTTTATAAAAGGCATTTTTATCAGCAGATGGATTTTGATTCATCATACTTTTCCACATTTTCTAATTTATTCTTTTCAATACAGAACCCTGACTTGTTCAAAATATTTTTCTGAATAAACTAGAAATAAATAATTTAAACAATACAAAAAAGATTATTTGAAAGATCTATTTTTCCTGTATTTGTTTCATTAGACGTTTGCATTTTTTTCTAATGTATTTTTATCAGTTGAAAGCTCTGAAATGTTGAAAACATTTTTTAGCGGCAGCTAAAACAATATTATAGTATAAACAATTAGAAATGAAAAAGTTAATATCCACGAAAGTAACAAAATTATAATTTTAAAAATAAATGTTAAAAGAATTTGTTGCACATTATTTTCGATTTCTAAAATGTTGTTTCAACAACTGCAACTAACATACTTTTTTGATACACCGTTTTACGTATTTCATTGCATGTTTTAAAAGCATTAAAAATTAATCAAAACTCCAATTTATTCTCTACTTGAATCCACACTGAATTATTAAAAGAACCTAATAAGAAAATCCAACTATTTTTAGTTGAAAAGTCTACTGTTACATTTTTGGTTAATAATTTTATTGCTTGACTGAAAATTTAATTATTTTGTTGCAAATTCAACAATTTTATGTGTAAGTTATTCTTTCTGGTTTATAATTCAACTATTTTCATAGAAAATTCTACTATTTAATTGAAAATAAACGATTTCTGGTTGAAAATTCAACTGTTTTATAGAAAATTCATCTTTTTGGCTTGAAAATTCAACAAATCAGTTGAAATTGATTGTTTCTTAACTGAGAAATATTGTTTGGTTTGTAAATCCATCTGTTTTGGTAGAAGTTTCATCTTTTTTAGTTAAAAAGGCAAACTGTTTAGCTCAGCATTCATCCTTTTTGGTTGAATTTAATTTTGAATTATTTAATATTATTACCTATAATAATTTTTTTTAAAAGAATTTATTCCCCTATTTTCATCAAAAAACTTCTTTAAAAGCGTCTTGCTTTCTTTGTCCTGAATTTCTGTTTATGATTCTTAAAAAATGAATCGGAAGCTTTTAACAGAGGAGGGAAAGGGAGAAATTTGGTAAAAACTCTATTTCAGGTGTTTGCAAGGATTTTTCAAATTTAAGGGGAAAAGGGAATTAGATAAAAAGAAAGCTGTTGATCCCTGAGTTTAATGCAATTTTTAACACCCAACAAACAATGTGTTACTGTTCTTGTATTACATATCTTATAATTATTGATATTATAAAAAAATTTCTTAATATTTTCAAACAAGAGGCATTAAAAATACTCTTTAATATCCTTGATGAACTGTGTTTCGTGTTTCACGTGTTTCGTCGACGCGATGAAGAAATTTTCACCTACAATTGATCTTTTTCCGACTCGACATTTGAGTGTACACCAGATTTGAAGTTTTCGAATATTTCAAAAGATTTTAAGGAATTTTTAAAGATTTCAAAGAGACCCCAGAAAATTTCACAGTTATTTAGAATATTTCTATTTCTATTAAACATGAACTTGAAATTCTTAAAATTAAAATTGTTGGTTTCTAAAATATTTCACCGTTTCGATTTATAAGAAATGAATCGTTAATCCACTGGGAAAAAATCATATTCAATTCATAATTTAATACATAAACCTAAGAATAAATCCTTTTTACTTGTCAATAATAAATTATAATTGAAGCCATAAAAATACAGTTTTAAATAGATACTTAAAAATCAAATGATTTCAAAAGATTTAAAATATAATTAAAAGATTTCAAGGAATGTCTAGAAATTTCCAAAGATTTCAAAAATTCCAAAAGATTTAAGAATAATCAATAATAAATTAGGCTCGAAGCTATAAAAATACATTAGGAAGAGTGATCAACCCCTCAAGACTTTTTCAAATCATTTTCATCTAAAATAGAGGATTTTTAGGAGAATTTTACACAAATTAAGGGACATTTAGTGAAAATTCTAAAGAAAAAAGGACTTTTAGAGATCAAAAATAAAAAAGGAGACTTTTAGGGGAAAGTCTGTGAGGTCTTGTTGAAGATGAGAAAATATAAATATAATAGATAAGTTTTTACTTGCCTGCAAAGGGCGCCGATTTCTTCTACTGGTTGCTGAACGCCGATTTCATTATTAACCGTCATTATTGAAATTAGAGAAGTGCTTGGAGTAATGGCCCTTTCCAGCTCTTCAAGATCGATGAGACCGTTCGGATTTACAGGTAGATATGTCACCTCAAAGCCTTCTCCTTGCAAAGCTCTACATGAATCTAAAACACATTTGTGTTCCTGAAACAATGGCAAATAATTTGTTATTCTAATGGTCTAATACTTCTCTAAAATAGAATAAATTCTGAAAGTGAATCAATATTACAGGGTTCACCGTGCAAAAAAGCTCAGGAAAAGGGAAAATAGGAGAATTTTTCACGAAGAAGGGGGAAAATAGGTGAAAAGTTAAACATTTATACATTTAGAAAAGAAACCTTTTTTATATAAGAAATTTTATAGTTTTTAAATAATGTTAAATGATTTTTTATTATTTTCTGCCATTGAAGAATTCCTTTTCTCAAATAGGATATTTGTACTTAGATCGTTGAAAATCTATTCACGACGATATAAAAAAAGCCCGAGAAAACATAAAACTTGTTTTATATGTTTTAAATCCGTCTCATAATTTAGAATATTTCCTCTTCTAAAAATTCCTTTATTAATAATCAAATTGTCATAATTATAAGTATACTTAAGTATTTCTGTCCAAGATTTTTTATTTTACTCTTACTATAATTATTACTATCAATCTAAATTGGAAACAATACTCTTCAATTCTTTTAAACCGCACAAACCGCGTGTTCACATACCTGTATTTTTAATATTGAAAACATGAAACACTTAAAAATCGATAACTCATTTTTTTTAAAGTATTAAGCGTTCTAAAATGTTTTGAAACGAAATTTCTTGAAATTCTTTGGAATCTTTTAAAATAAATAAAAATCTTTTAAATCCTTTAAAATTTTACCATGCTCTTCATATCACTTGAAATCCGTAGAAATCCCTTGAAATCGTAAAAATCCATTAAAACGGATATAAATCATTTGAAATTCCTTGAATATAAATTAAATTAAAATTATTTACCAAATTTTCCCAACAAAAAATCCACTGAAATAAAATGTGCGCGCGTGATGGGCGCGCTCAAATCTTTAAAAATTCATAACAAATTTTTATGTATTATTAGTTCTAAAATATTTTAAAATATAAAATGTACAATCCCTTGAAATAAAATTTAATTTATTCCCTAAAGTTCTATAGAAATTCGTTAAAACCCCTTGAAATCGTAAAAATCCATTAAAAGAAGTAGAAATCATTTGAAATTCCTTGGGTATAAATTAAATTAAAATTATTCATTTAATTTATCTGAAAACCCCCGCTGGAATAAAATGTACGTGCACGATGGGCGCGTTTAAGTCCCTGAATTTTTATTTTTTAATATTAAAAACATAAAGTATACAAAACTCCATAAAAATTTTTTTCTTAAACATTCTAAAATTGTTTGAAACAGAATTTCTTGAAATTCTTTGGAATCTTTGAAAACAGCTTAAAATCTTGAAAATCCTTTGAAAATTTTCTATGCCCTTCATATTCCTTGAAATTGTTGAAATCCGTAGATATCCTTTGAAATAAAATGTTAACTTAATCCCTAAAGTTCTATAGAAATACGTTAAAATCCCTTGGAATAATAAAAATCCATCAAATTAATGAGAAATCATTTAAAACTCCTTGGATATAAATTAAATTTCAATTATTCATTAAATTTCTCTAATATTTTTAAACATTAAAAACATAAAGTATTTAAAAATCCACAAGAAACTTTTTTTTAATTTTAAGAGTTCTAAAATGTTTTGAAACGAAATTTCTTTAAATTATTTAGAATCTTTTGAAACAACTTAACAATTTTTTAATCATTTGTAATCTGTAAAAATCATTTGAAATTCCATAAATATAAATTACATTACAATTATTAATTAAATTGATCTAAATCAACTGTTTAAATAAAATGCACGGGCCTGGATTTTTATTTTCTAATATTAAAAATATAAACTATTAAAAAATCCATAATATTAAAATTGGAAATATTAAGTGTTCTAAAAATTTTTGAAACGAATTAAATAATGTAAGAAATAATTAAATCTAGTTACTTAGATATGTTTGAAAAAAACTCTTATTTTGGTAATTTTAATATTTTCATGTACACCAATATTTTTTACGTATCTGGAGACTTTAACTGTTTCCATAAATATTGTTAATCAATTTTTTTTTTTAAATTTGAAATAGTAATATTTTTTAAATCTGTAATTAAAAATTTTTTATATTTAAAAATTTTACATGTACAATTGATAATTCAGAAATTGTTTAACTTAAAATGTCTAGAAATTGTCTAATATTACAAAATCAAAATTGTTCAATTTCCAACGCTATTAATTTGAAATTATCCAAGCATTAAAAACAATATCTATTTAAACATTTTGAAAACTGCAAAGTATCTTCATTTAAGAAAAAGTAAGAGAACGACGTTTGTTTAAATTTTGATAAATATCTGGACTAATTAAATATTATATGGAATATGTATTTAGAGAAAAAAATATTTAACATCTACTAAAAAATGCGTTTAAATTTCCGAACTACTATAAATAGCTGTTTTTTTTTTAGTTTTTGAAAATTGTCTAAATTCTACAAATTATTTTTGTATTCAATCGAAAAATGTCATTAAGATCAGTTCTAAATTTTGTAATTCTTGTTAGAATTTTGGTTTAATCCAATAAAAATCCAAGAATCTTCAAGGTGAACAAACACACCATCGTACTTTATTATAGTTATTTAAAAAAATAATTAATGTGTACAGATTCAACAAAGAATATTGTAGCTTTTAAGTTTTACTGAAACTCTAAGTAGTTTAGTTTGAAATTAGTCAAATCTAACAAATTTAAATTATTTATAATAAATAATTCTGCAAGTTAAAAAAAAGGCTGTCATTACTTGCGGTAGCATATTATAGTTTTGAATAGAATAATTTTGTAGATGTAAAACGAACTGTTGTATTTTTAAATAACGTTCACTTAAAGAGAAAAGGGAAATTTTTTCGAGAATAGGGGATAAAGGGAAATTAAAAAAAAATGGAAATGCAGGGGAATAGGGAAAAGACTTTGAACCCTGAATATATAATTTGTCATGAAGTTTCTTACCGTTTGTGTAGTTATAATGTGCTTCTTTTTGGCTTTGTAAAATCTGGAAACTCCCTTAACTGCTATATTATTACATTCAGTAGCTCCTGATGTGAAGATAATTTCCTTTTTATCGGCACCAATCAAATCTGCGATTTGCTATTAAAAGAAAGGTCAGAAAGATATTTTTTTTTAACCTGAAAGATCCGCCCGGATAAATTTAATTAATACTAACTTTGCGAGCTTGTTCAACAGCTGCTTCTGTTTCCCAGCCGTACATGTGAGTTCTTGAATGTGGATTGCCATGATACGTTACTAAATACGGCATCATTTTATCCAGTACACGTGGATCCTATTAATATATAATACAAATATTTAGATATAAAATTGCAGACTTCACATCCCAAAGTGCTCTCAAAAAAGGGAAAATATGGTGATTTTTCACGAAAAGGGGAATAAATTCATTTTAATAAAATTATTGTAGGTATCATATTCAATTCAACATGAAATGAATTTTCAAAAAAATTAGATCATTTTTCAACCAAAGAGATGAATTGTGAACTGAAATGATGAAACTTCCAAGAAAAAAATTAATGTTTAACAAAGTCGTTCAATTTTCAACTAAGTATACCTAGCTGAATTTTCTTGCAAAAAGATGAAATTTCGACCAAGAAAATTAATTTTCTACTAAAAAAGAGGAATTTTTAATAACATAAATGAATTTTTAACCAAGTAGTTGAATTTTCAACTAAATAATATCAACTTTCAACAAAAGTGGAATAGTTTAATTTTCAGTTAAAAAAATTAATTTTGAACAAAAAAAAAACACGAATTTCCAAAAAAATAGTTAATTTTTCAACCAAAGAGATTAATTTTCAAATGAAATTATATATCTTGAACCAAACAAATAAATTTTGAATAAAGTAGTTCAACCAAGCATAATTGAATTTTCAATCAGAAAGATGAATTTTCAACCAAGAAGATTAATTTTCTATCAAATAAGACGACTTTTCAACAAAATACATGAATTTTTAATCAAATAGTTAAATTGTCAACTGAAAAAGATAATTTTTCAACTAAAAAGTTAATCTTCAATCAGGAGAGACGAATTTTCAACCGAATAGTTGAATTATCAATAGAAAAAAGTTAATTTCAATCAAATCGTACAACTGAATAGATAAAATTTTTAATGAAAGAGACCCATTCTCAAGAAAATATTTCAATTTTAAACCAAATAGTTCAATGTTTAACCAGATTGTTTTTGTTTTTAGAAGACAGATGAATTTTCAACAGTAAAAAATAGTCATTTTTAACCCTGAAGGAAGAATTTTCTATTCCAAAGGACGTATGGTAGAATTAAAAAAGAAAGTTGCATTTTCAACCGTATAGTTGAATTTTCGAATCAAAAAATGACTTTTCTATTGAAAAGAAGGAATGCACAAAAAAAAAAGAATAAACTTCAACCAAAAAGCAGTAGCTTTTTCAACAGTATGGTTGAATTTTCAAACAAAAAATTGATTTTATTAAAAGACAGTTGAATTTTCAAGAAAAAAGTTAATTTTGAACCAAGAAAGATAAATTTTCAACAACAAAAATGACTTTTCTACCAAAAAGATTACTTTTTATGCCAATGGGACGAATTTTATGTTCAAAAGAACGAATGTCTAACAAGCATCTCACATCGCACCCCTGTGACTGGGCAAAGAAATAATGTTGGTCAAACCCCTACCCCTTTTCCAACGTCTCGTAGGGGGGGGGGGCGCGAAGGCACCCCTGTGACGGGCCATCCCTTTCCACAAGTGAGAGATGCCGCTAGGTAGAGATGTCTCAGTTGTCACATGCCGCAGAGAGACTTGCCGCATGTGACATGATATGGACCCAGGATATCTTGGCGTAGTTGCACTTTTTGGAAAACACATTAATTAGCTGTTTTGATGAACTTCAATCAAATTATCTTCATGCATAGAGCATTGGTAAGATATTGGCCTAAATGAAATGTATTTTCTTACAATATTTTACCTTATATTTGCATTTTAATCGTGCATTTGCCTTTATGTGCGCCGCATTCGCCACCGCTCCCCTACTACATTCGAGAATTCTCTTCAAAAGGTAAAAAAAATATCACTTTCAGGGCTCATTTCACGCGTAGTTTAACAAGCTTTTCAACACTTTATAAAAAAAGTTTCTCGCTCCTTTTGGAGCGACGCTAATGAACTCTTTAGCTTCTGGTCGACATTTGTCGAGAATCATCAGACCGTCAGAAATTTTAAGCAGTTTATCAACACAAAAAAAATGTGTAACTGTGATAAATGAGGACAGTGACGAGGAATAAATTTTCAATGTATATGAAACTAAATCAGAAAAATAAATGAAACTCCCAAAAATTTCAAAGATGATAGTATAGTGTATGTATAGTATTGTATGATAGTATAGTATAGATAGTAGTATATGATAGATAGTATAGTATATTTTATTCACAATCATACTATCATTTTTGAAATTTTGGGGAGTTTCATTCATTTATCTGATTTAGTTTCATATTGATTGAGAATTTATTCCTCGTCACTGTCCTCATTTATCATAGTTACACATTTTTTTCTGTTAATAAACTGCTCAAAATTTGTGCCGGCCTGATGATTCTCGAAAGATGTCGACCAGAAGCTAAATAATTCATCACCGTCCCTCCGAAAGAAGCAAGAAACTTTTTTTAAAAACTGTTGAAAAGCTTGTTAAACTACGCGCGAAATGAGCCCTAACGGTTATATTTTTGACCTTTTGAAGAGAATTCTCGAATTTGGTACCTCGAATTCTACTTGTGACATGACCTAGGAAAGTTGTAGCTAAAATATAAAATTCGTACAACTTAGTCTTGAAGGCTTTATCTTTCATGTAAGCCAATGAAAGCTTAAAAATCTCCACGGGTTCCCGAGATAAGTCTAACAATGTCCAAGTCTCAAATGTCAAGTTTCGCAGTCGGCGATTACTGCTGTCGACCGCGAGACCGGTGATCACCGAGAATTTCTCAGATTTTGTTTCTTAACTTCAATTCGTGATGTGACTTAGTGCACTCATGGGGGAAAAAACTGAAATTGACAGGACGTAATCTACGACGGCGAGAATATTTGTTAGTTTTAGTATCGCTCGAACTATGGCAGAGAGCACACGTAAATCGAAATGTCTGCTGCTTACGCGAAAATATTTGAAGCTGCATTCTTGTGCTCACATCCACTGGGTAGAAAGATACAGCAAGTTGCATGTGCGAAATTCGTTAAAAAGTCGAAAAAGTTTGTCCAACAGTGGATGCAACGTTTCAAACTCACAAAAAGTGTCGATGTTTTGCCTGGAAGAGGCAGTTCTCGAGTAACGACGTTTGGGGATGCTTTTTTAAGGTTGCTTCTGGTTGTTTGGAGCTTTTTACGGAGAATTTAAATGCTCAAAAAATGCTTCAAATTTATGAGCGTGGTCGTTTGAGGTCAGTAAAGAAATTATTTGGAGCTCAAAGTGAGATTGGGTCTTGCTAGAACATAACGAGGCAGTCGTCTCTGCGCCTCGTGGAAACTGAAAAATTGCATCGAGACAATGGATTGGCCTTCACAGTCTCCCGATGCCAAGCCCATTGAGAATTTTCGGTTCATCATGAAGAGAAAGCTTGCAGAAAAGCCCTGAAACAGCTCTCTCTTCATAATAGAGAAATATGGAGGTCATTTCCCATTGAATATGCCGAATCCCTTGTCGAAAGCATGCCTGGGAGGTTCCAAGCTATTTTGGATAATGAGGGAGATTGGACGACCTATTGAATAATTTATCCATAGCCCTTTTAGTGATCTTTAATTTAAAAACAAGAGAAGAATTGAATATCTTTTATGGTTTACGAATAATGGCGATTCCTTTCTTGTTGAACAGATTGTATAGCGACTGAAATTCGGCGCAGACACGCTTGGATAGTTTTAGTCGTATCTAGAGAACCCGTACAAATTTTCTAAGTTATATGAGCCTAAATTGAGGGTAAGACCTTAAAGACTGTATCGTATGAATTTGAGATTTTTGCTACAACTTTCCTAGGTCATGCCACAAGTTAAATTCGAGGAACAAAGTTCGAGAAATTCTTCATTTTTTTAAAAACATCTCATGTGGTATATTCTCTACAAAAGGTCAAAAGTAATCAATATAATAACAATCTAATGATTTATTGAAAGCATTCTCAAATCGACCATCCTTTAACTCGTTAAACTCTGGTATACCTTTTACAGCAGTTCAGGCAAGCTCGACTTTTCGAGATACTGATTAATTTTTTTTAGACACAGCACCGGAAGTTCTCTTCCAGAAACTCTTTAAAATAAAAACTAACGCTTTAGGAATCGATAGTATATCTATAAAGATTATTCTACTAGCGCTTCCTGTAATTTTCCCCATACTCCTTCACATCTATAACTCTTCCCTTCAGGTGGGATTTTTCCCTGATCTATGGAAAAAAGCGCTGATTCGCCCTATTCCTAAGGTTTCTAGTCCCTCTTCTCCTAATGATTTCCGGCCTATTTCGATACTTTGTGCTATGTCTAAGCCGCTAGAACGTATTGTGTATTCGCAACTTACGAGTTACCTAAATGCAAATAGGCTACTCGATCCGCTACAATCGGGCTTTCGGGCTAAGCGCAGAACATTAACAGCCTCTCTGAAAGTTACTTCAGACTTTAAAATCGCTATCGAAAAGAAGGGAGTAACAATAAATGTTTGATTTGATTTTTCTAGAGCTTTCGATACTGTTGATCACAAGCTTCTTTTAAATAAACTTCGCAACTTCAATTTATCCAGTACTGTAATTGCTTGGTTCGAATTCTACTTAAAAAACCGTTCACTACAAGTGCTTGATGATAAGGGTGAAGGGTCCGACCGGGTGGGCAAGTACCATAAATACGTGGACGATTTTAAACTACATGTCTCTGGTCCTATCTCTTCCATTAATAGTTTGATTGCGAGAGTTCAGAAGGATATTCATATAGTGAATCAATGGGCACTAAACAATTGGTTAACGCTGAACCCTACAAAAACTAAAGCAATTATTATGGACAGTCCTCTTCCCCGTCCACTGCTATCATTCCTCAGCTCAGAGTTGATGGCCTTGACAATGCCTTCGTTGATTCGATGAGGGATTAAGGGTACATCCTCAACCGAACCCTCTCTTGGAAAGAGCAAATTCTTGAAATCTCGAGGAAAACCTTTAGAGTACTCTAACAGCTTAAAAGGAACAAGGAATCCTTGCCAACTTTAACTCGGATCCTACTTGTTAAGAGTCTTATCCTCCAGTTTTTGTCTATGGGTGTATTATGTACGATGGTATCACAGATCAACTGAATTTAAACTCGAGCGAGCACTTAATGCCTGCATAAGGTTTATCTATGATGTACCGAAATATGAACACATGACACTATATCGGCAACGGGCGGGATTTCTTAATATGGCTAAAAGAAGACAATTTTTTATAGGCAATCTAATTTACAATCTATTTTATAACAAAACACCTCAATATCTCCTAGATCTCTTCGAAAATAGAAATCTGACTTTACCTGCTCAGTGTAGGCTTCCTGTAAGAAAAATGGTCCTGACAGTTCCACGTCACAAATCTTGGAAATTGCAAAGATCCTTTATTGTGAAGGGATCGCGTCTTTGGAATAAGGTACCTAAAATAATTCGGAATTCACCTTCGCCTCATCACTTCAAAAAGCTATTCTTGAACTTTTTATTTAGCACTGATTATTCTACTCTCGAAATTTCGCACTGGTGAATTGTGTATTGGTAATTTATCCTACTTTTCGTGAAGTTTTACGCCGTATTATTATAACGCCTTAATATTATAACAATTAAATCTTTGCAATTCGATCCATAGTTTATATCAGTTATCTAACAATTAAGTCTTAAGTTCTTCAATGATATACGTTTTTCCAACCACTAGCTTGTATTAGCATATATGACTCATATTCATTATATGATATATTCTATTTATCATTATCCATCTGTAATTCTCTTTATTTTACCAACAGCATAATCGTCGTTTGACCAGAGTTGTCACATTTTTTTTTGTAAAACATATGTAAAATTTGTTCCTCTGAGAAATGTTTAACCCTAGGGACTGAATAAATGAATTCTGATTCTAATTCTTATTCTAAATCAGATAAATAAATGAACTTCCAAACAATTTCAAAAATGATAGTTCCACGAATAATCATTGTATGTGAGAATGACTGTTTTTAATCTTTTACACTACGATCCCCCATATTTAAAAATCTGAAAAAATTCACAATAATAGCTCTCTGGGTGACTATTCTGTGGTAAAAAACTAAGATAGTACTTGAGATTGTGCACACAAAAAAATTCAAAACAAAATTTGGAAAAAAAATTTGAGTTAGAATATCGCGCTAAAATGTTTTCGAAAAAATCATGCACGTTGAGAATAATTAAAAGAAGTTTTGTGATTTTTTAAAAAATTTTGGTAACAATAGAAACATTTGATTCCCTTCGGGGCATTTTTCTAATGCTTACCCGACACCCGTTGATAATAATCGCTTTGATAGATCAGGATGTAGATGTGAGCACAGGTTGAAAGATAAGTCACCCAATTATCTAGTGCCAGTTTTAGAAATTTATAGTATCTTCGAATGCTTAAAATTTTTGTATATTTTATCATAAAAAAATGAATTTTTGACTGGCCTTGTATTTAATTTATTATTTGTATTCTATTGGCCTGATTATCATAAAATTGTAACTGAAAGTGTGCAGTATAATTTTCTAGTACTATTGAGATTTGATATTATGTTGTTAACTAGCGTAGTGAAATTGTTCTACTGGCTTGAAACACAATGCTCATGGTCTTTAGCTGTTGAAATTAGTTCTCGGGATTGTGATTAATGTTCTATAAAACATCTTAGAATTTCTAAATTATTCACTGACTCAAAAAAACTATAAAACTGAAATTAAGTAGGATAAAAAGTTACTCTTATCAAGAATTCTCAATTGTTAAAATTTTTCTAAAAAAAAGCCAACATTCTTTCGCATTGAACAGACGAAACCCACCTTTCGAACACGTATTTGACTCAGGCACGGATCTACAGGATGGCAAAACTAGCGATTGCCTTCCCCAGAATTATCTGATTTACCTGCATTTTTTTCGTTTTCACTGGGAAATGGAGAAATATTATAAATAATATGAAATTTCGTAATGACATGTAATTAATAAGAAATTAAATTGATTCAGTTTATACAACAGGTAAATTCAATTGGTCATAGCTTTCTATGTGTATATAGTTTCCCGAAGCCCTCCTCCTCTCAAGTCATCTGTTAAATCGATTATTTTACATGCCAGAATCCACGGATATTTCACTCAAAATAAATTTGAATAATTAAATCAGTCAAAATTTCATTTATTCCAAATTAGAGTGCACACTCATAATTAAAAAAGGGTTTTAAAAAACGCAAGATACATTTTTCATCAATTCCCCTATATTATATAATAAACCAATTTGAATAATAAGAAAATATCATTGTAATACAATATTATCAGTAAAGAAAGTCTGTATTTCAGAAAATATTACATGAAAACATAAATTGTAAATATAAATGTTTGCATTTAAAATTGGCAGACATGTTCTTAGTTTTTCCTTGATCGCACAATATGCCAACTTGAAAACGCACATGCATTACATTATTGTTAAACGTAAAATTGTATATTGGTTTTCAAAACATAGTCATCTTATTTAACTGAAAGAATTACTCTTGCTTATTAGAATTAGAAGTTCCAGGGCCGAAAAATTGTTTGTACAAATGGTAATTTTCCAACTCTGTTGGACGTGGACGTGGTGTTGAAGAATTAGGATGTTGGCTTTGATTTTCTTGATACATACGGTAAGCTTCAGTTGCTGACGACTGTTTTTTGGGCTTAGTGTGTGGCTGATTATGGTGGAAGTTTGGATCGTTTTGTTGAGAAATAGGCATATGTATAGGATATCCTGTCAGAATTGGATATTCAGGATTAAGCATGTGATTCCTACGGAGTAATTGGTATTCAGGACTATATACAGGAATCCCATGGAGTATTGGAGGTTCATGATCATTGTGGAAATTTGGTTCATCAGGCCTATTAGCAGATATCTCATGAGGTAGATGAGGTAACTGATTATTGTGGATATTTGGATTGTTCTGTAGAGAACTAGAACTAGCTTGATAATTAATATGTCGTTTAACATTTCTTGGTGCAGCGGAAGATTCTTCGGGACGTCGGTTTCGATTTTTAGATTTAGGAGGAGGTTTTCCTTCGACACCGGGGTTACTATATCTAGGTGTAGGGAGTGGATTTTTTTCGGACCGTCCAGTATGCTCATTAGAAAATACAATAAAGCCACTCTCGGTAAGTCGCATATTTGATGAGTTCTTTTCTTCGGAGCCCATACCTGATGATATTTCTGTCAAAACACGAACGATATTGATGAATTATCAATTTAAAAACAAGTATTCAAAATGAACTTCCTGATATGACAAAATTTTCCGTAATCACTCTTGTTTGGTCATTTATGATTGTCAAAACAATAATTACTATTCTTATAATTACCAATAAAATTGAAGAAAAACATGAAGATTGCAAGAGCACCAAAAAAGGACTTCATTGTCCTTTTAGGAATAGATAAAACGTACTGTTCTAGAATTTCGTAGAGAAAAACTGATTATTATTTAGATATCAGCTCGTTCATACATTAATTGTCGTTTAATTTTTATATGTAAAGAATGGAATCGAAATAGTAGATAAGTATATTTACGCTTAATTCTTTTGCGTTCTGTATCCTTGAAATTGTGTACAATCCGATAAAGTTGTACGGCAAGGCATAAAAGCTTAACTGACAGTTTTATGACAATTGACAAACTTAAAATTAGTTCTCGGGATTTTGAATGATGCACAGCGAAAACTAGGCATTCTTTTTCATCTGGGATCTTTATTTGGGCGTTCTAATATGAACTCACAAATATTCTATTTTAGTACCAGTTTCTGTCTTGTTTCGTTTGCTAACTTCAGATTGATAAATGATCCGAGATAGCGAACTAAATCAAGTCAGAGGGTGCATTGTTTCAATTGTTGCAAACTTCAATCTTACAAAAAAAGAAATATGGATAAAAAGACCAGGAATCGGAACGTTTTAGGTTATACCAGTCCGGGTGCGGACTGGATACTGGTCCGAACCCGTAGCCTTCAATTTCTGTAGGGTCCTGATCCATTCCCGGATTCAAGTAACTCGAAGAATTCGACTAAATTGAAGAATTCAAGTAATTCTATTAAATCGAATAATTCAAGCAATTCAAAGAATTCAAGTACTTCGAAGAATTCGACTAAATCGAAAAATTGAAGTTATTTGGAAGAATTTAAGTCATTCAAAGAATCCAAGTAATTCGATTAACTTGAAGAATTCAAGTAATTTGAATAAATCGAAGAATTCAAGTAATTCGAGGAATTCGACTGAATGGAAGAATTAAAAAAATTCGAACAATTGAAGTAAATCGTGGAATTCGAGTAAATCGAAGATTTCAAGTAATTAGAAAAATTCTAATCATTCGAGGAATTGAAATAATTCGAAGAATTCAAGTAATTTCAAGAATTCGAGTAATTCTCTGAAAACAAGAAATTCTCTGAATTCACGTAATTCGAAGAATTAAAAAAAGTCCAAGAATGTAAAATATTCAAGTAAATCGTGGAATTCAATTCGAAGAATTCGAGGAATTCTCTGAATTCAAGGAAGTCTCTCAATGCAAGGAATTCTCTGAATTGAAGGCATTTTCTGAATTCAAAGAATTATCTGAATTTTAGGAATTCTCCGAATTCAAGGAATTATCTGAATTCAAGGAATTCTCCGAATTCAAGGAACTCTCTGAATTCAAGGAATTCTTTAAATTCAAGGAATTCTTTAAATTCAAGGAATTCTTTAAATTCAAGGAATTCTTTAAGTTCAAGGAATTCTCTAAATTTAAGTAATTTGAAGAACACAAGTAATTTTAATAAATCGTGGGATTCAAGTAATACGAGTAAATCGAACAATTTAGGTTATTCGAGTAAATCGAAAAATTCAAGTTATTCGAGTAAATCGAATATTTCAAGTCATTTGAGAAATTAAAGTAATTTCCGGAATTCAAGTAATTCGAAGAATTCAAATAATTCAAGAAAATTAATTAATATAAAGAATTGAAGGATTTCAGATAAGACTATTAATTAATAGAATTTCGTGGATTTAAGGAATTCAGCAAATTAGATTGATTTCAGGAATTTAACAAATTCAAAACATTGAAATATCAACGATTTCACAGAATTCAAGGAATTCATAGTGGTATTTTCAGACGTAAAATCGAAAAGAGATTTTTTCAACATTGATGTATCGAATCGAGTTGAACGCAATTAGCCGAATATTCTTCTTTGTACCTAAAACTACTGTTTTTATCTGAAAGTACTATTTTTACGGGTATTGTTGTTTTTATTTAAATGTACTATGTTCTGAATTGATTTGTATTGAAAATTACTATTCACCGAAACTAATTTGAACACCGAAACTGTATTTTTCATCGAAAAACATTATTTATACTTAAACGTATATGAATAAATGTCTCACCATCAATAAATAATTTTTTGCAAAATTTGTCCCATTTATTTCTGTATATGATAGGATGTACCAAAGAATTTTTTAACCATCTAAATGCTGCCCCTATAGCACTTGCTATCAGCGTCGTAATACAGAGTCATTGAATAAATTTATGTTTTAAGTATCAATTTAAATAACTTCAAACGCAAAAATTAATATCTTGAGCTAATTTTTTTCGTATATTTTTTATCATTTGAGTGCTTCAAAAATGTAGGATTCCTTCATCTTGAAGCAAATCCTTCCGAAGGACTGAAAATATTCAGGAGTTTATACGTATTGAGGTGAATTTGATGTTTTAAATTATTCCGACTGCTTAACATTTTTTATACTGCGGACTCAAAAGTTATATAAAGAGTTGATTTGAGGAACATGTAAATTTTCTAGAAAAGTTAAAATAGAATGAAAAATTAACTTGTGAAATTTTGAATGCATGGAAATATTGCTTAAAAATGATAAAAACCAGTTGATTTGAGGGTTATACCATTTTTGAACATATCCTGATTATATTTTGAACATAACCCTCATTTAAATTTTCTTCTTTGAAGTTAGTCCTTAATAGGATCTTAGAAACCGACGTAGCATCAAGTTGACATGGACTGCAACTTTAAGTATGAGTGAATTTAAAATTCAAAAAGATCTAACATTTGAAGCGCGCGGAAAACATTGACATGTCATTTCGACCTTATTTTATTAGATTGGCGGATCAAACTGCAGTGCAATTGTTTTGTTGCGTGAACTGTTTCAATACAGAATTAAGTTCTGAATTGAATCCTAGTTTTCACAGTGTGTTCTTCGAAGCATTTTGGAAGTTCTAAATCATTAAATGATAGAAAAACTACAAAATTTAAATTATTCGCGAGAAAAAGTTACTCTTATTGAGAATTTCCAATTGTTATACATTTTTTTAATGAAAGCCAATGATTCTTTTGCATTACATATAAAAAATTAGCTGGAAAATTGATAATGAAATAATAAAAGAATGTATTTTTTCTTGAAAAACAGGGAATATTAAAAAACAAACTTCTGGATAATTCATTAGGACCCTTCATAAAAGCAATTAATTTATTTAGAAATACATGTTAACGCCTCTTGGAAATGTATTTGACTATTTCAAATAATGTGGAATTGGCGGCTGGCAAGTCTGTCAAAACAAACTTATCATTTCACTGAAAATCAGTGACATTAAGTGACTTATCGGTTCAGTCAGCTACATTGACTGATTCATCTGTTCAATCGATTATTTTATCAATAAAAATGGCTAATAAAAAGAGGATTGAGGAAAGGGTAACATAAATTTGTCTTGACCTCTGCTATATTATACATATAACAAACAAATTTTATTGAAAAGAAAATGTCATAAATACAATATTGTCAGTATATAATGTCTATATTTCAAAAAATATGTACAATTGTCACTCCGAGAAAAAAAGTCGGCTTAGAAAAAAAGCATTGACCTCTTGTTTGTTTTGTTTTGAACCACTTGCAAAATTTCGTATACAAACATAATCATTTGGATGAAAGATTAGGTGAAGTTTGTCGCATATGGATAATTTTTTCTGCAAAAAGATTCATTTTGAGACAAATGAAAATCCTCTTAACCAGAAGATCCAGAATAACCCTCACTACATGTAGAATGAGGATGGTGACCAAAAAATGTTTGAAACAACTGGTAAGCTTCAGTTGATCCTAACTCTAACTAACTAACTAACTCTTAAACTTTCCCTAACTCTTGGGAATAAATGTGTGGATGATTATCGTGAAAATTTGCTTGTTCAGAAATACGCATATGTGCACGAATACCAGGGTCTATCGGAGATCCATGAATATTGTGGAAATTTGGATCATTATGTTGAAAACTAGGCCTAAGTATAGGAATTCTGGGTATTAGATGTTCATGATTATATACAGGAGTTCCATGAAGTATTGAAGGTTCACGATTATAGCAGAAATTCTTATGGTTTTGTTGAAAACTAGCCGAAACTAGAGGAGTCCCATCAGGATTATATAGATGAATTCCATGGAGTGGTCAAGATTTCTGATTATTGTCCAAATTTGGGGCGTTTGGTTGAAAACTAGGGCTATCTCGATGATTCACACGTGTGCGCCGCTGGAGATGATTATCTTCGAAATGTCCAGTATGCTCATTAAAAATTGCCCATTGGCCATGCTCAGTAACTTGTAAACTCCATGGCTTTTTCCTTTGTAGTTCATACCTGATGATATTTCTATAAAAAACAAATCTCCTGGTACACATAGGGGAGAAGCGGATAATGCGGCGCGCATAACATATACCAATCGATAGAAAGAAAAATATGTTGGCGTCCTAACGAAAGAGACCATTATATGGCCAGTATGGAGTTATGTATACGAACATATAGCCGGACAAAATCTCGGCGTTTTAGGCCCAAAGTAAAATGGTTAGAAGAACGAGTTACCAGGGTATTCTTGAAGTTGGTACTTTGAAAAGCCGTTTTTCGAGTAAAACGCATCTAAACTTCGCGAGTCCCATAAGCACACGTGTTATACTTTTTTTCGAACATGAAATACAACTATTTTCAGTTGCTTCTGAGGACCTAGTCTCATTACCTACTCAAACCCGAACAAGATAATTTTGACTTAGACTTAGAAAAATGCGATAATTTGCCCTTTTTAAACGGACGCCCCCATATAATCGATAATGTAATGGCAAAACATGTATCTTGTAGATCAATATCTTAACTTTGCTTTTGCTTTGTTGGGTAATGCGGTGCACACTATTAATTTATCTGTTTGGAAATAAAAAATAATTTTCTAACAAGCGAACGTACGATTTCAATAAAATCAGAAATCTATATTCACTTGCAGTATTAAAAAATAAATTGGAGGTAATATTTTTGGAGTAATTAGCATCCAAAGCTATGAACATTAGTGTGGTCCAAAAATGCATTAGAAAATTTTTGTCTTCGAATTTGTATGCATATCGGCCGGAAATTCGTTTGAACCACACAAAAATAAATCCAGTTTTTTGTTTTGAAAAAAAAAAAATTATATTTAGAGGTGGCGCAAGCCCCACGAAGTTTAACACGTACTTCCTAAAAGAAAAAAAGACGTTTTTGTACATTTTATTCAGAATCGTTAATATTAACTGAATCAAGTTGAAATTCAACTTTTCTCTTCACAATTGATCATACAATACGAATAAAATATTATTGTTCAGATATCACCCCTATAAATCTATTTTATAGGATTCCAAAGAACCCCATAAGTGAAAAAAATGGGTTTTGCGAGTTTTTGGCGATAATTATGATTTTTTTCGGCTTTTTTTAGTGAAAATTGTTTCAAATACATAGAATACTATTTTATACTGATAATTAAATATTTAAATAAATTGTTTAAATAATCTATCATGGTTTTTAGCAATTTTCTCTCAGAAGAGAGATATAAAGTCGCAGTTTCTTCAAAAAGTTTCCACTTTTTGTCCAATTTTTAATTAGAGTCAGGTAATAGTTGATTAATGTTAACAAACATAATTGCTTAAACAATTTATTATTATTTTTAATAATATCCCCTTTGAATAATGCTAGAAATCGCGGCTTTTCTAAAATTTTCAACTTTTCACTTGAAGTGACTTATTATTTAATTTAATTCAGCAAAAATAATTGTTTAAATAAAGTATTATTGTTTATAGATATCTTCTTCTATATTAATACTAGATAGTTGCGGTTTTTTTTTTAAATTTCAAACTTTTTGTCTACTTTTCAATTACAGTGAAGTAACAAATAACTCAACAATTTATTAATATTGTTAATAACATTTTCTTTGCTTAATGGTAGAAAGTTCAGGTTTTTTTCGTTGAAATTTTTAGCCATTTGTCTATTTTTCACTTGAAGTGACTTAATAATTGATTAAATTTAGGAAAAAAAGTTATTTAAACATATTATTATTTTTTATAACTATCTTCATCTATATTGATCTCAGATAGTGGCGGTTATTCTTGAAATTTGTTACGTGTTGTCCTCTTTTCACTTAGTGAGGTAATAATTAATGCATTTCAACAAAAATAGTTGTTTAAATAATTTATTATTGTTCATAACTATCTTCTTTTAGATAAGAGCTAGAAAGTTGTGGTTTTTACGGACATGTTCAACTTTGCTTTGCCTTTTTAGTTATGAACAAATAATGAATAAACATTAGAAAGAATTACATTTTCAAACAATCTCTTTCTTTCTTGTGAATACATTTATCTAAAATAAAAGAGGTATTTCTCAAATTGACATCTTACTTCAATTCTTTTCTTACTAGAGACGAAAGTCAAATACAATATTTACTACAAGTAGTAAGAGAGTATATATATTATATTTTTTGCATATGGAAATTTTTTTTTTAGCATTCATCACTTTTACTTTGAGGGAAGTTTTTTTTTATAGAAAATTTTTAGTTTTGCATACAATGGAAGATTTATGTTTGGTTCTTATTACTTTCATGTGAGATAAAAATAAAAGTAGTATAATAAGTTTAAAATAAAATAACATAAAAGTAGAATAAGCATCCTTGAATATATAATTGAAAACTAAAGATTAGCAACCACCGCAGGGTCCCACTGGAAGCAACTGTGATCTAAAAAATGACATCGGCTCCCAGTAGGACCGCGGTAAATCCCATTCATGGCTACGTCTCACATCTGTAAGATGGGTGGTCACAGGGCACGACGAAATCACAACGACAGGCCGGCGAAACCCTCGTGTGTTTTGAGGACACGAAGCGAGGGGGGGGGGGGGGGGGGGTCAAATTGTACACAAATCTAATACCTTCTCTGGATGAGAATGTAAAAATCATGAAAAACTAATTCTACAAAGTAAAATAATTGATTAAAGTCAGACGTATATATTCACCAATCTTTCAATTTTTATTCTAAATGGGCAAGATGCCAACTAATGTACGAAAATTTCATTTGAACAAGAAGAAGAAAAAAAAATTAAATTTGATGATAATTTTAAGTTAGAACTTACCGCCTAAAATTCATTTTTTATTACTGTTTTTAAAATTCCAGACTTTTTGCAATTTTGGGCGATGAAATATGAAACTGTTCATTTCGAAGTTCGGGACCAGCGTGAAATGTATAGGGTGATTAGTTCAAGAACCGATTCAATACCCTGTAAATCATGAATTTTCCGTTTTTCTCCATACAGGACATATTCTTCGAGAAAGTGTAGAAACCCTCAAAAGTGTCGAATTTCAAAGTGAAAAATTTTACTTTTCAGCGTACAAAATTTGAAAAGGGTCTGAAATTCTTAAAAAGGAATAAAAAATAACTTTGGAGGTAAGTTTTAACTTTAAAAAATAAACAATTCAATACGTCTGACTTCGATAAATAAAATGTTACGTTGCAGAATTGGAGAGTTTTTCATGATTTTATAATGCACATTTATATGACAGTCTTTTTCAACTTCGCATTTTGAAAATCAAATCTGGAAATGAAAATGAAAGAATTTAATAAATATCAAAACATCGAATACTTCAATAATAATTTGTAAATGCTCCATTTTTGAACTTAAAAGAAAACATTCATTCTTAAAGGGTTTCCATTAAAAATTATAGGCACCATTTTGGACAATCCTAACGCTTGAAAAGTTCAAACTTCACAGTTTCCAATTCTAGAGTTTATATTACAAATCCGATATATATTTCCAAATATTGTTAAATTTTTTAATCTTCGAGTTTCAAGTGTTAAATTTTGATCACTTGAAATTAAAAAGTGTAAGTTTGAAATTTTTATATTCAAGCGTTCTCGAATTTCAAATGGTTTAAAATGCTTTATTTGTCCGTTTTCAAGTTTCCCTGATCTTAAATTGTAAGTTTTTTTTTTCAGTTGTAATAGATTTCTGTTTGAAATTGAACTGCATCAAACGCTTAAAGTTTGAAATTATTAATCTTTGAACGCATGCAATTTTAAATTGTTTAGTTAAAAATATTGGAAATATTGTTCTGTTTTAAATATTTTAAATCATTTCAAAGTTTTATAATAAATTATTCTCATTGGCTTGAATTATTTATGATACGTTTGAAATTTAGATTTGTCTAACTTTAAATATGAACTTATAATGAATGGATGCCAAAAACTTCAGTATAAAACGAACGTTGAAAATTCTACATACATTTATGAATAGTTGATGCTAAAAATTCCTTTATTTCGACGCAGTAATATTTAAAATTGTTCAATTTTCGAAACTTTATTTTTGAAGGCCTTTAATTAGTCATTGCTGAATTTGGTGTTTTCGAAATTTCTAATGATATATTTATGAACGAGTTATTCTGAAATTGTTCAATTTTATAATTTTGCATTTCAATTACTACTGATTTCAAATTGTTTAACTTTAAAGTTTAAACGCTTAAATTCTAAGTTTTGTAATGTTTCATTTTTTACTTAACTAATTTTGACAGTCTTGATTTTATTATTATTATTCCTTTCTTATCATTTAATTGCGTAGAATTGATTAACATTTCGTTGAATTAGTCATTGAACTCCATTTGATTCAATTGAATCCCATTGAATTTGATTGGATTAACATTTTTAAAATACATAATCAAACTTTTTATAAGTTAAACAACAAAATTGAGCAATGTAAAAATTTATCCGGGACGCTATGCTATTAAGTTCTATTCTCAGTCATTAAAACTATATATTCAAATTAAATTTGTATTTTAACGAAAGTAACGGCTATGTAACACGTTACTTCTTATCACTAAACGAAATTTTATTTTTAGAATTTCTGGAATCCCCATTCCCTAACGCTTCTGTTGTACAATAAAAGAAAAAATTGACATGCATCACATACATAATATGCGTTTTGAAATTAATTCTTTTCATCGAAAACATTAGAATAAAAACCAAATAAATAAAAACCTAAATTAGTATACGAAAGTCATAGTTTGAACTAAATAAGCGGTTATTTAATTTTAATTGAACTATTTCCACACTCATATGTTATTCCAAATCTTAAAAACATTTTTTATGTCTGTACTACTTATTTTTTGTTAGTTAAACGCAGTGTTTTTTCTAGAAATTTCGGACGAATAGACAGAGCCTAATTAATAATAAAAAGTAAGAAAACTTCAAACGTTACCTCAGATATTTGAATTTAGGAAATGGATAAATTTAATCAAGAGGATAAATTTAATCAAGACTTTTATTGAGCGATAAAGGCACAATGTAATGTATGTCATCGACATTTTTATCAGGCTCGTAAATACTTTCATGATTTCACAAATGGTGTCATAAACAAGTAAAGCAATCATCTTCAAAGGCAATTCGATAAAAAGCGAATTAAAGGCGATAAAAAATGTATGTGTTCACGCTATTTGACATTTCACTTGTAATTCAATTACTACTCGACATTGTTATTTAGCGATCTTGGCTTTTTATAAATGCATACTTCAATTACTTTTAATGGCTTTCATCACAGAATATGCGTTTTAATCACAATGAATGCACTCGATCAGCTCTTTGTCTTGACTTTCCTCTCCGTCTTGAACAATGAAGATAGAAACTTTAAATTATTCTAATTTTAGGAATAATATAGGCATTTAATTATATTTAAATTAAATATTTCATTAAATTAAAAAAATATTATAGAGATTCGTCAAAAATTATGAAAGTGGCTTTTTCGACTGCTTACGCAGTTTGACTCTGTTTGCTAATTTTGTTATTGAATATATTGACTGTTTGCTAACCTTTTTTGTTCACACTTCAATCTTGAAGCAGTTTTACTTTCGAATAATTATTTGTTAATAGTCTTCCGTAAACTTTAGCTCGTATCACACATTTGTATTATTTTGTTATCACTCTAGCCCACAAGGAAGTTGTCTTTGTCTCGATTTCATTTGATTTAATTAGTTTATTTACAGATCAAGATGCACACGCCCCACTGGAAATAAGAATCGAAGAACTGTCTAGATAACTAGGTCATGTCTATAATAGGTCAATGGGGAATGAATCATTCATATTGTAAAACGCAAACGCTCATATAGGTTGTTTTTATCTCCATGGAATGTAGAATGCAGTAATCACACTACTGGAAGTACATACCATTACTCTCGTGGTTAATACTCCATATAGGATCGTAAACAAAATTTAAATTCTTAATTTGTTATTCATCGCTTCATTCATATCCGCCAAAAAAAGCTTCGTCAAACATAAAGTGGAGATTGGAACAAAGACTATTTCAAATTTAATTTCTTGGTTTATAATAAACTAAAGTAAAATAAAAATAAAGTTTAAATTCAATTTTTTTAAAACCTTGATTTTTTTAAGGCCATTTCATACTTACTATTAAATATAGCGTACAGATTTCGGACTATACAAACGTTCCTTCGTGCCTTTTATTTAATTTCCCAAATTTCCAACTCGATATCTCATTTCGTGTGGGCTTCAGTTGATCCAAAAGAATGTAATTAAGTTTAAAATTTAGGTGATCAAAAGTGAACATTTTATAATCAAATGCCTTTAATGTTGAAAAGTTTAGCCACATTCTGTAAGTCAGGTTTGACCGCTTTCAAAGTAATAAATGTTGTCAAATGTAAAAGCTTAAAGTTCCAACAAGAAGAAAAGAATTTAGGTCCCGGAAGCTGGAATTACAACATTGTGATATAGATATGGGCATTATGCCATAATTTAGTGCTAATTTATGCTGCGGAAAAAAATTTTGTGCCCGGTAATTTTGGTCAAAAACATGTAGTAATGCCAGGTTCAGCTGAAGCCACAACTCCCGTATGTGAAACTCGGAAACTATTAGTGATATAAAATTCTACTTTGCGTAGGAATTTAGTGCTAATTAAGTGCTCTGGATTTGTGCCATGCACAAAATCCAGGCACTTTTTTTCACCAACAACGTGTAGTAATCGTTGTTTCAGGTGACTCTGGTATGTGAAACTCGGAAACTATTAGTGGTATCAAATTCTACTTTACACAGAAATTTACTGCTTATTTAGTGCTAATAAACGCCGCAAAAATAAATGTTGTGCCCGGTAATTTTAGACAAAAACATTTAATGTTGACTTCAGGTGACTCCGGTATGTGAAACTCGGAAACTATTAGTGGTATCAAATTCTACTTTACACAGAAATTTAGTGCTTATCTAGTGCTAATAAACGCCGCAAAAAATAAATTTTATGCCCGGTAATTTTAGTCAAAAACATTTAATGCTGACTTCAGGTGACTCTGGTATGTGAAACTCGAAAACTATTAGTGGTATCAAATTCTACTTTGCACAGGAATTTCGTGCTTATTTAGTGCTAATAAAAGCCTCAAAAACTAAATTTGGTGCGCGAAAATTTTGGCCAAAAACATGTAGTGCTGGCTTCAGGTGACTCTGGTATGTGAAACTCGGAAACTATTAGTGGTATCGAATTTTACTTTGCACAGGAATTTAGTGCTAATATGTACCGCAAAAACTAAATTTTGTGGCTGAAAATTTTGACCAAAAACATGTCATGCTGGCTTTAGGTGACTCTGGTATGTGAAACTGGGAAACTATGAGTGATATCAATTTCTACTTTGCAAAGGAATTTAGTGCTTATTTAGTGCTAATAAATGCCGCAAAAAATAAATTTTGTGCCCGGTAATTTTAGTCAAAAACATTTAATGCTGACTTCATGTGACTCTGGTATGTGAAACTGGGAAACTATGAGTGGTATCAATTTCTACTTTGCAAAGGAATTTAGTGCTTATTTAGTGCTAATAAATGCCGCAAAAAAAGAATTTTGTGCCCGGTAATTTTAGTCAAAAACATTTAATGCTGACTTCATGTAACTCTGGTATGTGAAACTCGGAAACTATTAGTGGTATCAAATTCTACTTTGCACAGGGATTTCGTGCTTATTTAGTGCTAATATGTGCCGCAAAAACTTAATTTTGTGGCTGGAAATTTTGGCCAAAAACATGTAATGCTGGCTTCAGGTGACTTTGGTACGTGAAACTCGGAAACTATTAGTGGTATCAAATTCTACTTTGCACAGGAATTTACTCCTTATTTAGTGCTAATATGTATCGCAAAAACTAAATTTTGTGCTCAGTAATTTTAGTCAAAAACATATAGTAACGCTGGCTTCAGGTGACTCTGGTATGTGAAACTCGGAAACTATTAGTGGCATCAAATTCTACTTTGCGACGGAATTTAGTGCTTATTTATTGCTAATAATTGCCGCAAAAAATAAATTTTTTCCCCTGTAATTTTAGTCAAAAACACGTCGTAACGCTGGCTTCAGGTGACTGGTATGTGAAACTCGGAAACTGTTAGTGGTATCAAATTCTACTTTGCAAAGGAATTTAGTGCTTAGTTAGTGCTGATAAAAGTCTTAAAAACTAAATTTTGTGCGCGAAAATTTTGCCCAAAAACATGTAGTGCTGGCTTCAGGTGACTCTGGTATGTGAAACTCGGAAACTATAAGTGGTACGGAATTCTAATTTGCACAGGAATTTAGTGCTAATATGTGCCGCAAAATCTAAATTTTGTCACTGGAAATTTTGGCCAAAAACCTGTAATTCTGGCTTCAGGTGACTCTGGTATTTGAAACTGGAAAACTATAACTGTTATCAACTTCTACTTTGCAAAGGAATTTAGTGCTTATATAGTGCTAATAAATGTTTCAAAAAATAAATTTTGTGCCCGGTAATTTTAGTCAAAAACATGTAATGCTAGCTTCAGGTGACTTTGGTATGTGAGAGTCGGAAACTATTAGCGATATCAAATTCTTCTTTGCGCAGAATTTTAGTGCTAATTAAGTCATCTGGATTTGTGCCATGCGAAAAATTCGGGCACTTTTTTTCACCAAAAACGTGTAGTAATCCTGGTTTCAGGTGACTGATATGTGAAACTCTGAAAATATTAGTGGTATCAAATTCTACTTTGCACAGGAATTTCGTGCTTATTTAGTGCTAATAAAAGCCTCAAAAACTACATTTTGTGCGCGAAAATTTTGGCCAAAAACATGTAGTGCTGGCTTCAGGTGACTCTGGTATGTGAAACTCGGAAACTATTAGTGGTATCGAATTTTACTTTGCACAGGAATTTAGTGCTAATATGTACCGCAAAAACTAAATTTTGTGGCTGAAAATTTTGACCAAAAACATGTCATGCTGGCTTTAGGTGACTCTGGTATGTGAAACTGGGAAACTATGAGTGATATCAATTTCTACTTTGCAAAGGAATTTAGTGCTTATTTAGTGCTAATAAATGCCGCAAAAAATAAATTTTGTGCCCGGTAATTTTAGTCAAAAACATTTAATGCTGACTTCATGTGACTCTGGTATGTGAAACTCGGAAACTATTAGTGGTATCAAATTCTACTTTGCACATGGATTTAGTGCTTATTTAGTGCTAATATGTGCCGCAAAAACTTAATTTTGTGGCTGGAAATTTCGGCCAAAAACATGTAATGCTGGCTTCAGGTGACTTTGGTACGTGAAACTCGGAAACTATTAGTGGTAGCAAATTCTACTTTACACAGGAATTTAGTGCTTATTTAGTGCTAATATGTGTCGCAAAAACTAAATTTTGTGGCTGGAAATTTTGGCCAAAAACATGTAATGCTGGCTTCAGGTGACTTTGGTATGTGAAACTCGGAAACTATTAGTGTTATAAAATTCTACTTTGCACAGGAATTTACTGTTCATTTAGTGCTAATATGTGCCACAAGAACTAAATTTTGTGCCGAGAAATTTTGACCAAAAACATGTAGTAATGCTACCAAAGTCACCTGGAGCCAGCATTACATGTTTTTGGCCAAAGTTTCCAGCCACAAAATTTAGTTTTTGCGGCATTTATTAGCATTAAATACGCACTCAATTCCTGTGCAAAGTAGAATTTGATACCAATAATAGTTTCCGAGTTTCACATACCAGAGTCACCTGAATCCAGGATTACTACACCTTTTTTGTAAAAAAAAGTGCTCGGATTTTTTGCATGGCACAAATCCAGAGCACCTAAATAGCACTAAATTCGTGCGCAAATGAGAATTGGATATCACTGATAGTTTCCAAGTTCATATACCGGAGGCACCTGAAGCCAGCATTACTACACGTTTGTGATTAAAAAAAAGTACCCGGATTTTGTGCGTGGTAAAACTGCGGGGCACTTAATTAGCACTAAATTCCGGCGCAAAGAGGAATTTGGTATCACTATAGTTTCCGAGTTTCACATACCAAAGTCAGCGAAACCAGCGTTACTACATGTTTTTGACTAAAATTTCTGAGCACAAAATTTATTTGTTGCGGCATTTATTAGCACTAACTAAGCACTAAATTACTTTGCAAAGTAGAATTTGATACCGCTAATAGTTTCCGAGTTTCACATGCCAGAGTAACCTGAAGTCAGCAATAAATGTTTTTGAATAAAATTACCGCGCACAAAATTTATTTTGTGCGGCATTTATTAGCACTAAATAAGCACTGAGTTTCTGTGTAAAGTAGAATTTGATACCACTAATAGTTTCCGAGTTTCACATACCAGAGTCACCTGAAACCAGGATTACTACACGTTTTTGGTAAAAAAAAAGTGCCCGGATTTTGTTCATGGAACAAATCCAGAGCACTTAATTGGCACTAAAATTCTGCGCACAGGTGAATTTGATATCTCTGTGAGTTTCCAAGCTTCATATACTAGAGGCACCTAAAGTCAGCATTGCTACACGTTTTTGGTAAAAAGAAACTGCCCGAATTTTGTGCATGGCACAAATCCAGAGCACTTAATGAACATTAAATTCCTGCGCAAAGGAGAATTTGATATCACTGATAGTTTCCAAGGTTCATATACTAGAGGCACCTGAAGCCACCATCACTGCACGTTTTTGGTAAAAAAAAGTGCCCAGATTTTGTGCATGGCACAAATCCAGTGCACTTAATTAGCACTAAAATTCTGCACAAAGAAGAATTTTATATCACTAATAGTTTCCGAGTTTCACATACCAGAGTTACCTGAAGCCAGCATTATATGTTTGTGACCAAAATCTCCGGGCACAAAATTTAGTTTTTGCGGCACATATTAGCATTAAATAATCACTAAATTCCCTGTGCAAAGTAGAATTTGATACCACTAATAGTTTCTGCGTTTCACATACCAGGGTCACCTTAGCCAGCATTAGATGTTTTTGGCAAAAATTTCCGTGAACAGAATTTAGTTTTTCCGGCACATATAAGCACTAAATAAGCACTAAATTCCTGTGGAAAGTAGAATTTGCTGCCCCTAATAGTTTCCGAGTTTCACGTACCAAAGTCACCTGAAGCCAGCATTACATTTTTTTAGCCAAAGTTTCGAGCCACAAAATTTAGTTTTTGCGGCATTTATTAGCACTAAATAAGCACTATATTCCTTTGCATAGTAGAATTTGATACCACTAATAGTTTCCGAGCTTCACATACCAGAGTCACCTGAATCCAGGATTACTACACCTTTTTTGTAAGAAAAATGTGCCCGGATTTTTTGCATGGCACAAATCTAGAGCACTTAATTAGCACTAGATTTGTGCGCAAATGAGAATTTGATATCACTGATAGTTTTCAAATTTCATATACCAGAGGCACTTGAAGCCAGAATTACTACACGTTTTTGATTAAAAAGAAAAGTACCCGCATTTTATGCATGACAAAAATCCAGAGAATTTAATTAGCACTAAATTCCGGCGCAAAGTAGAATTTGGTATCACTAATAGTTTCCGAGTTTCACATACCAAAGTCACCTGAAGCCAGCATTACTACATGTTTTTGACTAAAATCACTGAGCGCAAAATGTATTTGTTGCGGCATTTATTAGTACTAACTAAGCACTAAATTTCTTTGCAAAGTAGAATTTGATACCGCTAATAGTTTCCGAGTTTCACATACCAGAGTCACCTGAAGCCAGCATTAGATGTTTTTTGCCAAAGTTTACTTGCACAGAATTTGTTTTTTTCCGGCACATATAAGCACTAAATAAGCACTAAATTCCTTTGGAAAGTAGAATTTGATGCCCCTAATAGTTTCCGAGTTCCACGTACGAAAATCAGCTGAAGCCAGCATTACTACACGTTTTTGGTTTAAAAAAAGTTTCCGGATGTTGTGCATGGCATAAATCCAGAGCACTCAATTAGCACTAAATTCATGCGCACAGGAGAATTTGATGTCACTGTGATTTTCCAAGTTTCATATACTAGAGGCACCTGAAGCCAGCATGACAAACTTTTTTTCGTAAAAAAAAGTGCCCAGATTTTTTGCATGGCACAAATCCAGAGCACTTAGTTAGCACTAAATTCCTGCGCAAAGAAGAATTTGATATCACTAATATTTTCCGAGTTTCACATACCGGAGTTGTGGCTTCAGCTGAAGCAGGCATTACTACATGTTTTTGACCAAAATTACCGGGCACAACATTTTTTTTCTGCATCATAAATTAGCACTAAATAAGCACTAAATTATGGCATAGAGCCCATATCGATATGACAATGTTGTAATTCCAGCTTCCGGGACCTCAAGAATTTGGACTTTTAATTTGAAAAGAATTCAATTGGCGTAAAAAAATCTATAAAAGTTACGTTTTGTATAAAAATCTCTGAAAATATGTTATTTAAAATTCGCGTCAATCAAGATAAAAAACAAGACACTTTTTTAAATTTTCAATTTGAGTAGAGTTTTTAGCTTTCTGACGTTACAAGCCCTACTATTTTAAACATAAAAGCATAGTGTGTTTTGAATGCTACTAAATTTAATTTTCAAGAATATTTTGGTTTCAGAATTCACAAATCTTTACAGACTGCAATCTTCAATTTTATTTCCAATTAAGTTCTTGGCTTTAAATAATACAGTTTAATTTAAAGTCTAAAGGATCACAGATATAGCAGAAGATTATGTTACAAAGTACAGGTGTACGATTATGTGCATTATCTCATCGTGTTAAGTCTATTACTCATTTTTTATTTAAACGCAGTGAATAAATGGTTTATTTACTATCTTTATTCTATCATAATTAGAATTTATATCAATTACAAATTGTAAAATTTTGAAAGTAATGTGTTTGAATTGTCTAATTTATGACACTTCCAAATTTTACATTATTCGTTTTTGAAAGCCTAATTAAAAAATTGTTTAATTTTTAGGACCTCAACATTGTTCAATTTTCAAGGACTGAATTTGAAAACTGCATTTTGTAAGTCTTAATTTTGAATTGTGTAATTAGCTTCGTTACAAATTTCAAAATTTGACTAAATTTGTTATGTTTTTGAGTATGAAACTATTCACCCTAAAATCAGTAATAAGACGAGTATAATTAAAAAAAAGGCTTTCTTATAATTTTTATATGAAAAAGAATAATGTACACCCTTTTCAAAGTTTTATTTTTGTCGTGTCATGCCGCCATCTAGATGTGACGTCATACTCTTTAATATTTTCTAAACAAGCTGGATGCTCATGCTTTTTCTCAAAAAAATGAAAATAAATCAGTCCTAAGACTGATGTTTTGTGCCTTGATCTACAAATTCGGGTGTTGAATATCCTGAAAAAGTATTTTTAGGTATATCCCATAGTGAGGAACGGAAAAAATTGATAAAAGTGTCCGGCGTGACATGTGCCCTACAAAATTAAAAGTACGAGTTTATTGTTACTAAAATATTTTCAACTACTTCAGCGTTAGAAAATATATTTATTTTTAATAATGAAATATAAAATATCTTTTATTTCATAGCATACGTATTTTGTATTGTACTTTATTCCTTGATAATGGTTATACCGAAAAGGATCAGCAATTTTAAAGTTATGTTTTGTGGTTAACATTATGATCCAACTTTAATTTATTTACAATCAATTTTCATTTTAACGTAAATATATTATATTTGTATTTTTTACGCTATAAACTATAGAGGTACTTCTGTTTGAAAAAAGTCACTGTAAAACGGGCAAATTAGTAGATGAGTAAGGCGGGTTCTAATTATAAATTCCTACCTTACTGACATCGAGAAGATTCTAGCTGTAGTGGTTCGTGTCCGTGCTAAATTTTTCTAGAAAAGTGGTTCATGTCCGTGCTAAGCTTCTAGAACATTCTCGAGGGTCCTGATGACGTCATTATGCATTCCTACCTTACCGAAATTCTTGATGACGTCATGCATTCCTACCTTACCGACATTAATACAGGAGGGGTACTGGACCTACTTTACCAACATCTAGAACATTCCTTGATGACTTCATAAAATAATATCACGCAATTGTGCCAGCCAAATGTATGTAACAACAGGTTCAAGGTTATTTCTTATCTGAAGAATTTTTTCGCATAAATACTTTCAAGGTTATATTTTGCTTTGTCCTGAAAATTTATACTGCGTCATATAGTTATTTTAAGGATGATTTATTGCTACCTTACAGATAATATACTTATTTAATGTGCAAAAAGGTGCAGGTGTACAATAAAATTTGATACGTTGGGCTATGTATGACATCCTGTTTTGGCTATCTAAATTTGATTTATTGCTTCCTTACAGATAACATATTCAACTTAAACTTTCTCTCCTTACATTCTTGATGATGGCATCAAATTAAACTGTAGAATTTTTTTGGTAAACAAGTTCAATGTTATTTTCATGACGCATTACATTTTGTGTTGTCAAAAAAAAATATATCCCAAGCGTATTGATTATTATGTAGAATCTTCCAGAACTCAAGGATAAAGAGGAAGATGAAATTAAAATGAAAAAATATTTTAAGCCAATGGAAGAGAGTATCTAAAAGCATTTCTTATGGTAGGTTATGTGCCCGGGATTCTTATCGCTTTATTCTGGTGTCGCGAGTAGCGAGCGAGCGAGGACTCGAGATAAAATCCAGACGTGTTTAAAAGTTTTGATTTTAGAAAATATTTGATGTACTGACCGTCTAAGTCTGCATAAATTGCATTAGACTCTGTTTTCGTTTTCTAGAGATCACTTCTTTTTACTGCTCGGAAAAGTTCGCTTTCTTAGTCGAACCACAACGTTTGAAAATCATTCTTTTGCTATATACTAGGTCCGTCAACCTCTCAACGTGTCATATGAAATAAGATACTGCAAACAATTTCGAGGCTCGAAAGATAGATAATACAGCGTGCATTTTACTCCATCTGCCTCTTTTATTCACAGATATATGCTCGTTTTTCATCTCCTATGTGGAAAGTCAATTTGGCCTATTACACGTTAACGATTTAAAATAAAATTTTAAAAAATATAAAATTAATATAATAGAATATTTCGAATTTTTCAATCATCCACTAAAGCTACTGTATAATATAATTTATAGAAATCGAGGAGGTTTCCGTTTCCGGCGTGAAAGTGTTTGATAGCGGTGATTGTGTGTTGCTGAATTTGGTCTATTACAGTGAGATTGGAGGTGAGTTAATCGGCAGAGTGTGAAGGAAGGGTTTTTGGAGTGAGCGAATGAATGTTCAAGATAATAAAATTAAAGAAGTGAGTGATATTTTGAGCGTTTGAGTCAGTTTTGGGGTAGCCTGAGAGGTTAGTTTATTTGACGTGTGGAGCAGGGTGGGGAGGCCGGTGCAACCGGTAGCAGAGCCAGGGCAGGATAGATAGGGAAAAGCGCGGATGAAGACAGGGTTGCAGGCTGGGGAAGTAGAGTGGCGACCGAAGTTACGCAAGTTACGTAGGGCGATACAAGAGGATTATTAAAATCAGTTTGATGGATAGCGGGAACTGACGAGGAAGTGTTCTGTACGCCGAAGCGTGAGGAAAAAAGGGGAAAATATAGAAAAACAGTAGAACGGAGAGATTGAGGGCGGAGAGTTTTGGTTCCATCGAGAGGATTGTGAATAGGAAGAGGGACAGGGTGGAGAGAGGAAGTAGTGAGTACAAGGTAGAAGCAGGATTCGCTTTCAAAAATCAGGAAATGTACAGAACGCCACCGGGAAAAGACCCAAATGAAGCAGGGGAGAAAGACAAGGGGAAAGATGAAGACAAAGTAAAACATAGAGGGCCAACAGAAGAAAATCTACAGTTAGATGACATGCGTAAGATGATAATAGAAGTAATAAGGATGTATGAAGAAAAGCAGGAAAAACGGGGAGAGGAAATAAGGAAAGAAATTAGGCGGGAAATGGCTGAACTGGAGTTGGAAGGTAGAATAAAAAAAATAGAAAGCTCAAATCGGGAGTTTGGCGGTGGGGAGAGTGGGAATGAGGAGAAGGAAAGGCTGAGAAAAATAGAACAAAGAATAGAAAAGAAAGGGAGATAAGAAAGAAAAAGAAACATAGTGATAAAGGGTCTAAGATTAGAAGGGAATGAATTGAAGGAAGGAGTAGAAGATGTACTAAAAAGGATAGATGCTAAAGTAGGGATAGAAGAAATGCGAAGTGTAGCAAAGAAAAGGCGAAATGGAGAAAAAATGGTACCAGCTCGGAGAGAATAGAGGATGACTTCACATGGGTAGGAAGGAAGATGCAGTATAAGTTAAGGCAAATAGCGGAAGAGGAAAGAAGTAAGGAAAAGAGAACGTGGGTTAAGTATGCTTGCATAGTTTGACCGCAAAATAGAATTTTTCATTTTTCATTATTTTTTGTGCGATCAAAATTTGAATATTTCATTTTTCAGAAAAATTCAAAAAGTTGTTATGATAATCTTGTAGGGCTCTGAAAAAAAACGGTTTTCTCCTCTAGACTTTTTTTATATCGTGCGTTTTTCGGCCTAAAATGTTAATTTTCCTTTGTTTTTTTTTAATTTGAAAATGCTATAAATCTGATAATTTTCGTTTTATAGAAAAATGTCATAGGCATAAATTGTTTATATTTTTGAGAACTACTAATAACCGGACATAGAATTTTCAAATCTTGAAAAGATGTGGTCTCAAAAATTTTCAAAATGTGCTCACTTTTTGAATTCTGATCCAAAATAGCTGGTTAACAAACTTGTTCTTTATTTTTGAGCCTTCAAAAAGTGTGCCAAAGCACAATCCAATCTGGTCAATCTTTCGAAAATTATCGTGCCTACACGATACTACAGACTACAGACAGACAGACACCTCCGTAAAACTAGTTTTTTCTGACTCAGAGGACCTCAAAACGTCGACATTTGATAGAATCCGTGAAAGTCATTTTTCACATAAAACCAATACCTTCTCATTAGGATGAGAATGTAAAAACACATTTCTCTGATGTTCCATAATAGGGACATGTATTATTGAAAACTGTTACAAGAGCCCAAAAGTTGTTTCATAATAATAGGTACATAAAGATCGTTCCGCTTTCTCATTAATATAATAACTTTGCTCAGACTGAATTAAAATTTTAATAAGCGTTTCGCATTCAGAAAATATCAACCCATTGGTTTATGTAAAAATTTTGGAAATATATTCCACTATCGTTCCAAAATTAATGAAAATCTCAAAACCCCATAAAAATTTGTCTCATGATAGGTACCTTTACCTTACGCTTTAATATCATAATACAGAAAAAAAATGTCCGCACATTTTGATCTTTCATTTCAAATTTTAAACGTGGAAATAATTGTTTTTATTGATATCTTAGGAAGAGATTGAAAGGGGAGAACAACAGCTCTAAACGAGGTGAGCGAACGAGTCGAACCTAGAGCGATATTGATCGCTTTTTTATTAGGGGATCGAAAGTCAATCATGTAATTATCGAGAGCGGCGTGATCGACACGAAGACAAAGCCGATCGGGACCACACACATTAAGCAGTGTTCATGAAAAAATATCAGGTTCATCGGCATATATGTTGCTGTTCACGCCAATCATTACACGCACGTGCTGCAAAACATTGACCCTTTTATCTTTCTCTTAAAAAAGGAAAAATCTGCAACTGATATTCACACGCCATTCAAATGTGCAATAACATCAAAATTGATGATGTGTGCAAGCAAACAAAGGATTTTCTGGATTTATCTCATTTCTAGTCTAACTGATTTGATTTTCACAAAAGGGATTTTGGTAACGCATAATATATTTAAGATCGAAATGAAATCTGTTTTTTCATGAATAATTTTATGCGCCGAGATCAGAGTATGAACAAAAAGTCACAAATCAAAATCATATTTACAAACCATCTCCTTTCCGGTTCATTAGAGATGATTGCATAACAAAGGGAAAATGAGGGAGAAAAAGGAAAGTTTCAACCAAAACGAACATCGCACTCTTTTCTTCTTCTTTCTCTAAAAAATATTAAGAAACTTATTTAATTAGCATGCTTATGAATAATTTTATGCACTTGAATCAGAGCACGGAAATAAATTCACAAATAAAAATTAGATTTTCACACTTCCTCATTTCCGGCTCATCAGAGACAATTACATAACAAAGGAAAAATAGGGACAAAAAGGAATTTGTCAACCAAAACAAATCTCGCACTCTTTTCTTATTCTTTCTCTGAAAAATATGAAGAAATTTATTTAATTAGCCTGATTTTGAATAATTTAATGCACTTAAATCATAGCATAAAAATAAATTCACAAATAAAAATTAGATTTTTAAACTACCTCATTTCCGGATCATCAGAGACAATTACATAACAAAGGGAACAAGAGAAAGAAAAAGGAAAGTGTCAACAAAAACGAACCTCGCACTCTTTACTTATTCTTTCTCTAAAAAATATTGAGAAATTTATTCAATTAGCATAATTATGAACAATTTTATGCACTTAAATCAGAGCATGAAAATAAATTCACAGATAAAGATTATATTTTCAAACTACCTCATTTCCGGAAAGAGGGGCAAAAATGAGTCAGTCAAAACGAGCCTCGCACTCTTTTCTTATTCTTTTTCTAAACAATATTAAGTAGTTTTATTTAATGAACAAAAAACCGAGATCAGATAATTGGAAAAATTAATTCTTTGTTCTTTTTATAAGAAAGAATTTTTATAGGTAAATCAATTTTCGCCAATCAATGGAGAATTAGATCAAGAAATTTTTCGTATGAATGTGTATCGTTTTTATTTTCTGGTATTGTGTTAATATTGATAAGCATAAGTTTCTGTTATTTATGCCTGTAGTTTTGTTATACATAATACATAAAAAAAGAAAGAATAAGGAAAGAGTGCGTTAAAGCTAAGCTCTTTTGTTCGAAATTCGTCTTTTTGGTAGAAAATTAATATTTGAGCATTGAAAATTATTATTTTTTATTTAAAATTGAACTATTTGTTCTAAATTCATGTATTTTGGTGAAAATTCGTATTTTTTTCTTCAAAATTAAATTTGTTTGAGTATTGTTTTTTTATTTGAGAATTTGTTGATAATTCAACTATTTAGTTACAAATTCAAATATTTTGTTGAAAATTGAATTATTTTGGTGAAAATTTAAATTTTTTCATATCATTTTTTTTTTAAATATCAACTATTATATTATTCGCAGAGCACTCATCTTTTTGGTTAAAAAGTCTTTTTTCAAGAATGCATATCGTTGTGTGTTAAGGATTCAACTATTTGGTTAAAAATTCAACTATTTTGTTGAAAATTAAATTTTTTTTTTGAAAATTCAAGTTTTTTGTTGAAAATTGAATTATTTTCTTGAAATTTTTTTTTTGATTGACATTTCTACTATTAATTTTTTTTTTGAGAAATCATCTCCTTCTTGAAAATTCAATTGTTTTTGGTAGAAATTTACTCTTTTTTGTTTCAAAATTCGACTATTTGGTTAAAAATTCATCTTCGGAGGTAAGAAATTCCAGTATTTGGTTAAAAATTTGACTAGTTTTTTGAAAATGGAATTACTTTGTTGAAAATGCAAGCATTATGTTAAAACATGATCTCTTTTGATAGAAAATTCAACAATTTTTTGAAAATTCATCTTTTCAGTTTAAAAATTCATCTCTTTTGGTAGAAATTTGATCTTTTTTGTTAAAAAATGCATCTGGTTCAAAATTCAAATTACTTTTTTGCAGGTTAAAACACTTGATCATTTTTTTGTTTGTTAAAGGCTTATCTCTTTGGTTGAAAATTTAACTATTTTGTTGAAAAATCTTTCCATTCGTTTAAAATTAATTTTTTAACTGAAAATGTAACTTTTACATTTTTGGTTAAAAAATTGATAATATGTATTTGAAAATCGGTCTTTTTTGGTAAAAAGCCAAATTTTTTTTTTGTTTTTTTCATTTTTCAGATAAATATAAAACTGTTTGGTTGAATATAAACTTTTTTTTTTAAATTCGTCTTATTGGTAGTTGCAAGTTGAACTAATCAATTGAAAGTTCGTTTTTACGTTAAAATATCAACTATTATATTTTTCCTTGAAAATTTATCTATTTGTTGAAAATGGAATTGTTTTTGGTTGAAGTTGAATCTTTTTTGTTTAAAAATTCGACTGTTCAGTAGAAAATTCAACTATTTTTTGGGGAAATTCAATTATTTAATTGAAAATGCAAGTATCATGTTAAAACGTGATCTTCTTATGTAGAAAGTTTAACCATTTCTTGAAAATTTGTCTTTTCGGTTTGAAAATTCATCTCTTTTGGTACAAATTTAATCTTTTTTAGTTGAAAATGCAATTGTTTGCTTCAAAATTCAAATAACTTTATTGAAGTTTGAAACTATTTGTAAAAACATTTTGTTGTTGTTGAAAGTTTATCTCTTTGGTTGAAAAATTAACTATTTTGTTGACAATTTATTCCCTTTTTTTGTTTAAAATTAATTTCTTTACCGAAAATTTAACGTTTCCTTTTGTACTTGAAAAATTGATCTTTTGTAGTTGAAAATTCGTCTTTTTTAGAAGAAACCTTATCTTTTTTGTTAATTTTTTTTTTCAATGCAACTGTTTGGTTGAAAATTAAATTTTTTGTTGATAATTCGTCTTTTTGGTAGAAAATGAATATTCTCGCTTTAAAAGATAATTTTTTTTTCTCACTGAACATTTAACTATTTGTTTGAAAATGCATGTATTCTGTTAAAAATTCGTATTTTTCAGTAAAAAATTGATATTTTAGGTTGCGAATTCGATTTTTTGTTCAAGAATTCATATTTTTATGTTGAGAATTCAACTATTTGGTTAAAAATTCGACTATTTTTTTGAAAAATTAATTATTTTGTTAAAAATTCAAGTCTGAAAATATTTCTGACCACATACCCCTCTTTTCCCTTCCACCGTGTAAGACAGCATAAAAAATCTTTTACCAAAAATATCTTTCGTCATTTATGCAAGGCCTCTTGTAAGACTTTAATAAGCATCTTTTTTTAAACGACTCAAACCTGACACATAAAAGATGAATTTTAAAAGTTTAAAAACTATGTATTTGAATTCGCGCCTAATTGTAAATTAATATACTCATTTTTTATACGGTAGAAATGCATTTTTTTGTTATTTAATTCTTAAACAATTATTGTCAAAAAATTATTGATTCACTAAAATTTTTACTTCAAAGTAATCTTGCAAACGACATATAAAATGCCTTTCTTATTTTTCATATTTTATGAAAATAGCTTATTTAAATAGTTTAAAAATAGTTAAATCTCGCTTATAATATTATATATGATTATGAAATAATCATTTGATATTTTGTAGAGAATTATTAGAATTTTGTTCATGAAAAATTTGAATGACGGACTATAAAAAAATACTTTTTTTTCATCGACAACCTTTCATAGAAAAAACGTATGAATTAATTTATAATAATTGAATTTTAACAACCTAATAATTGCATTCTTTTATTTAAAAAAATTAAATCCACTAATAATTGAGACAAATATATATTTTGATAAGATTTAGAGTTAGTTCCCTAATTTCAATTTGAGATATTATCAAAAATAACGCTTTTCAGTAATGTAATGTAATCGTCAAAATTATTGATTTCTAGTTTTTAACGGGATCTTTACGTTTTGGCACTCACAGAGTTCGAAAATCATAAAATTTTGTCGATGTCTGTGTGTCTGTATGCCTGTATGCAAGTCTGTATGTATGGTTACCTGAATGCTTTAGCCACACTAACTTTTGAAGGATTTAGCCAATCGAGTTGGCCCTTGATAAACTTTTGAAGGGTCCTAAAATGAAGGTTAAGTTCGCTAACCAGATATTTCCAACCAAAATTAAAAAACTGAGAGCATTTTCAAAATTAAAAAAAAAATTTTCAAGTGTCAGAAATTTGTGTCCAAGTTTCTTTCAGATGGGAGAAAGTGTTGCAAATTATCCTCATGAAATTTTCAATTTCGATAACAATTTGAAAAGTTATATACTTTTCAACATTTTGAAAAATGAAAAAAAAATAGATATATATATTTTTTTCTGATAGATTGAAAAATTTCAAATTTTTGAACAAAATCGAGTGCGAAGCACGAGATACGTGATTAGAATGTGTTCGTTAAAGCTGAAGGAGCTTTAACAAAGGGGAATTCACAATCATCAAATTACAGTTGTTGAAGCTTTGACCTTTAATTTAAAAGGTCTGGGCACAAATGTAGGGGAAATACAATATCGAGTGCGAAGCGCGAGAACCAACAGTCGCGCGCCCTAGGCGCGCTCAAACTCGCGAGTCGCACGCGCAGCGGGCATTTTTTTTTAGGATTAATTAACAACTTTCTAAAAAAAATCTTTCAAAATTTTTAAAACGCAGTTCAAAAATTGAAGTTTAAGTCTAATCTTTAGGAACAAGCTTAGAAATAATTAATTGAATATCTATCGCTGTATAAAATTAGACTTGAATTGATTTTTAAAATGTTAAAAAATTAAATCTTAATTCAATTAAGTTCCTCAATGCATAAAGTTTTATAACATTTTCTTGGCAATCGAAGAGCCCGTTGAAACAAGGGGCCCGCGACGATGAAACATTAGCTGCTTAATGGGAACCTCTTTAAGCTCTGCTAATTAATATCTGAACATTAGCGTAATTGTAATGATTCTAAATTACGGCAATCGCACGGTCTACCGCTTATGGTAGAAGGGTTTAACTTTAAGATTCAAATACTTCTGAAGTCATAACGGGGGACCACTGAAAAATCCCGAAAAATAAAATTCCCGAAATTGTAAAATTCCCGAATTGGAAAATTTCCGAATCGTAAAATTACCGAATAATAAAATTTCCGAATAATAAAATGGAACGACTAAAAAATCCCGAAAAATAAAATTCCTGAAACTGTAAAATTCCTAAATAATAAAATTCCCGACAGCTTATAATATTACCGAATTATAAAATATCCGAACTAGAAAACTCCCGAATATTAACAAATAAAAAATTTTTATTATAAATAAAAAATTTAATTGTAATCTAAGTTTAATTGTAATAATTTTATTAATTTTGTAAATAAAACAAATTTTTAATTATTCACATTCGGAAATTTTATAGTTCGGGAATTTTCCAATTCAGGAATTTTATTGCGACGACTGAAAAATCCCGAAAAATAAAATCTCCGACACTGTACAATTCCCGAATTGGAAAATTCGGAAAAATAAAATTCCCGCATAATAAAATTTCCGAATAATGAAATTGGACGACCAAAAAATCCCGAATAATAAAATTCCTAAAACGGTAAAATTCCCGAAATCGCACAATTCCCAAATAATAACATTCCCGACAGCTAATAATATTACCGAATTTGAAAATTCCCGAATAATAAAATTTCTGAAAGAAAATTTCCGAATTATAAAATATTCGAACCAGCAAATTTTCGAATATTAACAATTAAAAAAATATATGAGTAAACAAATTTAATTGTATTCTAAATTGAATTGCAACAATTGAATTAATTTTATAAATAAAACAAATTTTTAATTGTTCGAGAATTTTATTATTCGGCAATTTTCCAATTCGGGAATTTTATTGGGACAACTGAAAAATTCCGAAAAATAAAATTCTCACTACTGTAAATTTCCTGAATTCGAAAATTCCCGAAAAATGAAAGTCCCGCATAATAAAATTTCCGAATAATGAAATTGGACGACTAAGAATCCCGAAAAACAAAAGTCCCGAAACTGTAAAATTCCCGAATAATAGAATTTTCGGCAGTTTACAATATTACCAAATTTGAAAATTCACGAATAATAAAATTTCCGACTTATAAAATATCCGAACTTGAAAATTCCCGAATATTAACAATTAAAAAATCTTTTTTATAAATGAAGAAATTTAATTGCATTTTAAATGTAATTGCAATTATAATTAAATTAATTTTATAAATAAAACAAATTTTTAATTTTTTTATAGTTCGAAGTTTTATAGTTCGGCATTTTTATTATTCGGGAATTTCCCAATTCGGTAATTTTATTGGGACGACTGAAAAACTCCGAAAAATAAAATTTCCGACACTGTAAAATTCCCGAATAATGATATTCCCGCATGATAAAATTTACGAAACTGTAAAACTCCCAAATAATAAATTTTCCGATAGTTTATAATATTACCGAATTTAAAAGTTCCCGAATAATAAAATTTTCTACTGCAATTTTCCGAATTGGAAAATATCCTAACTAGAAAATTTCCCAATATTAACAACAACAAAAACTTGTTATAAATAGAAAAATTTAATTGTATGCTTTGAATTGTAACAATTTAAATAATTGTATAAATGAAACAAATTTTTACTGATTCAAATTCGTAAATTTTATAGTTCAAGAATTTTCCAATTCAGGAATTTTATAGGGACAACTGAAAATCCCGAAAAATAAAATTCCCGAATAATTAAATTTCTAAATAATAACAATTTCCCGAATAATTAAATTCACTAATTGGAAAATTCCCAAATAATAAAATTCCTGAACAGTTTATAATATTATGTATAATATAACTATTTTGTTGGATAATTAATTATTTTGTTAAAACTTCAACTGTTCTATTTGAAATTCGCCCTCTTGGATTGAAATTTATGTTTCATGGTAGCAAAATCATATTTTCGGTTGGAATTAATAAATTTTTAATTTTTAATAATAAATTGTTTTATTCCGTTTAGGGGAGAGGAGGGTATGTTGGCGTACCTAAAATAATGTTGAATTTTTCATAAATTGCATATTATGCAAGAATTCAGAGGATATAACTATTTTTGAGAGCCTAACTAGGGTAATCGTTACAATGATTGGCCACCCCCCCCCCCCAATGGTTGGCCAACTCATTTAAATATCCTTATGTTTTTCCGTTGAAAATGACCGAATAATGAATTTTTGTATTAAATTTGTTTTAAAAAATCATAAAATTTGTGAAATAATTATAAACGTTGCTGAAATTATCATCAAGTTTCGAATTAAAACGACTGATATCGAAAAAAAAACTAATTTTTCGGTTCGAAAGATGCTCGAATAATGCATTTATTTAACAATTTTGTTTTAGGAACATCAAATTTATCAACTTATTTCAAATGTTGCTAAAATTGTCATAAAGTTCCCAATTAAAAGGACTGGCATTGAAAAAAAAACGAATTTTTCTGTCGACAAATGCCTGAATAAAGCATTTGTTTATTAAATTTGTTTCAACAAATGATTTTTTCATACAGAATTTTTCGTTTATTGTATCAGGATGGAATATCTTCAAGGAATGTAAATCTATGAAAGGTAGGCGATTTCGAAAATTTTCCTATTATTGACGAACACCTAGAACGTCCAATAGGAAAAATTGCCAATTTTTCTTCATATTTGTTTATTTATAAAACTGGCTGTGAATTCGATCTCGAGTGTTTCCACTTTATTTGTATTTATATTTATATGGTGCTCATTTCATGTGCACTTTGCTTCCCGTTAGCAAATGTATTTGCTTCCTCATAGAAGAAGCATTTGTGGTTTTTTAAATAATAGACAAACTAAAGTTTTCATTTTGATTAATTTAAGAATAGAAATTCACAAAAAATAGAAAATTACAAAATAATACAAATAATTTTCAAAATACAATGACAAATCAGAGAAATCATATTTTGTATTTAAAATGGTAATTTTTCGAAATGGAAAAACGAAAATGATATCAATTGTTTGATAAAAAACAGTGGAATACAACGAAAAAAAAGGAAATTTCTAACAAAAATTCAAAATCAGTTTTGAATTATGTTCATGAAAAAAATTTCACTATAAAAACCCGTTTTTCAAATATTATGCATTACCATAGCTTCCTTACTGTTCAATAAAATGTATCAATATTATAAGTCAATCGATTTTTTTCGAATCAACACATCTTTTCTATTCTCACATCAACTTTAATTTATGAGAATGAGAAAATTTTTATTATAAAAATAGATTTTTAATATAATATAAATGACCATAATTTCCTTACTATTCAATAAAATGTATTAATATTATATGTCAATCGATTAGACTCGAATCAAGGAATCTTTTTTATTCTTGCATCAACTTTGAATTATGTTAGTGAAAAAAGTTTTACCATAAAAAACCGTATTTTCAAATATTATGCATTATCATAGCTTTCTCACTCTGCAATTAAATATATCAATATTATAGGTCAATAGATTCGTCTTGTACGGAGCAATCTTTTATGTTCTTGTATCAACTTTGAATTATGTTAATGAAAAAATTTTTACTATAAAAAAACGATTTTCAAAATATATAAATTACGATAACTTCTCTACTCTTTAATAAAATGTATTGATATTATATGTCAATCGATTCGTCTCGTACCCATGAATCTTTTATATCCTTGCATCAACTTTGAATTATGTTCATGAAGAAAGTTTTGCTATAAAAAAGCGATTTTTGACATTTCATTAAGAGTTTAAAAAAATGCAACAAATATTTTTTTAAATCTTTAGGTCAGTTTCAAGATATTAGTGATGAAAATAGGGCCTCCAAATTTTATAAATTTATCTGCAAGCGTTTTCAAGTTATCGTGTTCACAAAAAAGTGTGACATCCTCACACACACACGCACACACACACAAATCCAGACAATAGCTTCGAACGTTGTTTCAGAAATTATTAAATTGAGGAAGTTTTAATTAAATTAATTTCAAATTTTTGGAAAATGTTACCATCACGAATCAAAATATGCAAAATTTGAAAAATAAATGAAAAAACAGGCTATAGAACTTTCTTTAAAATTTTATCAGCTTCTTTTTTGAAATTTTTTTCGTCTCAATCGGTCAATGTTTGTGGGCTGTAGGTTCTTTCAAACCAAACAAGTAATTTTTCCCCTCCTGAGGGTCGTCGTCGCCAATCATTGTGTTTTTTGCTTCCTCATATAACATTTTCCAAAAATTGTAAATTCATTTAATTAAAAATTCCTCAATTCAATAATGTCTAATACAATGTTCTAAGTAATTGTTCGGATGTGTGTGTTTGTGTGTGTGTGTGTGGATGTCACGTTTTTTTATTAATACGATAACTTGAAAACAGTTGCAGATACATTCATAAGATTTGAAGGGCTTATTTTCAACACTAATATCTTGAAACTGACCACAGGATTTCTAAAAATATTGATTGCATTTTTTTAGCACTTAATAATATTTGAAAAATTGGTTTTTTATAGTAAAACTTTTTTCAAAGTTTAAAGTTGATGCGAGAATATAAAAGATTTATTGGTTCGAGACGAATCGATTGACCTATCATATCAATACAATTTATTAAAGAGTAGAGAAGTTATGGTAATTTATATATTTTGAAAATCGGTTTTTTATAGTAAAACTTTTTTCAATAACATAATTTAAAGTTGATACAAGAACATAAAAGATTCCTTGGTTCGAAACGAATTGATTGACCTATAATATTTATATACTTTATTGAAGAGTAAGGAAGCTATGGTAATGCATAATATTTGAAAATCATTAACATATTTCAAAATTGATTTCGAATTTTTGTTAAAAATTCGTCTTTTTTCGTTGAATTCTACTGTTTTTTATTAAAACATTTAAATCATTTTTGTTTAAAAATTCAACCTCTTGGTTGGAAGTTAATTTTTTTAATTGAAAACTCAACTCTTGAATTAAATTAACTTACCATAAAGCTGGCAAAGGGTTAGGATGCAATAAAATTTCCCCCTTTCCTTTTCTAGCCCCAAAATTTACCATTTTAAATACAAAATTTGATTTGTCTGATGTGTAATTGTATTTAAAAATTGTTCTGTATTATTTTGTAATTTTATATTTTTTGTAAATTTCTATTCTTAAATTCATCAAAATAAAAACTTTAGTTCGTCTATTATTTAAAAAACCACAAATGCTTTCTCTATGAGGAAGCAAATACATTTGCTAACGGGACGCAAAGTGCTCGTGAACTGAGCACCATATAAATGTAAATACAAATAAAGTGGAAGCACTCGATATCGAATTCACAGCTAGTTTGACATAATTGTTAATTTCTGTAAATATAAATTGTCTACTAATTTCAACAGCTAACTCACTATCGTAATTTGAATATTTATAAAATGTATTATCCATCTGCGTATTTTAGAATTTCGTTTGACGCCTATAGCGCTCTTGACATATTAATGAACTGCACGGATTACCATATAATAAGTTTTTTCAATAATGGTGCCCCAAACTAGTGTCCTCTCCTCTATAAAAGTAAAAAATTTGCCCGAGAAAAATGAGCAAATTTCGAAAATGAAGTTTCACAGCGACCCTTTTTTTGATTGAGTTGTAAATTTGTTTTGAGAAGTGATGGGTTGATGTAAACTAAAGGATGCGCTATTAATAATTCAAACGATTAGGGCGCCCTTAAGCCGGTGAGTTAGCAAGTGCTTATTTATGGGTGACTATGGGGCTGATCCTGACGTTCTGACATCGCGTCGGTAATTCATCCACTCTGCAGAAGCACCCACAAGATACAGCCAGGCCTCAGCTTAGGCGCGGATTTAGGGGTTGAAAACGACCTCTAACGACTGCCATCTATTGGACAGACCACGAAACTCCTGTCAACGCATTGTCTGTCTAGCCGGTAACCACTTCAGAATCACTTCATCCACTCTGCTCTGTATATCGGTTGGTGGTTAATGAGTTTAACCATTTCTAGAACCCTTCAATCTTTCCTGATCGATAAATATAAATAAATCAAATCAATCATTTACGGTGTTCTAGTTCTAAAAGAAAAAGTGGCCTGGCAGTATTTTCCATAAAGTGCGTTACCAGTTTTAAGGGGGGCTAAGAACTAAGGTACTCTGGTGGACAAAATTTTTACAAGAAAGTACATTTCTACAACTGTAATTTTTGGTTGAAACATGTACTTTTTTGGAAAAAAATTAGGCAAAGGTATCTATCATGAAACATGTCCCAATTATGAAACAGTTTGACAGAAAATTCGATTTATAAATAATTTTGAAAACATTTTTTTAGTACAAATTATTATACGAATAAGTATAAAAGTTAGGCTTCTCATCTGTATAAAAAGCAAGTATGTTCAATTTTCGAACGGAGTGATAAATTTTCAAATAAAATGTTGAATCTTTAACTGGAATGGTTGAATTTTCAACCAAAAAGATGAATATTCAACTATGAAGATTAATTTTCTACACAAAAAATACAAATGAAAATGATAAATTTTTAACCAATAGTTGAATTTTACAAAAAAAAAAAGAGATGCACTTTCAACAAAAAATGAAATAGTTAAATGGTAAGTCAAACAAATTGGTTTTTAACAACAACAAAAAAACGTATTTTCAACCAAACAGTGCAATTTTCAACCAATGTGATGAATTTTCAGCTAAAATGATGAATCTTTAACTGGAATAGTTGAATTTTATACCAAAAAGGTACACAAATTTTCCACTAAATAGTTCAATTTTTAAATAAAAAAGATGAATTATCAACCAAATAGTTAAATTTTCATCCGAAAAATATATATTTTTAACCAAAAATAAAATAATTAAATTTTCTGTCTTAAAAAACTTGTTTCTAACAAAAAAGCGAATTTTCAACAAAACAGTTAAATTTTCAACTGGAATAGTTACATTTTTAGTTAGAAAAATTGATTTTCAACAAGGTAGTTAAACTTTCATAGATGAATTTTCAATTAAAAGGATGAATCTTCAACGAAAAAAATTAATTTTTGACAAAGGAGTTTAACTTTTAACCAAGGAGTTGAATTTTCAGCTGAAAAAGATGAATTCTCAACGAACAATGTGATATAGTTGTAATTTCAACCAAAAAAGATTTTAATTTTGAATAAAAAATAGTTGAATTCAATCAAAAAAGGCATTTTTTCCAGAAAAGCTGTTGAGTTTTCAAATAAAAATTACTTTTCGGTCAACAGAGAAAAAAAATTTACAACAAACTGTTGAATTTGCAACAAACTGTTGAATTTTCAAGAAAAATATGAATTTCCAACCAAGCCTAATATTTTATCTACACTTCACTTTAACCAAGTTTCTTAAGTTTTGACTTCATCCTTCATAGATACGCATGGTCACTCCTCTTTGGGGTCAAAAGAGTGACTCCAAGAGTTGAAGTCAACTGATTTTGACTATAATTTGAAGCGAAGATGTTATTCCAAAGGAGGGAGTCAAGCTTCTGACTCCAACGGAGTTTATATAGCAGTCGCTCCAGAGTTGTAGTTACATTTTCGCTCCAAGAAATTTAAAGAGCACGTTTCATTAATTGAAATTCAGAAACATATAAGTGAAAAATGATATCGTACTCAATTGATAATATATAGGAAATTCCTTGGGATCAATTTTGAATCTTCAAAATTGTACAAAAAGTTTAATTTAATAATTAATTGGTAACTGATATTTTTGAGATAAAGAAGAAGCCTTCAACTTTTTTTACTTCTGATATCAGTTTTAGTGGTTTCAGTAAAAGTAATGAAATTGCTCAAATCTATTACACTTACAATTTGTTTATTTTTAACATGAGTGGAGTCTTTAACCTTTTTAATTTATTATATAAAAAAGTCAGAATTATTAAAAATATTATAAAAGTGGTACGACTTCCCCATTTTAAATATTTCAAAACTGTAAATTCAATAATTTTGTATCTTACTTAATCCGCTTTAAGCTTTAAATTTTTTAATTATTTTAAACTGAAATCGTTTAAAATTAAACAGCTTCAAATTGAAATTGAATTTAATAATTTTATATCGAAACATTGAAAATGGTTAGGTGTCATTTTTAAATCTTTCCAGAATGTATCGTTTAAAAATAATTGTATTTTATGATTTAAAAAATCATTAAAACCAATGCTTAGTTGAATAATTTATTTTAATCTGAAAAATTGACACCAAAAACGCAAAAATTGTGGCAAATTACTTTCAGATTTAATTCCTTAAAAATGGTAGAATATAAAATTGAAAGCGCCCTTTTGTTCTTGAATAAGCATTTCAAATTAAACAACTTTAAAGGAATGTATGTCTTTTTCAGTTGTAAAATCATCTATTTCGTTGAAAATTCGTCTTTCAAAATTCAACAAGAAATTCTTGTCCTTCAAATCTTAAAACTTAAAACTGCAAAAATAATTGGAAAATTTCGCAAAAGCATTATTAATTGAATATTTTTAAATTAGCTTTCCAATTTACCAAGCCCCTTTCCGAATTGATCTGGGGGGGGGGGGATGTCGGTCAAAATGAACCCATGCTAGAACTAAGTATTCAAAATCGAATTATTTAAAATTTAATAATAATCCAAAGTGAACATTAAAAATTTTTTCCCACTCGCAATATCTTTTTAAGTGAATAAACTGTACAATTTAAACTTGCAATCATGGTAATATTGTTTTATGTTTGTATCTTATTAATTGACAAAGCAATATTTTCCGCGTGCTGTAACGCGCGTATAATATTGCTAGTGTTGTAGTAAAAAACCAAAGAGGACTTTATTTAACAGTTTTCACAGCGTGTTGGTGAAAGAATAATGAAGCAAGTTAGAAAAAATAAAGAGTATCAATTGTCTCAAAAATACCAACTTCGTGACACTATAAAATTGTACTGTGGAGAAAAAAATTAATTGCAAACGATTTTATAAACATTTTCTCAAAAATATTAAAAATAACGCGAGATGGAAGAAAGTCTCACGTCACATTTTTATGGAACATTTTTTTCCAATTTTTTCCTTTTACTTTTTTCGCATCTTGTGTCGTTTTCGTGAAAAAATATGAATTTTCGTTTTTCAGAAAAAAAATGCCTCGATTTCCTCCAACACTCAGGCACAAAGCAGCCTATCATGGAATATACTCTTTATACTAGGACAAATATCGAAACAAATTAAGAAAAAGAAAACGGTGGAGTTTTTGAGTAAACTGACTTTTTTTGCATTTCCGCCCTTCAATGTGGACTTCCCTCTGATTTTCCGATGGATTTCATAAGAGGATGGTAACACTCACGAGAATCTGGTAAGAAACTTAGAACATCTGAATTAGGTACCAAAAATCACTACAGAAGTTAAAAGTAAAATTTGTGGTTTTTTGAAAAATATAAGTCAAAATGGAAATATTTATGAGTTCTCTCAAAATATTCTTTTCTCGAATCGGAAAAATACGCATTACGATTTTCAGATATGAAGTTTTAAATTATAAAATAAAGAAAGAAATGTTTACTTCAAATAATAACTTTTACTCGTAAGTATGATTGGTTCAATTTAGCTATATTTAATATAATCTGAGATATTTAGTGATATTATTTTCTTTTTAACTTAAAGTCTGTTACTAATACTGCTAACAGTTTTGACTGAATCATTTTTACGATCAATGTTGACAAATATTCAGACTTTCCTCAAAATTTGTTTTTAACTAGTTCTATTTTTAGCTGTTATCATCACTTGTATTGAACAACGAGGAAAACTGTCTAATTTGCTAATGTTTCTATTGGTATGGGTGCATCTGTAGATACACATAAAATAACAGCATGCAGATTATTTTCCACATACACTTTTGTCTGTGAATAATTATTTATTCATGGATTGCAAAACTTCAATGAAAATGTTATCTGATCCAGTGTATAACAGTACAATTATTGCGAGGTCATCAGTTTCCTCGTTGGCTTTGACTGAGAATAACGCTTTTCCTATATTACATAAAATACAATGAGGTGTTCAGTGGCAACTCTAGTTTCCTTCGTAATTTGTAAATACAATTCATCCTAATATTATTATGAAAGTATTTATTTATTTATTATTTGTAAACAAATTAATATTTTCGACTTTAAATCACATATTAAAAATTCTACAGGTATTGTAGGATGTGTTCTTGCCTTACGATTTATAGAGCCAATACAATATGAAATACAGGAGAAATATGGATTAAATATGGAACAATTGGAAGTAAAATGCGATAGCAACGACAAATCCTTGTATGTAAAAATTATCGCAAATCAAGACAAATCAAGCAGTGTTAGGGCTAAATTAACAAACAAATTGGTAAAAAAATCTAAAGACAAGGAAGGAGAGGTTACGAAAAGTGATTGGGATAAGTGGACTAAAGAGATATGTATTCCAAACAAGACTCTTAAAGAAATTTCCATAAGTGCCATTGATAAGGTACAGCAATGTGTCGATCAGGAAGATCAATTAAATGATAAAGAGAAATGCAAGGCCCAAAGAGATCTTTTCAAAAACTTCTGCGACAAAGTGCAAATATCGTAAGTTTATTTTATCTGTATTCAATATTTATTCTTAATAGTGTTTGGAAGATGTTATTTCTTATAAATAATATTTTTTCATATCAGAGCTGAGTGGTCGTATATGGCGTCTCAAGTGGGAAATCCTTGAATAAAGCTGAAAAGGTCATGAGATGGAATCAAAAGTTTTAAATTGTCAGTAGAGGCTGGATAAATTCTCCTTAAATCAGCATTCCTATAAAGAAATCTAGGTTTCTACAATCGATTTTTTCATATTTTAAAATTAGCACTCCAATTTACAGTTCAATAAATAATCAGATTTCGACAACATTTTTTAGATTTTGTTCTTTAAAGCTTCTTTTTTTATTTGCTGGAAAGAAAATATCCAATTTAATCCAATCTGTTTTACTCTAAAACTAAAAATTATTCATATACATTTTTTTTATTTCTAATCTTTTTAATTTCAGCTTTTTTTCAAGAATTACAAAAAAAATTATTTAATTAGGAAAGCTGTGTGCCAGCTGATGAACTGTCGGCCATTATCGCTGAGGATTTTCCTTTGGTTTCCCAAGCAAGGGAAAATATCTTTTCTCATGACAGCGATAAGCACCGGCGCGGGCGCATTGGATGAGCCTCACGAGAACGCTTCCGTCCATCGCAAGCATAGTTCGGTGATCACCAGGATACATTTTTTTCCTGATGCCGTGGTCGGGTATGGACTTATTAAATCCAAGGCCCCTGTGCCCCATGAGTTTTTCGGGGTTCCTGGCCTCAGATTGTCCTGCCTTGTCGTGCGCATAGCTTTCGTGCATATGCAAAGGTGACAGCTCCGTACGTACTTGCATGTGTCTCGGCGCATTCTGGGCACATATAATCAGCTTTGAACGTCCCTGAGTGTCTCGTTCATCCCTGGGTGTTGGATTCGCTGGGGACGCGAAGTGATCACCCGGAAGTAGCGCTCTACGCATGCGTTTCTTCGTGGAAGCTCAGCATGATTCATAATTGTGTCGTGCTGCTAAGCATCGCAGATTTCCTCGAAGAATGATCGGCCTTTCAGGGCACTGATTCGCGGATAGCGGGAGAGTGCGTCGGTAAACTCATTGTCCTTTCCCGGGTAATGTTCGACGGTGAGTTTAAACCGACTGAGATAGCTGGCGAGGCACTCTTGTTCATTGCAGTGATAGCGAATCTCTACTGGCTTGAAATTTGCGCTCGCATTGGAGCTGATTCGTCGGCGTCTCCCTTGGTCCATCTGGAAGAGTACTGCTTCCATTCCGTGGTCACTGTCATCAGTTTGATCAGATTGATCTAATTTTGGTGGTTCCTCTGTTAATTTCACCACGACACCGAACGCGGACTGGGATGTCAGGGTCCAACAGTATGTGATGTTTTCTTATTCAAAAAATTGGTGAGCGGGGCAGCAACTTCGGTGAAATGCGGGACATTTTCTCTTCAGTCAACCGCAGGTACCCCGGAGACTTCGTAGTTTCTTCTTGTACGGGGTGGTTTAGCCTCCTGGATGGTGCGCACGTGTTCCGGCTGGGCCTAACTGCCGTCTGACGTAATGACATGTCCCAGGTATTCTAAACTCGTCCTTCCAAAGTGACTTTTCTTTGGGTTAAAAGCAAGGAACACGAAGCATTTAACATCACATAAGATTCTGGAAGGTGATTGGTGCGTTCTTCAATTTGAATGGCATGACCCGGAATTAGTACTATCCTCCTTTTGGAATGGTGAATGCGGTGTATCTTTAGGTCGATGTTCGAGAAGACTCGTGCCTGTTCCAGATACTTCAAGGTGTTTTGTATTAACGGGAGCGGTTGTGCTGAGTCGATAGTAAGGTCGTTCAGTTTTCGGAAGTCGATATCGAATCTCTTCGTGTAGTTCTTGTTCGTCTTGATCAGGGGTGGGGAGCCGCAAGGGGAGGGTACTGGTTTCATGATCCAGTTGGCTAGAATCTCGTGAACATCGGTGTCCAGGACCTTTTTGTTTGCATCGGAGTAGCCCCGTGGAGGTATCTTAAAGGGCTGCTTCGACGTTAGATGAATTTCGTGCTGAGCAGTGAATGCTGGTTACAGTCCGCCGCCTTAGTTGGTGGTGGTCGATAATCTTCCAGAATTACGGTGCGTGAATAGAAAAGAATGTATGAATTGGCAGCAGTTCCTTTTAAGTGACGAGCGTGACGAAAAGAGCGGTGGTCGGTACGGGTAGTGCGAACACTTGGTGGCGCTCTGTAAGTTCGATGTACAGACAATCGGACATGCTGTATACGATGGCTCCGCGTTTTAGCATCCAGTGACGTGCCACTATTACTGAGCACAGAAGTTCGTTCGTGACGTAGAAGAGCCCTGGGTACACCTATCCATGCAGCCTTGCATTAAGGTAAATCATTTCCTGAAGTGGTAGCATGCGGCCGCCAGCCGCAAGTTCAGCTTTGGGTGGTCCGGGGAGCAAGTTGGCTAGTTGATTCTTAGTGAGCATATCGGTGCGGTCTGTTCTACCGATGGCTCTGAAATCTGCTGGAGCGTTTACTTCTGCCTCACCCACATAAACGCGTAACTGAAGAAGGGAGCCCCTTGAAGCTCGAACCGTATTTATAGCCGGGGTGCTGCCGCGTTTAGATCCGAGTTGGCAGCAGCGGCAGGTGCGTTTTCGTCCGCGGTGTAGGTTTGTTGTTTAGAAGGTGGCAGTATGGGTGAAGGTGGGATCCTGGACAGTAGCGGCATCTGGGTGCATTCAGGCCTGATGATCCATGTGGTTACGGATTCTCAGCGTTTGCACCGGCTTCGGTTTGGCAGGCTCTGGGTGGCAGGGCTTAGGGATAGTCTATATATTACGTAAGCCGTTTTTCTTTTGTTTAAATAAAGACGAGAAGAAAATTGCCGTGAAGTTGAGAAGGACATAACGATATAAGCAAAAGAAATACGGCTTACGTAATATATGGACGGTACCCTTACCCGTGAAAGCTTTAGCCTAGTCAGCTTCCAGCTGGCAAGCTCTATTGAGAAGTTATCTTTGCTCGCTGCAGGAGTCAAACGTTTGACGAACAAGTTGTTATTTTGCAGGAAGGTAGCCGCGCTTTCCTTCTCTGCCTGCTTCTGTGGTGAAGTTAAAAAACTGGCGGTGCGAAGATGAAACGTCGATGCCGTCCTTGAGTATCTTGAAGGAAGACTAACATTTGGCTGCGGCATTCTGCAGTTGTTGTCCCGCGGTCCTTGTCCAGTAGGCTTTCTTGATGCCGGCTACTGAAAAGTAATCCTCTTGCTCCCTGAGGAACTTCTCAGGATCCTCACGGTCGAATACCGTGATCTATGGCTTGGGTAGTGCTGGTGCACGAAAAACGGCGATTAGCCTCTGCACGGCTGCGATGGAAAGAGTTGGCGGTGCGAGATGTACGGCTGCCGCGGCAGCTGTGATCGAGGCTGAAGAGACATTTGACCCTGTTCGCTCGGATGGCGCTTCTAACAATGCCGCGGCTATCGTGGTGCTCCTCGAGGCCTGTTCCGGCAGGTGTTGAGTAGTTGCCTCAAGTGCATTGATCCCTGAAGGTAGTGGAACCGTATCACCTGGGTTGTTGGTGAAGTCCAGACGGTCCTTTGAGTCCGTCACGTATGGTGGGACGGTTTTGTCTATGCTGGAGGTCTGTGGGACAGCGGAGGCTATTTCTCAGATGTTTGGGCGAATGTGTCCTTCTCAAGGCAGTCGTACTGAACATCTTCCTCCGTCGGAGTCTCCTGAACTGCTTCTATCGTCGTGGGAATGGTTGCAAGACCCTTACCGAGGTCCTCTATAACAGCCCTGTCTTCTTCGGTGGTATTATGTTTAGGGTTGTTGAGTACCACCGGATGCTTTTGATCACTTCCGGAAGTGACTGGTGTTTGGAGTACGGAGATCCTGCGTTCTACAAGAGCTTTCTTCTTGGTCGGTGATGTCCGTAAAACTTGCGAGAAGTCGCTTCCAATGCGCTGCCTAGCGGTTTAGTTCAGAACTAGGATCCGCGGAACTAAGATGTTTAGTTCCGAACTAAGCCGCTGGGCTGAGCATCAGGTGTGATGCCTTCTCGCAGGAGAAATGAATCGCTGAGAATATAAGTAAGAGCTATCTTGCTACCACGAATTAAGCTTGCCTTTACATCGGCTCGCTGTTTGTCAAGTCCGAAATATTACATAATATTTCGGTTGTTTTGATAATTCTTGATAGCTGTGCTATCAAGTAATGATAAACTATTTAATTATTTACTGTTTCTCACAAATTATGGAAAAAAGTGAAAAATAAAATGAAGTCATTTGTAACTTTGTAACGTGATTATATGACAGTTTTGTGAAATTCAATAAAATCATCTATTTTTTCGCTGGATTAATAATTTAATACTCTTTTATTAAAAATACTACATTCTCCGTCAAGTTTACGTAAACATTAATTACATTTTTCAAATGAAAAGATTAAGGTGAACACGAACCTATGTTTTAATCTAGGTCTAAGCATAATTCTACACCTAGGACAAACCTGTTTTTTTCTTCCGGCCACTTGGACCAAGTCTCAAGAAAAGGCCAGGTTTTTTTCACAAAGTATGCTACGTGGGATATACATGCATTGCATTAAAATATCAAACTTTTTTTAAACAAAAATATCATATCCAGAAATAACAGCAACAGCGAAGGAATTTAGACTTCTATTACCATCCGGTCCATCTAAATGAATATTCCGAACTTGACACATATTTCAAAGAATTTTCATTACGTAGACTTACATTTTATTAGAGTTACTAACCACACAGTTTTGACTTAACTAGTTCATTCAACTTAGAAAAAAGTAAAAGCTTTATTTATTTTTTTGTCTTATTAGACTGTAAAAAGCGAAATGTTGCCATAAATAGTTTTATAGCTTAAACATCTTTCTCAACAATGTAATACGCCATCAAAACATGTATTCCTTCTACCAATATTTTTTTACTCAAGAAACCAAGCAATCAGAGAAATAGTTTCAATGCTGAAGAGAAATCGACTGGCAGAAAACTTGAGCACTCTTATTCTCCAGATCTGGCAGAATCTTTAGTAATTAAAAAGAATTTTTGTTATAAATTCAAGCATAAATGTCCCTTCCTTTATTAGATTTACACTTAGAAGCCAATGAAACTTCAACTTCTTTTATTGAAATGTTATGTCTACAGAACAAAACAACTGCAAAGATTTACATTCTATCAGATGCAATGACGGAATAGTTTTGGATTAATTAATTAATTTAACGTATACAAAATTAAAAGCTTCATCGATTTTTTCGTTTTATTGAAATGAAAAAATCTAAAAGTTTTCATTCGTTGTTTTAAACCTGAAACAATTTTGTTTTAATAAAATTACATCATCGAAACATGCATTTTGTACATTTTTGTAATCAAGGAAACAAACAACCACGAAAATAATTTTAGTCCTGAAGAGATATCCACTGGCAGGAATCCCGATCACTTGTATTCTCCAGACCTCACAGAATCATTAGTACGTACAAACAATTATTAGCTTAAAACTTAAAAGATAATTGAACCTTTCTTGCCTCATCTCGTCATGTCTTTATAATTTAATATTTACACCGTATTTAGCCTTTTTTAAAGCTTGAAAGACTATTTCAAATATGTTCTTTGCATCAGAATATTAAATTTGTTAACAAAATTTCATATGCAGAGATCGAAGCAGCAACATAATGACCTAAAATTCCGTTCGAGGACGAACCATTTGATTAAACGTTCTGGTAATGGTTCATTAAAATATTATAACTATTAGGTGCAATAACCGGGATCCCATATCAGCAGGATATTTCTAGATGTCACACTTATATCCTGAGAGAACATGGGGGCATTCAAGAGTTGTCTATGGAAAACTTCGCAAATATCTCTGATATTACCAGGATTTCTTGATAAATAAATGGCATACCTCGCTTCTCAAAAAGCAATAACAGAAAATTGATGTAGGCAATATTTCACCCGGACGCTTATTTCTTACTTTCTATTGTTAAGAGAAAAGAGTCGGGAGAAGAATCAAATTCCGGTCGGAAAAGGTCTTTTATGTGAATCAGGAAGGATAAGTGTTCTTTCCCTACCCGCGGAGCAGCAGTAAAATAGCACTTTATAGTAAGCGACGAACGGCACGTAAAGCGACAGCAAGGAGGGAGAAGTGAATGAGAAGTGAGAGGAAGGTAAAAGAAAAAAGTGAGAAGAATTCATTTTAAAACTACGTTAAACTACGAAATGGATACTTCCGTTTCCGGTGTGAAGGTGTTTGGTGGCGGTGATTCTGTGTTGCTGAATTTGGTCAATTATAGTGAGATTTGAGGTGAAACAATGGCCAGAGTGTGAAGGAAGGGTTTTCGTAGTGAATGATTGAATGTTTAAAATAATAGAAGTGAAAAATTGAGTGATATTTTGAGCGTTTGCGTCAGTTTTGGGGTAGCCTTAGAGGTTAGTTTGTGTGACATGCGGAGCAGGGTGGGGAGCCCAGTACAACCCGGTAGCAGAGCCAGGGCAGGATAGGTAGGAAAAATGCACGGATGAAGACAAAGTAGCAGGGTGGGGTAGTAGAGTGGCGATGGAAGTTACGCAAGTTACATAGGGCGATACACGAGGATTATTAAGATCAGTTTGATGGATCGCGGGAACTCTGACTCAATGGAGAGGTTTGTCAATACGAAGAGGGACAGGGCGAAGAGGGGAAGTAGTGAGGATAAGGTGGAAACAGGATCCACCCTAAAAAATCAGAAAATATACAAAACGCCACAGGGAAAAGACCCAAATGAAGCGGGGGAGAAAGACAAGGGGAAAGATGAAGAAAAAGTTGAACATAGAGGGCGAACAGAAGAAAATTTACAGTTAGATGACATGCGTAAGATGATGATAGAAGTAATGGGGATATGTGAAGAAAAGCAGGAAAAACGGGGAGAGGAAATAAGGAAAGAAATTAGGCGGGGAATGGCCGAACTTAGAAAAGAAATGAGGAAATGGGAAGAAGTCAGGGAAAAGTTAGAGAAAATAATGCAGACGCTAGAGGAGTTGGAAGGTAGGATAAAAAAAAATAGAACAAAGAATAGAAAAGAAAGAGAAGAAAGAAAAAGAATCAAAGTGATAAAGGGTCTAAGATTAGAAGGGAAGGAATTGAAGGAATGAGTGGAAGATGTGCTAAAAAGGATAGATGTTAAATTAGGGACAGAAGAAATGCGAAGTATAGGAAAGGAAACGCGAAATGGAGAAAAAATGGTATTAGTGAAACTAGAGAAATGGGAATATAAAAGGGAAGTGATGGCAAAGAAGAGGCTGTTGTATGGAAGCTCGAAGAGAATAGAGGATGATTTGCCATGAGTAGAAAGGAATATGCAGTATAAAAACTAGGAGAGGAAGGAACAGGAGATAGGAAAATAAGATATAGTAGGAAACAGAAAGAAATGAGAAACGAAAGTAGAGAAGAATGGTGAATATGTTACTGGAATATAGCAGGATTAGAGAGAAAGAATAGGGACTTTATGAGAAATTTGGCGCAATGGGATGTAGTAGTAATGATGGAGACGTGGCTAAATCAAAGGGGATGGGAAAGAGTAAGGGAAAGGTTACTAAGAGGTTACAAATGGCATCTTCAAAATGCAAAAAGGAAAAATAAAAAAGGCAGGGCCATGGGAGGAATGGTGATGGGAGTAAGGAACGAATGTATAACCGGAAAGGATAAGAAAGAGAGGAAAGAGCAAAAAGAAGGAATAATAGTAGAAGAGGTAAATATGGGAGGAGAGAAGTGGAAGGTAGTGGACTTTATGTGAACGGTGATATGCAGGAGAAAACAGAGGAGACGAGGGAACTGATGGAAGAAAATAAGCAGAGATTAGGCTCATAATAGGAGGCGATTTTAACGCGCGAACAGGAGATAGAGGAGGAAGGGAATGGGGTGGAGAACGAGGAAGAAAATCCAAAGACAAGGTACTGAATGGGGAGGGGAAGAAATTGTTCTAGAGTCTAGGGGAGATGAGTTGGTTTATTCTGAACGGAAGTATAGAAGGGGATGATGTAGGGCAATATACACGTTCAGGAGGGAAGAGGGGAACAATAATTGATTATGTGGTAGTGGACGCCGAGGTAAGAGAGAAGGTTAAGAAACTAGAGGTAGGGAATTATATAGATTCGGATCACTTTCTCATAATAGTGAAAGTACAGGGAGAAATGAGTATTATCAATAAGGCTAAAAAGGAAGCAAAAGTAAAAAAAGCAGGAAGAGGGGATTGGTCAATGGAAGGTAAAGAACAGTTCAAGGAAAAAGTCAGGAATATCAAAATGGGGGAAGGAAATGTAAACGAGGAAATGAAAATAATGATAGGAGAAATAAAAGAAGTATTGAAGTACACAAGCAAAAAAGAAGTTAGTGAAGGAGGTGATAGAAGTGGACGAGATGAGGAATGTAAACAGAAGAAGAAGAAAGTAAGAAGGGAATTAAGAAAATGGAGAAGAGAGACAAGTAATGGAGAAGAATATAGGAGAAAAAAGAAGAAGTATATTGAGTCGTGTGATAAAAAAAAGGAAAAATAAAAGGTTTGAAGAAGAAGCGGAGAAGGCTAGGACGGAAGAAGAGGTTTGCAAGGTGATAAATAGAGAGAGAAGAAGAAGGAAAGTTAGGAAAGGAGGAAACGGTGGAAGATAAACAAATGAGGAGGATGACATTACAAGGGAGGAAATTGTCAAGGTATTAGGGATGATAAAAGATGGAAAGGCAACTGGTATAGATGGGATCCCAAATGAAGTCTAGAAATATGGAGGGGGGGGGCAGAATTAGAGGAATGGACATGGATAATGTGCAATAGAATATGGAGAGGAGAAGGGTGGCCAGAGTTATGGAAAGAAGGTGTAGTGATACCAATAGTGAAGAAAGGCAAAGGGGAGGAGGTTAAAGATTATAGAGGAGTGACACTAATGCCAACATTGTATAAAGTATATGTGACTGTTTTATCGGAGAGGTTAAAGAAAGAAGTTGAGGAAAAAAAGATAGAGCCTCCGAATCAGACAGGGTTTAGAAAAGGGATGGGGGTGATGGACAACATATATGTTCTGAACTATCTAGTAAATAAGAGGATTGAAAGGGAGAAAGGGGCAATGATAGCAATGTTCGTGGACTCAAAGGCGGCGGTTGACTCATCAGAGCGAGGCGAGATAAAAAAAGTTATGGTAAAAAAGAGGATACGAGAGGGATTATTGAAGAGAATATCGGAAATTTTTAGAGAGACAAAAAGCAAGGTGAAGGTAGGAGAGCAAGAAGAAGATAGTTTCTGATTGGTAAGAGGAGTGCGGCAAGGATGTCCTCTGAGCCCACTTTTATTTTATATATTAATATCAGACTTGGAAGAAGAAATTAAGAGAAAAGAGTGGAGAGTAGTTAGGATAGGGAACGAAAAGATATATACACTGGCATATGCGGACGATATAGTGTTGATGGCAGAGAATGAAGAAGGGATGGCGGGCTAAATTACTGGATTAAATAAATACTTAGATGGCAAAAAGTTGAATTTAAATGTAGAGAAGACAAAGATAATGAGGTTCAGAAAAGGTGGGGGAAGAATGAAAGAATGGAAGGGAGATGGAAAGAAATAACATTGGAAGTTAAAGAGTTTAAGTATCTGGGATATACCTTGCAAACAAATCGAGATCATAAAACTCATATAAGAGAAGGGATAAAAAAAGCAGCAGGGGTAATGAAGCAGATATGGAGAATAGGAAAAAGAGGGTTAAAAAAAAATTGGAGAAGGAGAATTTGGTTATTTTGAGACGAAGCTGTGGGAGGGAAAGGGAGAAGAGTTAGCGAGAAATTGTTTGATAGAGGTAGAAGAAAGGATAGGGTGAGCGATGGAATTAACGAGATGGGAAGAAGAAAGGAGGGGATTCTTTGACGCTAGAGATATAGAAGACAGGGCTGGAATAAACTATGAAGAAGTGGAAAAAAGGGAGAGGGAAAGACAATTATTAGAAAGATAGGGGATGATTGAGGAATCAAAATATAATAAATGGTAAAAGATGTTAAAAATGGAAGGAGTACCAAAGTATTTGGAAAAGGGGTGGGGAGAGAAGAGATGGGTCACAATAGCAAGGTTCCGATTGGGAAACGAGGTAAGGGCAGGTATGCATTGGGAGAAGAAAGAGAACAGGAAGTGCAGAATCTGTGAATGGGAAGAGCATGTATGGGAAGGATGTATGAGAGGAATGGAAGATGGAAAAAGCTGGCAAGAGAATGTGGTAAAGATTCTAGGGGAGAATGGTTTAGGGGAAGAGTGGATAAAGGAGTTAGAGGGTGCTAGGGGAGCGAATGAGAAACAATGGATGAAAAAAATGGTCAAATGGAGGTACAAGAGAAGTGAAAGAAAAAGGAAACGGAAGTCGCTTAAGTTAGAAGCGTAAAGATTTGTAAGTAATGGTTATGTAATAGCATCGCGCGCTCTCTCTCTCTCTTTCTCTCGCTTGTACGCTCGCTTTCGATCACTCGCTCACTCGTTCGCCAACACGCCCCAAATTGCGCTATCGTCAAAAAATAGAAATAAGGATCTAGATATAAGATTTTCTGTAAATAGGTGTAAATAACTGCTCCATAAGAACCGAACGATTCTGCATTTTTTTGTATCTGAAATTAATATGTTTCAGTAATTTTCTCATTGTGAAATCACTTACTTTTGGAAAATCAGACACAGTTTCTTGTAAGTGCTGTATAATTTTTTCAATGATTGTATATTCTTTTTTTAAATACATTTAAAATATCGAAGGCCGTACAACCCCTTCTAAACGCTCATCAAATTCAATGCATTTTCTTCCAGCTTCATGATTCCGTGGTTCCATTAACTCGCCGAAATTTTCCTTTTCCTCTGCACTAACGCGAACGACGCTTCTCTCAGATATATTTGAACACTTTGCTGTTCTTTGTACAACTTGATTAAGGTCTTCACATATTTCTGCGTCCTTTTCGGCCTGAAAATCATGTCTGGCATTTACTATAAATGTCTTCTCATTTTTTGAACATGGAGATTTCACTTCAGAATCCGTACTGCTCAGAGAATTTAAGTTTCTGATACGCTTTCCCGCCCCTTTTACCGTCAATTACTCACTGAAGTCTTCACTGCACTTACTGTCGTTACTGCTGTTTATCGAACTGCTAAGCGCAGAATCTACACATATACTATTTTCACTGCTGAAGAAAATATCACTATCGCAGTTAGAAAAATTCCTGTTTTCACTTTCGTCACTGCCAGTTGCACAATCCACTTCCTCATGGCCTACTAATAATGAGTTAGTACTCACTGTATCAACTTTTGAATCGAGAATTTGAAAATGTCCATTGTCAGTATCACCACTGAAGAGCAAATAAATTGTTTGACCCTTCGAATCTGTGTGCAAAGGAACCGAAAACTGAGCATCGTTACTCAATTTTTTAATAATAGTAATATTCACATTGTACAAGTAGGCTGCTGCAATACATTCTACTTCTGTCGCAAAAGTACCTTTGGAACTAATATATTGGGAGTACACTCTGCGATTTTTTATGTCCAAAACTCTGTCAACCAAATGTCTATACTCTCCGTTTACATTCCCATTGTCAGTAACAAAGTTCACTACGTCGCTACGAACATCTTCGTGATTGGAGTCTGGTAGTTTGGAAGCTAAACATTTAAATAAACGATCACCTCTACCATCACAGTCTTTGATTACAAATTGCTTTCCGTCGACGGCAATCACTTTTTACTGAATTTCCTTGCAAGAAATTTTTCAAGAAATGTTGCTTCTTCGCAAACTTCTGGACAACTACTGTATTTCCAATTGCTTCTGCCCAAAACCTACCTAAATAACTTGAGAGGAAATAGTGGGAGAAAATATTTGTGAAGCCTACCAAAGAGGAAAATAGGGAAATAAAATCATAAATATAATAAGCTGTGAACTCTTACAGCTTCGTGGTGCACTAATAAATCTTAACAGGAAGTCTGTTCGTTGCCGCTGTTCATTATATATCGTACACTATTGTCCGTAGTGTGTCGCCTACCTTAACTTCTTAGGCCGTTATATAATAAAAGTCATTCTTCGCCAACATCGAAAATATTTGCAAGAAATAGGATGAGCTTCATTATGTTATCCTTCATAAGTCATTCATATTTACAATTTCTCAATCCTTTCGAGATTAATACACAGCTGTATATCACCAAAGAATTTTAGTTTATGTTTTACTTTTTCCATTTGTTTACTTTTCATCCATGAACTGCGATACCAATTTTGGGCTATTTGTATATCCCCCCTCCCCCCACGTTCATGACCGTACCTTTTTCTTAAGCAGCGTCCCTACTTCTGTTGAAAAAATGGAAATTTTCCACCAAGAAGATAACTTTTCTACCAAAAACTATCATTTTTCCATTAAAATCTACCAATATCCAACAAAATTGTTAAGTCGTGAAGATGGGAGGACGAATTATTTTAGAAACAGTCGAATTTTTAACCCCGCAATATTTATTCATAAAAATGATTTAAGTTTTAGACTAATAGTTGAATTTTGAGACGCAAAAATGTTTTTCAAGAAAACACATAATTTTCAGAAAAATAGTCTCATTAGCGAAAAAAATAATTCATTAGAACAAAAATAGTTTCAGTTTTGACAGAGCAGGTCATTTTGCAACGAAAAAAGATTGCTTCGCAGCAAAACATGTTATATTTTACATTTCAACAAAAAAATATCTTCATTTTGAATGAAAAGGTCTTTGATGATTGTTTAAACAAAATCCATTAAAAATTCATTTTCTTACTATTTTCAACACTTCAACGTTGGTCTTTTAAAGCGCAATCAACTCTTAACAACTGATTTTCGAAATTTTTTGAAACACTTGAATTTATACTGATAATTAAATGTTTGAATAAATTATTCAAACAATTTATTACTTTTTTAGCAATTTCCTCTGAGAATGAAGATAGCAGGGCGCGGTTTCTTCGAAAATTGTCTACTCTTTGCCCAATTTTCAATTAGACAGAGTTAATATTTTATCAATGTTAACGAACGTAATTGTAAAAAAATTCCTTATTATTGTTAATAATATTCACTTAGAATAATGCTAGATAATTGCAGTTATTTCTGAAATGTTCAACTTTTTGTTCACTTTTTACTTGGAGTGAGTTGAATCATTAGTTAAAGTTATTAAATTATCCGTTTAAATAATTTATTATCATTATTAATAATATTTCATTTGAATAATTCTAGAAAGTTGCGGTTGTTTCTGAAATTTGCAACTATTTGTCTACTTTTCACATAGGGTGAGTTAATATTTAATTTAATTTGGCAAAAGTAATTATTTGGAAAGTTATTATTGTTTATAACTATCTTCTTATTTATTCATGCAATATAGTTGCGGTTCGTTCTGAAATGTTTAACTTTTTATCCACTTTTTACTCAGTAAAGTATTGAATATTTCAAGTTAATAATCATAGTTGTTTGAACAATTTATAATTGTTTATAACTATCTTCGCTTAGATAAAAAATTTAAAAAATTGCGGTTTTTTGTGAACTTTTACTCTTTTTGTGCACTTTTCTCTTAGTGAGTTACTAATTAATTCAAGTTAACGAACATGCTTATTTGAACAATTGATTATTGTTCATAACTATATTCTGTTATAGTGAGGCCAGAAAGTTGCTTTTTCCCTGAAATCTTGAGTTTTGCTTTGACTTTTTAGTCATGATTAAATATTAAGTGAACCTCAACAAGAATAATTTTTCAAATAGTATTTTACTTTTTTATGTGAATTATTTTATCTCTGTACCCAATGTTTGAAAAAACGAATTTAAACAAAAAAGCTATCTTACACAAGAAACAGAAACAAAGAATGGAATAATTAGCACTATGTGGGAGAACTAGGTGTGCAAATGACTTGTGAAAGTTTTGTTTTAAATTACAACAAGAAGTTTATTGCAAAGCGTAAATGAAAAATTTGGAATTGAACCTATTTTGATATCAGACTCCTCCCCCCCTCCAGCAAAATATATTTACGAAAAAGAAAGAGATTGCAAAGCAAAGTTAAAAATTGCAGAAGAATCCACAACTTTCTAGCACTTATCGAAGAGAAGATAATTAATGACAATAATAAATTGTTTAAAGAACTATTTTTATTAACTTGTATTATAGGCGCATTAATGATGGTAAGAAGGGGTATCGGTAGATCAGGGTCCAGTGTTCAGACGCAGAAAACACAGCTTATTTTTAACTAAGAAAGAAAAAAGAAAAAAAAAAAAAAAACAAGACCAGTTTTCGAAAAGGCGCTCAAGTCATGCCCATGTATAAGACTTCAGATTATGTGGTTAAATCTGCATGCTGGATCGTCTGGACGAATTCGAAACGAATTTTTTTTTTCTTTTATTGATAACAGAAATTAATGAAATCTGATGTGAGACGAAAGCTCAGCCCCTCGAGATTAATAACTTTAAATTATTTAAGAATAAATAGGGTAAGTGTCCTAATTACTGCAAGTGCATCTATTACTTTGATCAACTTTAGACTTCTTGCATAACCATGTACGCAGTAAAGAAACGATTTTTTTTAATGAGAACACTGGTTTTAATAGAATCAACATTTAAAAAAATGTCAATTGGTTTATTAATGAAAAAACAAGCCCACAGCGATAGGTACACATTTATTACGGGGGCGGTGCTGTCAACATGCGAACCTAACCATCGCTTTAAGTTTTTGATTGAACACACGCCAGACGTTTTGAAATGATAGGTTAATTACTTTGATTTCATTTCTTGTTAAACACAAAAACTAAAAAAAAAAACAGGAAAGACTGAAGAAAATAGAGGATTTAAGAAAGAAAAAGGAAGAAAAACTGCGAAAAACCGAGAGGCTGTGCAGATAGAAAATTATTTAAAGGATCTACAAAATTTGGAAGCTGTATTGCTAAGAGTGAAATGTTGAAACGAAGAACATTTTATGCTTTCAAAGAAGGTTAAAAAGGAGAAATTATAAATTAATTATGAATATGTTAAATGTGTCTAAAATCTACCTTGGCGACCATGTTTTAAAGAAACAGCCTCCTGAGATATTATTTTTTTATAGAATATACTTAAGACACTTCAATGAACTTATTTCACTTTCGAAAACTATATTTCTTTTGTATAGTTCTTTTTTAATTGTTTACAATTTTAATACGTTATGTTAGGTTCTCGTATTTGGCAATTTTTTTAATGCACAAAATACATTATTCTCTAGGCTGAAACAGAAGAACCATATTATTTCAATATAAAATAGGTGAAAAATTGAACTAAAGTGAGGTTAAACCAAGTCACCGCAGTAATTGGGATACTTAACCTATCGATTCATCAACATTCATAAAAACATAGAAAAAACAAAATGTAGTCTTTAAGACAATTTCAGAGTAATCTTTACCAGCAACAAAAATTACCTTCAGGTATTAAGATTTACCCACCACATGAGAAATGGTTACCATGCCAACTCTTAAATTATTTTTTTGTTTCGATAAGAAAAAATTCAAGTTTACCCACATATAAATTGCCCGAAACAATAATTCACTTTTGTCTTTTCTGTGAATGTATCTATTATTGCTAAATGTATAAAAATTAGGAATGATATAATAAAAAGAATATTCGATATTTTATTCAAATTGATGAAATCATCTTTAATTAAAATGTAACTTAACTTTGAAATTTCTTAGTTCTCTGCAGTTCGAATGATAATAAAAAGGAAATTGTCGGCATATTTCATAAATAGTGATAATTCCTATATTCACTGAGTCGACAAAAAAGAAGAAAATTATCTGCATCCACGTTTAAAAAAAAGCATACTTTCATTGTTATTGTATTCCTTAGTTCCAGAGTCCCCGAATACTTCAAAAGCAAAGAGACCCACTCAAAATTGGCCAATAATCATAATATCACAGAAATATATCATTATTAGGGTGGTTCAAAGAACAGAAACCTTTGAATAATGATAACACACCTTGATATTTCTTTTCGCAATCATGAAAAATTATTCGCTGTAGCCTATATCACGTGCTTCCCCATATTTGAAATCCGCAAGATAGCATTTTTTTAAACAATTTTACTATCATATTCATTTTTCTTTTTTAAATCCACACAAGTTTCTTTTGCAATTTACACTAAGCTCAATAATTTAGAGTTATTAATTGTTGCAAGATCAATAATAATGAAAAAGCAAGGTATCTATTGTTATTATTACTAAAACTTTGGTAATTTAGTAATTAATCAATTATAAAAGTTTTAATAATAATGATAAATGCCTGTCAAATGATTGTTAAGCCTACATTATTTTTTGAATTTTGACCTTTCTTTGCTTCCTGTGTATGTGAAATCCATTTGTTCGTCATCCGACGGCAGTGTTGTTTTTGTAAGAATCGTTGGTTTTAGGCGTTGTTAGTAGTACAATGGGAGTGATGCCAAATGCACGACTAAAGGTGTATTAGGTGGAGGGAGTCGGCGCACGTGAACTTGGGACGATATGCCAGACCGCGGACCGGTGGTGTGGTGCATCTCTTGACTTCACAGAAGACACATAATGGTTAACATAACCTAAAAATACACAGAAATAACTATTCCGCAAGCTCCACAACACCGCGCTCTGGAAGTTCTAAACTCCGGAGCTTAACTTCCCCCGACCGATTGGATGCTTATAAACGGGCTCTCCAGTGTGAATACCGGATCCCTATAAATGGGCGGTCCGTCGAATGTGCTGAGCGAAAGAAGGTTGAAGGAGCCCAGCGAAAACGGGTGTTGCCGGATACCTGGGTCGAGGATCATCCCGGGGCGGACTTCCTCAAGTTCGTAACGGGAGTGCTGCAAACTTCGCGATGCATCTAAAAGCCAGGCCCCATCACAAAATACACCTTCTTGTAGCAAGAAGATTCAAAATTGGACAAACGCGCAAGCAGCATAAGCTTACAAACAGCGAATGAAACCAGCTAATCTACTAATTGAACAGTTGGATGCAATACCGCTGTTCTTACACTCTCAGAATTCACTTGTTCATTTGTTTTTCATGAAGTTATGTACAAAATAAATGAAAAATAAGTGACGTCTAAAAATGCAAGCACAGCGTAATTGCACCCAGCAATTGTGTTCAGTAACAATGAACCTCATCATACTATTTTTGAAAGGATGTAGGACAATATTAACATAAATAAACATTCAATCACTTTTAAAATAATACGTTTGGAGAAAATTACAAAAGATCGAAAGAGTGTGGATTTAATAGAGAAGTATGAATACAATATTGAAAATTGTTGAACAATTGCGAATTTTTAATATGACTTCGTTACTTTGACATTATGATTTCTAATTGACTATTTATCAGATAGCCAATTGAAAATGTTTTGGTCATAAAAATAATACATTTCATGCTTTTTCATTATTAATCTTAGAACAATTAATAACTTGAAAATATTGAGTTTAAATTCAATTGAAAATATGAAAAATGTAAGGATTTAAAAAATAAAATGAATACAATAGTAAATTTGGTAAAATCTATACCATTTTGCAATTTTTAAATAAGGCTGGGTATGTCTAACATTATTGCTATAAATCATAGAAAAATTATAGAGAAAATCACGAAAAATTCACAGAACTGTATATGGAAGTAGTATTCTCTATTTATACTAGACATATGCAGTTATGCAATATTAAAACTTTAGTCACATTCCGGGAGCACGTAATATAGTCTAATAAAATTGAAATGTATTTAGTAATCATTTTCCGTGATGAAATATCGAAATGCGTCATGATTAAGTTTTTATTATTTTTCTTTAAAAATCACAATTTAAATAATTTATGACGATATCAGAGTGAACGGAATCATCAATCTGTTTTTCGTTTGTTATAGACTGAAAGTATTGCTTATAAAGAATATAATCGTTAAAAAGCTTTTAAAAGAAAATTTGTTTCACTGCAATCTTTGCCCTTTAGTTTACTGCTTATTAATGTAGTGGTAATTGGCAAAAGGTTGACCAATTTAGACAATGAGATATTCAAAAACCAAAAATTTTGAAATAGTAAAACTAAGATACCAAGAAATATGTTTGTGATAGATATGAATTAGAGTGATGGGTGAACCAAAATTTTTTTTGTTATTTTTATCTCACCCACCAATTTTCTGTCATTTATTGAGTAAATAATTTTGCAAATTGTTATTTAGAAAAAAAGTTTAACCCGTTGTCCGAGGCCTCCAAACGCTAAAATGTATTAATTATATTCTTCGTGTGAAAAAATGAAGAGAATAAAGAAATCGAAAAGAAAGAAAATCATTAGGTGTGTATGTCATTGGCTAGATATCTAGTACTTTTTAGCATTCTTATTTTTAATGTATCTCAAGAGGGTTTAATAAAGAGGTTTAATTACACTAAAAAAAATGGTTTAGCTGTCCCAGCGAGACGTTTAGCTGGATTTTCTCTTTTAAGAAAATATAGCTGTGTTACCTAAATTTCTAGCTGGGTTACCAAAACATCGAGCTGTAAGATGACTTGATTTCGCAGCTGGTCCATAGTTGAGTAATGTTTCAATGTATGCTCTCTAAGCGTAAGTATTATTTGGTGGTGATACTGATTTCTGATTAAAGTATACATCCACCTGATTAAACATTGAGTGTAATATATTATTAACAGGATCTATTTGAGCAATAGAAGCTGTATTTTCCTTTGTTTTTTCTGGTGCACGTAATGCTATCTTGAGATTCAGCATAGTATGTGGTAAATCAATGTACACTCTCCGTTGCCAGGAACGACAAATTCTATTGGTGAATCGTCAGTGAGTGATGAAAGAGGTTTGTAGTGAACCCACTGAGAACGTTGTATCGATGTTTGATTTGGTGGTAGAGAAAATAGATCAAGTTCTGATTTCAAGCATTCACACGGGTGTGCGTGTGAGAAAGACATTTTTTCGTAATTTATTATTATTTATTTCCGAAAATGTGCAGAATGCTTTTTTTCTTTGATTTTGTACGTCTTTTTACAGTCATTTTACGCTTAATGTTCTTTCCCTTCGTCTTCTTTTTTTTTGCCTTTTGACAATCTCTTTACTTTCTTTGTCTTCTTCTTCTTTCTTGAGTTGCTGTCAACTTTACTCACGATACGCGATGCACCGAGTTCACCGAATGACTTAAGTGTCTGCCTCTTGAGCATCGATTTATACCCTGAACCTCTCATAAGGTTTTGTACCTTCTCCATATCAGGTTTCATTAAATTCTGTCCAGATTCTCCAAGATGTGTTTTTTCACGGCCCTTTTCACTAGAATATTGTGTTCCATATCGTCAATGACATTCATGCCCATGCGTAGCCATTTCGGTGTCCTCTTTGGTAGGGAGATTCAATATAAATTTGTGAAAGTCCTCCTTCACCAACTTGATTCGTATAATAATTGTCGTATAGAGTAATTTTTGGTTTGATGAAAAATACATCGCAACTAGTCTATTCGTTTAAAATGAAGTGTCACTGTCAGCGATCCAATCTCAAATAGTATCGCAAATCCAAGATGATCCCTTATATCTATTTCGATGGTTCGAAAGCCTGTATGTAGTAAAGGTATGTAATGAGGTTCTGAAAAAGCTGACACCTGTATGGAGCCAAATGTATATTTATTCGAATCAACAGGCACAACTTTCAAAAGTGGTGATTTTACATCTCCAACGATGTGTGGTTCCCAAATATCGCAATAGACAAAGAGTTTTTCAGGTAATCCATTTGTTAGACTCGCTGGTTGATAGGCCATATAAGAATACGTGATAACTTGTTTTTCGCAGGGCGTACAAGTTTTTCGATGCCTCCGTATGACGCCTGATGTTGCGGATCAAAGTATAAATCCTCCAATATTTTTATTTTTGTAGGCGAAAAGATGTCTCAAGATTTTTTTCCAGGCGTTTTATTATTTTGTAATGTAGCGTTACTAGCACAGTTTCCTACCCACTGTTCGCCGTCGTCGTAATACGTCATTTAGATCAAAAACGCTTGAATTCTCCACCCGTCTAGTAATATTTCCGCCTTATTGTTGTATGTTTTCGGATCCGACGAAACAGTATCCTCAGTATTAAATCTTGTTGAGAAAAGATTTGAAAGAAGTGAACCAATAATGGGTGCTAACAAAAGTGGTAAAAATCCACCTTTTTGTATGATAACACTTTTTTTACTTTTCCATGTACCGCGCGGTGTGGACAAATTTCCGTAACGCGTGCCGGTGTTTTTTCAACTTTAGTTTTTCACTTTTTTCAAAGGAACATTCCCGTGTAAAATGTTTGGCGCGCACTCACAAATACATTTAACAAGTTTTGGATCAGCAGTCTTATGTAGTACACAACGTTGACCGGTGTTTACATCGATGGAAGCGTGCAACGCTGTGGCGTTTTTCTCACCAATTGGGCGTATACGTGTTTTCGACTTCATCACAGGTGCACGACTGGAATATATGTATCGTTGTTTCGGGGTTTTATATCCTTCGCAGGAACGTAGACGTAGTGACACAGATCGGTGGGGAATATTGCCTTTCTGAAGCGACAATGGCCTCGTGGTAGGCTTCTCGGACAAATCGTGGATTTTCAGGGAATGCTTGCCGTGCCATATGCTGAATTTGTGCACGATCAGGGAGATTTTTTAAAACAACAATATAATTGGCATTTAGAGATATATGGCGTTGACCGTAGCCCTGAAGAAACAGACTGTGCGAAATAAAAATTACACACAAGTTTTTGTAATGGCTACCTTTGTTAAAATATCGACTCTTGTATTATTTGAAGATTCGCGCATCAAATCGTCAATAATGAATAATTTCACCCGATTATCATTGGAATAATCCGATGATTGAGGTAATCCTTCACGAAATTAAATATTTTTTCCATATTCAACATAAGATGGCTGCCATTCGGAAAAATAGAAAATTATTCGTTCGAAAACTGCATCACACAATTGGCCAATGTGACAAATAAATTTTTTCACAAAGAATGTCTTGCCACATCCCGTAGGACCGCAAATCATTTATGTAAACGGATTTTTTCAACTTGGGTCCATTTTACAAATAAAACCATACATCTTAGGATCACCTTCTTTTATACAATTTCTACCTTCCACACGATCGCACACAGCCAGTCTAGCTAATACTGCAACAAACTGGAAAACGAAGTTAGCTACAAATTATAGCTCACAACTAAACCAGGCCAATAAGATTATAAACCTGGTTGCCGCGGCCGCATTAAACAGCTGTTATCATGGTAAGGTTAGCTCTGCTCTCGCAGTACTAGCTTGCACTGCCGCGCGTCTCCAACGTCCAGGAAATGAGCTAATACCATGTCTCATATGAGCTTATTACGAGACATGGACGCCGTCCTGCCTCCGGCCTAACTCCTACCACGCTTCAGAGTTTTGAAAATTTTCACAAAGATATTGTGATATACTAAAAGTGTCAACTCTAGGATCTTCGCCGTAAAAACTGAATAATTTTATAATCGAGGGATATTGAAGTACATGAAGGAATTTGTTTGAACCTCATTGCTTTTTATTCAAATTTTTGTTTTACAATAAAAAATCTGTCAATGTTTTTACGTACATAGAAAAGTGTGGTAAAAAGAAAAAGCAAGGAATGCGTAATTAAATCTATTTATAAGACTAAAATAAATCTATTTTTGGTGCAATCCTAAACCGAAAACTATTTACAAAATGTTATGAAAATCTGAATCAATCTTTATTTTTTTTTAATTTTCAAAATGTCTTCCTTTTCTTGGATGACGGCTCATCTGATACGCGTTTTCTCGCACTAGAAGTGATGGCGGCAGCAGCTAAATCTTCTTTGCTCGTCGAGTCGAGACGGTTTAGAGCTGCCTCTGATGCATCGTCATCATCATCGTCGTCGTCGTCGTCGTCTTCTGAGGGTCTCACAATCTCAAAAACGAGGTTGTCTCCATCATATTATTTTTAATCTCAAAAAATAAATAAGGAAAGTACTAATAATTTTTTTGAACAGTGTTTATTATTTTGTTTCGAAACATGAGAAAAATATCAATAGTCACTAAGAAGAATGTTAACATTTCTCGGGATAGAAATGTTCATGGTGGCGACGTCTACTTACACCCCCTGGCATATTTCTGTCGTTGCTGTTGTTGATACTATTGTGCCATCTGTAATGAAAAACAAAAAACGAAATCAAATGATTGTACATTGGTATTCACACGCACACACACGCAAGAGCATGCATATTGTAAAAACTATACTAACCTGATTCAACATTTTTATAAACCATAGATGTATGTTCTCGCGCATGTGTGTGTGTATGAGGGAGAGAGAGAGAGAGAGAGAGAGAGAGAGACAGAGTATTTTTTGAGGATTTAGGGAAGTCGTTATAACCGTACGGGATAGAGTCGTAATTTTTTAAAAATCGTCTTTTATTAGAAACAGGCTTGACTGTTATAGTCTCGCTAACTGCGAGGACATCGTGAAATACGGTGCGTCTGATGGTTCTAAAACGAGTTTTTATAATTCAAAGTGATTCCCTTTACCTTGCATTTAGTGTGAATTGTTCCATTTCCTGAAACTACTTGATACGCCTAAAACTTGGGAGGTTCGGAAACGAAAGTCTTTATATAACTCCCCTCACCATATTCACCCTCGAGCTCGTCAGTAATTTGACCCAAAAATCGACCAAGAGGAGTATTATACTCACCAGGATCGTTTCCTCGTACATAAATACACGAGTATTTATGTTAATAATTTTCGAGCTGTAGAGTAGGCAGCGATCACTACATTTGTATGAAATGAAGGTTTACAAGCTTCGGCCAGGTATTTGAATGAGATACGAAGCATATCGTCATTGGCAGGTGTTATGTCAAAGACCTCTATTTCAGGATTAACGTCAAGCAGCGAAAGGTCATTTAAGGATTCTGTATAACATCATTTCATTAAATTTCCTCGTTGGCCGAATTTCCCTCAAACTGAATTTAGACACAGTCTGGCAACTGAGCGAAGACCAGGATTTTTAGTAATCTTATCGCGATCTAAATCAACAGCCTCGATATTCGAGTGTTCATTTAGATACGCTAGTTTAGTGCCCTCGTCATGACACTCGATTGGCCATTTGATCTTTGATCTTCAAAAATGTATTTATTTAATTGGCAAATAAACCACCTTCCCGTGTTTGGGGATCGTACTGAACGATTTGGTATTGCCATATTTCGTATGGAGATTTTTATTTTATACCCCATTTCAACCGATTTTTTCAACTCATCTGACACCCATACTTTCTCAATTTCACGCATACCAGGCTCATGTTGACACTTCCTGCTGGAGATTCACACGACAAGCATTGCAGAGTGGAAACATGAGTTTGTTTTGTACTTTAAGAGGGAGAACTGGTTGATAGAGGCTTTGAGGTGGAAAAACACGGCATTTCACGTGTCCTTCCAAATGATTTAAATTTTCGAAAGCATCACCAGTTAAAGTTTTACACGCATCACTCACGAGCACGTTAGGGTGTCCTGTGGAAAATTTTCTGTATTTTGAGATGAAATGATAGAGAGAACATATATCTATATAATGTATTGTCTCACCATCCTTAATCTCATGAAAACACGTTGTTTTTCCCGTACGGCCACCATAAAATGCATCTCGCGGGTTTAAAGCTTCATTCAATAATAACGGATGATCTTTGAGAAAATGTAAATTTTCGTGGGACTTTTTTCATTTCTGTGAATTTACATTCCCACATTTCTGTGAGAATGTAACAGGCTTTTCGCAGCTTTTCGCTGTGAGCAGGGGTACGTCCAAAACGATCATCTACCCAATCCCCATTGTTTAGTCGCATGCCACAGTTAATTTTGCGACAATCCGTACACCCATGCCAGAAACACCCGTGAAATTGTAGAATATATTTCGATGGGTTCTATGAATATTAGGCAATTGTTCCATTACCGGTAAGAAAGCGACTGTCATCCCATTACGAATAAGCACTAGTCTATCGTTCCGCTACGGATCAGAACTAGTCTAAATTCATTTAGCTAAGTTTTCGGGAGGAAGAAATGAAATTTAGTATTCGTAAATCAAATCAGGAACTAAAAATAAATGAACGTGTTTTGAAAGTAATAATATTTATAGCATGATCTTGATAAATAGTTCCAAATAAATCTATTCTCCGTCGTAGCAATGCCAAAAATGTGTAGTTTTTTGTTCTTCAGTCTGTGTTGTGTGTCATTCTTGTAATATTTCCAGACATAAATCAATAAAAAATTAAAGATATTGTTTCAAAGATGCTCATTGATGGAAATATAAATTAATTATCTTGTTGATTACAGTTTTCTGACTTATGTCAGATGAATTGTCAACCATAAAGATTAATTTTCTACAAAAAAGGCAAATTTTTCACAAAGTACAGACATTTTCAAACAAATAGTTTAATTTATAAATAAAAAATATCAATTTCCAACCAAATAGTTGACTTTTCATCCAAAAAGAGATACATAATAGGATTGTTAAATTTTCTGTTAAAAATCTAATTCTTAACAAACAAAAAAGAAACTTATTTTCAGCAAAATAGTTCAATGTTCTACTGGAATAGTTAAATTTTTAGTTAGAAAAATTGATTTTTAGCAAAGTAGTTACATTTTCAACCAGAGATGAATTTTCAATTAAAATGATGAATTTTCAACCAAAAAAAATAATTTTCAACAAAAGAGTTTAATTTTTAATCAAGTAGTTGAATTTTTAACTGAAGAAAGATGAATTCACAACGAACAGAACAAAATTCTTGATGTTTGAACTGGAAAAGATCAATTTTCAACCAAAAATGGAACAGTTAAATTTTCAGTTGGAGAAATTAATATTCAATTGAATAGTTGAATTTTATGCAAAGAAGATGAATTTTCAACCATAAAAATTAATTTTCTACAAAAAAGACTAATTTCCCACAAAGTACATAAATTGTAAACCCAACAATTGAATGTTGATCCAAAAAAGATCAATTTTCAACCAAAAATGGAATAGTTAAATTTTCGGTTAAAAATCGAATTCTTAACCGAAAAAATGGATTTCAACCAAATAGTTCAATTTTCTACTGGAATATTTAAGTTTTTAGTTAAAAAATTTATTTTCAACAAAGTAGTTTTGGTGGCCCACTATTGGGACCCTTATCCTAGACCAGGCCTGTCCAGCGAGGAGAAATGTACTCAAAGTCCAGACGGTGAATTTCCCCCACCACTGCACTCTCAGTGGAAACTGGAGGGGAAACTCACATCCGCGATTTGAGTCGTTTTGAAAAAAATTTCTGAAATGTCCTCGCTGGACAGGCCTGTCCCAGTCAAGACAAAGTAAAATTATTTTACAAGAGGTGGCTCACTTTAGATTGGCGGCCCACTATTGGGATCCTTATCCTAGACCAGGCCTGCCCAGTGAGGAGAAATTTACTCAAATTCCAGATGTTGAATTTCCCCCACCACTTCACTATCAGTGGAAGGTGGAGGTGGAAACTCACATCCGTGATTTGAGTCGTTTTGACGAAAATTCCTGGAATTTCGCCTCGCTGGACAGACCTGTAAACGAACTAAAATTATTTTACAAGAGGTGGCTCACTTTAGATTGGTGGCCCACTATTGGGATCGTTATCCTAGACCAGGCCTGTCCAGCGAGGAGAAATTTACTCAAAGTCCAGACGGTGACTTTCCCCCACCACTTCACTCTGAGTGAAAAGTGGAGGGGGAAACTCACATCCGCGATTTGAGTTGTTTTGACGAAAATTCCAGGAATGTCTCCTCGCTGGACAGACCTGCCCCAGTCAAGACAACTTTACCTGTGCACATATCATACACCCTGTCTGCGTTTTCCTCAGCTTCTTTCTGCTGCCTTTCCAATTCTCGCATTCGAATTTCTCTCGCCTCGGCTCGAGCTTGTCGCCTAGCTGCTAATCTTGCTTCTGCCTAAGAAGCCACTAACAATTAATTTCCTTATGTGTTTTACTAAACACGTAATGAAATTAATTCTCAGTCTTTGAATATTGTAATTTTTACTATTATTTTATTACATGATTTTCCATTTCATCTATTTCATTAAAAGTCAGAACACTATTATCAAGTACTCCAAGTGCTACCAAAACTTCAAATACCTCCACCAGTTTTTCTTTACTTTTTACATTTCTTCTAATTATTAATATCCCTTCAAAAACCATAGAACACTATTTTATGTTACTCTAAAAGTTCTAACAAAACTATACGGGAGAAAATCAAAAAGTTCGACTAATTCAATTTTTTTTTAATTTTATCTTATAAGGGGAGAACACTCAGGCAGTAGCGCTTCGGCTGCATAGACAGAAGGTCGCGAGTTCGATTCTCGCTACCTACATTTTATTCATTTCTTTATATTTTTATTTATTAAAGTCTGTATAAATACAATTTCCTTCAATATTAAAAAATTATGCAGAAAATAATTTTTTAATGCCATTTTTCACGGAAAAACTGATTTGTTTTTAAATTTTATCATGTTTTTCGCAAACCAATTTATTTTATATAAATATTATTAATTTTTTTTATACAGTTCACCAATTATATTCAAAATTAGAAGTATAAACGATAATGTTAAAAGAAAGTAATTTTTTCATGAAAAAAGGCATTAGAAAAATGATTATTTACATAATTTTAGGAGATTATTGAAGGAAATTATATTTATAAACATTTTAATAAATAACCAAAAAATAATAATGAATAAAGTAGATACAGCGAGAATCGAACAAGCAACATTTGAAGATTTAAAAAATTAATCATTAAAAATTGAAAAATATTAAAAAATTGTATTATTTAAAATCAAAATAGATCCAAATTAAACTATCTGAATTTTATGCCTCAGTAATTAAATAATTTCTTTAATTTTTAATGCTTACAATTAAAATTAAATTGTTTAAATCTAGAAAACTATATAATTAACGATTTAAAAATTATTAATTTTAAAACGACTTAAATTTACTTAAAATAATTGACATTTTTAAGGGTTTGAGTATTAAAAAAAGTTTTAATATCCAAATTCTTGGTAATTAATTTGTTTCAGTTTTAAATCAAGTTCAGATTCGTTTAATTTCCAACGATTAGTAGTAGAAATTTTTTTATTTTTAATATTTCCCACATAAAATTACTTCATTTTTAATGGTTTATTTTTTAGAATAATTCACACATTTTTTCCATTTTGAACGGTAAATTTATGAGAGTGAATTTATTTTTAAATTTTAGAAAAATGTGTCTATTCAATGTTAATATTAAATAATAATTTCTCTTATTTAATAACAATTTAATATTCTAGAATTTCAGAAGCTTTGACTTTGAAACCTTTAATTTAGTTTTCAATGCCAACATTTTAATCGCTTCGAATTAAAAATAATTTAATTCCAAGGCAAAAAAATTTGAATTACTCAATATTGAACGCTTTTAATTACAAATAATACTATTTCAATTCCTTTGGATTTTAAATGATCGAATTTTCACAATTCTAATCTGAAATTACGCAATTTTGAACGTTTTCAAAAATTGTCTTATTTTGGAAATTAGATAAAATTTCAACTCCTTTTTAATAAAATTGCCCAATTTTCAAAATTTTAGTCTAAAATTTTTCAATTTTGAGAGCTTCATTTAGAATTTTTCATTTTTGAACACTTTCAGTTTGAAATGATGCAATCTTAAGCGTTTTAAAAAATTGTCCTTTTTTTCGAAAATTTAATCTGAAATCATTTAATTCCGAGATTCTTTAATTCAAAATAAAATTGTTCAATTTTAAACGCTTTGAAGTAGAAACGAGATAAAATTTCAACTCTTCTCTAAAAAAATTTCCCAATTTTCAAAATTTTAGTCTGAAATTTTTCAATTTTGAGAGCTTCTGATTAAAATTTTGTCATTTTAAAGTTTTAATTTTTTTTAAAGTCATTTTAAGTTTCAAATTATTCAATTTTAAACGCTGTTATTTAAAATTGATACAAGTTCAATGCTTTTCCATTCTATTCGAAATATTGTAATTTTTATTAAAAAATGTACCTAATCCAAAATTGTTTGATTTGGAACGTTTTTAATTCAAATACGCTCAATATTTAAAAATTTTATAGCTTCAAAAAAATAAATAAAAATTATTCTTTTAATCTCCAAAATTAATGTTCTTATATAAACTATTTCTTGACATTAAAAATATTGTGACAAATTGTTACTTTTAATTATAATTTAACTTTTGAAATTTAAGATTTAAAATTTTTAATTTTTTAAATTTCAATCGTTTTCGATTCGAAATTATTAGCAGTTATTGTTTCAAAAACTTGAAAATCTACTAATATTTAAAAAAATTGTTAGTAATCGATTTTTAAATTGTTTATATGTTCAATATTAGAAAATAAAAATAAATGTTAGCATAATTAATAAAACAAGTACCTTTAAAAGGGAAAATTAAACTTTTAAATCATAAAATTAAATAAATTATTATAAATAATATTCAATTACTAACTGTGACATTTATGTCCAAAATAAATTATTTATTTATAGGGTTAATAAAACATGATACAGTCAACCTTTTGATTTTCACCCATAGACTATTTGCTACGATTGCTACCAATACATTTCCATTATTTATTTCAGTCAAGAGGATGATAAAGTCAGAGGGTAAAGAAATCTATTTTTACATGTGGTGAATAGCATTTGACAACTAGGAAAAAATCTCGACACGGGTGACACCATTTGTGCTAGGTACCTGCGTTCAAACGTTTAATTGTAATTTTACACCACAGACTTACAAGGGGAGACCGCCAATTGTCAATTTATTTTCGGTTCACAATTTTTTTTTTTTTTTAATAAAAGCTGAGTATTAATTAGCCAAATCGGTAATATTCGCTTTTTTGCCGTTTTCGAAAAAATCGACTTTAAAATATTCGCGAAAAATACTTCCACAATAGGCCAATGGCTCAGGCAGTAGCGCTTCGGCTTGATAGCCGGAAGGTTGCGTGTTCGATTCTCGCTGCCTACACCTTTTTATATTTTTTATTTTCATCTTTTTATAAAAAAATATTAACTGTTAAATTAGAACTGACAATAATTTCAGATTTATTAATGTAAAATTTTATTATTACATTTTCAGTTAAAATAATTAATCTTCAACAAAATAGTTAAATTTTCAACCAAACTGATGAATCTTTAATAAAATAATGAAGCCTCAACAAAAATTGTAATATTTATTATTTCCACCATAAAATATTATAATTTTCAATCAAAAAACTGTTAAATAAGGCCAAAAAATACCAATTTTCAACCAAATAGTTCAATTTTCGACTAAAAAAGACAAGTTTTCAACAAAATAAGTGAATTTGCAACTGAAAAAAAAACGTTCTAGCAGAAATGAAGTAGCTACATTTTTAGTGAAAAAAAATCATAGATGAATTTTAAACCAAAAAGATTAAATGTACATTTAAAAAAAAATCGACGAAAATTGGAATAGTTAAATATTTAGTTGAAAAAATTAATTTTTAATAAAAAAAACTAACTTTCAAACAAAGAAATGAAGTTTCAACCAAAAATATTCATTTTCTACCAAAAAAAGAATAATTTTTAACAAAATACATGCATTTTCAATCAAATATTAAAATTTTTATTGGAATTTTCAACCAAATAGTTGAATTTTCAACCAGAAAGGTTAATTTGCTACAAAAAAAAATTCAACAAAATGGATGAATTTTCAACTAAAAAGATAAATTTTCGGCAAATAGTATAATTGTTTAATTTTAAGTTAGAGAAATTTTTTTTTCAATTTGTTTTTAACAAAATAAAATAAATTTCCAACTAAATAGTTAAATTTTCAACCAAAAAGATTAAATGTCTATGAAACAAAAAATTCGTCGAAAAATGGAATAGTTAAATATTTAATTGAAAAAATTAATTTTTAATAAAAAAAAACTAACTTTCAAACAAAGAAATGAAATTTCAACCAAAAAGTTTAATTTTCTACCAAGAAAGAATAATTTTGAACAAAATACATGGATTTCAACGAAATATTTTAATTTTTAATGGAATTTCAAATCAAAAATGTTAATTTTCTACCAAAAAAAGACAAATTTTCAACAAAATAGATGAATTTTCCACTAAAAAAAAAATTTCAACAAAAAATAGAATAGTTTAATTTTAAGTTACAGAAATATTTTTTTAACCAAATAAAATAAATTTTCAACTAAATAGTTAAATTTCCTACCAAACAGATAAATTTTTAACCAAAAAGATTAAATGTCTAAAAAAAAGCTGACCCTCAAACATAGAAATAAAATTTCAACCAAAAATATTAATTTTCTACCAAAAAAGAATAATTTTCCACAAAATACATGAATTTCAACGAAATATTTTAATTTTTCATGGAATTTTCAAAACCAAAAAGATTAATTTTCTAACAAAAAAGACAAATTTTCAACAAAATAGATGGATTTTTTAACTAAAACGGATCAATTGAAAACAAAAAATTGAATAGTTTAATTTTCATTTAGGGAAATAAGTTTTTAAGAAAATAAAATAAAATTTCAACGAAATAATTACATTTTCAACCAAACAAATTAATTTTCAATCAAATATTTAAATTATTAATGGAATTTTCAACCTAATAGTTGAATTTTCAACCAAAATGGTTAATTTTCTACAAAAAAAATGCAACAAAGTAGATGAATTTTCAACTAAAAAAGATAAATTTTCGACAAAAAATATAATAGTTTAATTTCAAGTTAGAGAAATAAGTTTTCAAAAAAATAAAATAAATAGTAAAAAAAATGAATTTTCAATAACAAAAATTAGCTTTCAAACAAAGAAATTAAATTTTAACCAAAAAGATTAATTTTCTACCAAAAAAGAATAATTTTAAACAAAAAATATGGATTTCAACGAAATATTTTAATTTTTAATGGAATTTCCAATCAAAAATGTTAATTTTCTATCAAAAAATACCAATTTTCAACAAAATAGACGAATTTTCCACTAAAAAAAAAATTTACAACAAAAAATTGAATAGCTTAATTGTAAGTTTCAGAAATATTTTTGTAACCAAATAAAATAAATTTTCAACTAAATAGTTAAATTTTCAACCGAAAAGATTAAATGTCTAAAAAAATTTCCACGAAAAACGGATAGTTACATTTTTAGTTTAAAAAATTTATTTTCAATAAAAAAGCTAACTTTCAAACATAGAAATAAAATTTGGACCAAAAAGATTGATTTTCTATAAAAAAAGAATAATTTTCAACAAAATACATGAATTTCAATAAAATATTGAAATTTTAATGGAATTTTCAACACCAAAAAGATTAATTTTCTACCAAAAAAGACAAATTTTCAACCAAATAGATGAATTTTTTAACTAATATTTTAATTTTTAATGGGATTTTTAACCAAATAGTTGAATTTTCAACCAAAAAGAAAGAATTAGTCACCAAGAAGATTAATATTCTAACACAAAAGATAAAGTTTCAACATAATACAGTAATTTTCAAACAAATAGTTAAATTTTCAATTAAAAAATTAATTGTCAGTGAAAAAAAAATAACTTTCAAACCAAAAAAATTAATTTTAAACCAAAAATATTAATTTATACCAAAAAATATTAATTTGAACAAAATACACGAATTTTAAATCAAAAAGGTGGATTAGTCACCAAGAAGATTAATTTTCTAAAACAAAAGATAAAGTTTCACAAAGTTAAATTTTTAGTTTAAAAAATAATTTTAAAAAAATCTTAACAAAATAGTTAAATTTTGAACAAAAAAAGAAAGATTTTTCAACTAAAATGATGAATCAACTACGGAAAATTAATTTTTAACAAAGTAGTTCCACTTTCAACTAAGTAGTTGAATTTTGAAGCAAAAAAGGTTTTTCAGTCGCTATTCACGATTAGCAAAAATCTTGAAAATTATGAAAAAATATTAACATTTACAGAAAATAAATTTGTTTGCAAAAAATGGCATTAGGTTAAAAAGACAGTTTTCCATGAAAAAGTAATTTAAAAAATTATTATTTGTATCATTTTTGAAGATTATTAAAAGAAATTATATGTATAAACATTTTAACCATTAACATTTTAATAAATAATCTTTTTTTTTAAGTGCAGGCAGCGAGAATTGAACACGCAACCTTGCGGTTAATAAGCCGGAGCGCTACTACCTGAGCTACCGGTCGATTGTGGAAGTGTTTTTCGACAAACTCTATAAAATGGGCGGTCTCCCCTTATTAGAAGAAATGAGTATAGGGGAAAGGTGCCTTCATATTTCACAATAATTCTCGATTATTTTATTTAATACTTGAAATTGATAAATATTATTCGCTGTCAATTTTTTTAAATATTTATGTGAAATTAATGACGATTTTATCACACCATTTCTACATTTTGACACTACGTTTTTAAACAATATAAAAATTAATAAAAACACATAAGAGTTTGGAAGTTTAGAAAATTATCCATATAAAATAAGAACTACTTACACAGGGTGTCTACTAATTTTCGCCAACCAAACTTCCGGGTTTTAACGATATCTTATTATATTTAAACAAAATAATATTTTTGTAATTTATGGTTTTAACTTATTTTTTAATTTTTTCCAAAGTTCTAAATATCTCTAAAATTTAATCGATTTTTTGTTCTTCAAAATCTTTTATATTCTTTTTAGAAATTATAGGAAATCATTTGAAATGTTTTAAAATCTTTTTTAATTTTCTCTTAGTATTCATTTTCTCAAAATAAAAAAACATTTGAAATTTTCCATTGGATCTTAAGAAAATTATTTATCTAGTTGAAAACTTTCAAAATTCTTGAAACGCTTCTAAATTTGTTTTTGAAATCTTCAAAAAAACATATTACGTTTTAAATTTTTTGAAATCTTTTCAAATTTTTTATTATTTTTGAAAAAACACCAGTATTCAACAAAATAGTTTAATCTTCAACCAAAAAAGATTATTTTTCAACCAGTTGCACTTTTAACAAAAAAGATGAAATTTTTACCAACAGAGATTAATTTTTGTATAAAATAATTTAATTTTTTAAGCCGGAAATATTAATTTTTACCAAAAAAGTTAATTTTAAACCAAACAATTTAATTTTCAAACAAATAGATGAGTTTTCTACCAAAAAGACGAATTTTTAACAAAATACATAAATTTCCAACTACCATTTTCCATTTTCAGAATTATTTTCAACCAAACAATTGCATTTTTAACATTTTAAAAATAAAAAATCATTTACAATTTTCCCAGGAATTTCAAAATTTTTGAAAAGCTTCGAAATTTTTTTTCGAAATCTTCAAAAACTTAAATTCTGTTAAACAAATTTTGAAATATTTTCAAATTTTGATTTTTTTTTTAATCATTTTAAAACGTCTAAACTTTCTAAATATATTTCACAATTATTCGTAATTTTTCTAATTTTTTGTTTAATTCTGCATAATTAAAAATTGCTGTAAAATCTTTTAGATTCTTTTTTGACAACTTTGGAAATCGTTTGAAATTTTTTTTAATATTCTCTGAAAATTAATTTTTCAAGGTAAAAAATCATTCAAAATTTTCCCATTTTGTTTTAGATTTTTTGGAACCTTTTCAAGTGTAAATTATTTTCAAATCCTTTTGAAACTTCTAAATATTTCTTAAGCTTACACGATTTTTTTCTAAACTTTTGTAAACTGAAAAATTTTGCTTTAAAATCGTACAAATTCTTTTTTAAAGTTGTCAAAAATCTACATTTTTTAAAAATGTTTTGAAATCTTCTCAAGATTTTAATTATTTTCGAATATTTTGAAATCTTCTAAAACTTCTAAATATCTTTTGAAATAATTTACGATTAATAAAAAATATAACATTTTCCAAAACTTTAAATGAGATTCTCGGCTGGAATTTGTATTCCCAGGTTTTCCCGTTTTTTTTTAATTCCTGACTATTTCCCGAATTTCCCGGTTAGCAGACACTCTGTTAAAGTTTTAAATCGCCACGAACTATTGAATTACGACTGCTGAAATTGGCAGGAATTCATAATTTAAAGTAGTAAAATCATTTTTACTTTATGTTCTTGTTAGTTTACTCACATTGTTGAAAAAAAAAACATTTTGTAAATAACTAGAAAGGCACGAATACACGTACGAAAAAAATTTGCCTCAGACCGGATTTGAACCTGGAACGCCACTATGCATGACTCATGAGTGGAGCGTTAACCAATTACTGCCACAGCCTCGGTGGCGTTATGCATAGTGGCGTTCCCGGTTCAAATCCAGGCTGAGGCAGATTTTTTTCGATTCTCCAAAAATAATAGACCAGTAATTGACACTAATTAACATTTAAAATCAACAAAATTAATATAATATGTTGATACAAAAATACTGAGGCACTTTTTCCTATAGTTATCATACGTATGTATTTTCAGGTAGATACAGATAAATGTGGGATGAACTTAAAGCAGGAAGATAAGCATATGATAATAACACAACTAAGCAGCTACACAAATACAACATACATATAAATATAAAACACGAATAAATCCAAAGGACTCAGCACTATTTTCAAAAAAAAAAAAACTAAATGAAAAATCTAGGGTGTCTACTAATTTTCGCCCACCAATTTCCCGGTTATTTTCTGGTTGTAAATATAAAATTTCCTCTTGCTCGGAGAACGAATAAAATAGGGACATTTTTCCCGAAAAAAGGGGAAAATAGGGGAAAGATTAATCATTAAATTTTACATGTTACAAGGATATGATCAGAGTTAACTTTTTTTTTAATCTCATAAATTTGCCAAAAAACATGATCCGTTTTCGAAAAAATCAACTTTTTTCAAAATATTTGTTTTTTGATTTGAAATGTTTATTTATTAAATGCAACCGTTAAAAATTGAAGAAAATTCAACTGTTAAAAAAATTTTCATTTTTAATTTCCTTCAATTTTTAACGGTTGCATTTTCTACTGTTGATAATTCAATTACCAATTTTACTCAATTTTCAACATTTGAAAATTCAATTTTCAATAATAGATCCTCAATTTTCTTCAATTAAAACCAATTGAATTTTCATATGTTGAAAACTCAATTATCAATTTGCTTCAATCTTCACCAATTAAAAACAATTAAATTTCCAACCATTAAATTTTCAACTGTTGAAAATTCAATTATACATTTTTTTCTCAATTTTCAACAATTGAATGTTCAATTTTCTTCAATTTTCAACAGTTGAAAATTAAACTTTCTCCAATTTGGCAACAGTTGAATATTCAATTTTCATTTTTCTTCATTGTCCAACAATTTGTTTCTCAACTTTCTTCAATTAAAACCAATTAAATTTTCAACCATTGAATTTTCAATTTTCTTCAATTAAGACCAACTAAATTTTCATACATTGAATTTTCAATTTTCTTCAATTAATACCAATTAAATTTTCAACCACTGAATTTTCATCTGTTGAAAATTCAACTGTCAATTTTCTTTAATTTACAACAATTGAATTTTCACTTTTCTTGAATTTAAAACAATTGCATTTTCAACTGTTAAAAATTGAAGAAAATTGATAACTGAATTGTCAACAGTTGAAAATTCAATTGTTGTAAATGAAAACAACTAAACCGCTGAAAACACAATTTTCTACTGATGATGGTTCAATTATCAATTATCTTCATTTTTCAACAGTTGAATATAAATTTTCTCCAATTTTACCAAAGTTGAATGTTCAATTCTCAATTTTCTTCAATTTTCAACAATTGAATTTTCATCTGTTAAAAATTCAATTATAAACTTTCTACTTTTACCAAAATTTAAATTTAAATTTTCTTCAATTTTACAACATTTAAATTATCAATTTTCTTCAATTTTAAACAATAGGTTTCTCAATTTTCTTCAATTAAAACAAATTAAATTTTCAACCATGTAATTTTCATCTGTTGAAAATTCAATTATCAATTTTCTTCAATTTTCAACTATTAAATTTTCTGATTTCTTCAGTTTCAAAGAATTGATTTTTCAACTGTCAAAAATTCTACTGATGAAAATTGAAGAAAATTGATTATTGAATTTTCAACAGTCAAGAATTCAATAGCTGCAAATTAAAAAAAATTGATCTGTTGAAAACATATGTTAAATTGGCTTTCAATTTTAATTCTCTTCAATTTTCAACAGTTGGAATTTAAATTTTCTCAAATTTCACAACAGTTGAATATTCAATTTTCTTCAATTTTCTTCAATTAAAATCAATTAAATTGTCAACCATTGGGTTTTCATCTGTTGAAAATTCAATTTTAAACAAATTAATTTTCATTTTTCTTTAATTAAAAACAGTTGAATTTTCAACACTTTAATTTTCTTCTGTTGAACATTCTATTATAATTTTTCTTTAATTTTCAACAATTGAATTTTCAGTTTTCTTCAATTTAAACCCATTGAACATTGCAAATGTTGAAAATTAATATTTCAACTGTTAAAAATTCGAAACTTAAAAATTAAAAAAAAAATCAATAATTGAATTTTCAACAGTTGAAAATTCAATTTTAAACAATTGAATTTTCAGTTTTACTTAATTTAAAACAATTAAATCTTCAACAATTGAATTTTCATCTGTTAAAAATTCAAATATCATTTTTCTTCAATTTTCAACTGTTGAAACTTAAATTTTCTTTAATTTTACAACAGTTGAATACTCAACATTCAATTTTCTTCAATTTCCAACAATATTTATTCAGTTTTCTTTAATTTAAAACAATGAAATTTTCAACAATTGAATTTTCAGTTTTCTTTCATTTAAAACAATTAAATATTGTAAATGTTGAAAAACTATATTTCAACTGTTAAAAATTAAACACTTGAAAATTGAAGAAAATTAATATTTGAATTTTCAAGAGTTGAAAATTCAATTATTGCAAATTGAAAAAAAAATGAACTGTTAAAAACAAAATTTGTTATTTTCACTTATTTTTAATTCTCTTCCATTTTCAACAGTTGAATTTTCTACTTTGATAATTCAATTATCAATTTCCTTCAATTACAATTTTCTTCAATTTTCAGCAGTTGAAAATTCAATTTTTAACAATTGAATTTTCAGTTTTCTTCAATTTAAAACAACTGAATTTTCATCTGTTGAAATATTAATTATCAATTTTCTTCATTTCATTTTGCAAAAGTTGAAAATTGATACATATTTCCACTGTTAATAAATCAAACTGTTGAAAGTTAAATTTAATAAATAAACATTTCAGTCCATGAAAAATTGCTATAAAAGTTGATTTTTTTGAAAATGGGTCATTTAATGGATTCTCAGTAGGGAATTTATAAAATTGTTGAAAAAATTCCAACTCTAATCATCTTCTTGTTAGGTCGTTGGAAATTCATTCGTGGCAATATAAAAAAGTCCGACAAAAAATAAAACTTGTTGAATAAACAATTTGTATATGTTTAAAATCGTTCTCATAATCAAGAATATATTTTAAAAAATGTAATAGTAATAGATATAATAAAAAATGGAATAGTTCAATTTTCAGTTAAAAAAAAATTAATTTCCAAACAAACAAAAAAACTAATTTGCAACAAAATAATTCAATTTAAAAAAAAAGGAATTTTTACAGGGTGTCTACTCAAATCCTGGAAAAATATTCCCTGACAATTACAGGTTTTTTTCAGGTATAATGAAACGGATCAGCCAGTCAAATATTTCGCATTTTTTTAAACAATCAAATCGGAATATTCATTTTTGCGAGTTTATTATAAATAACATTTTATTTTCCCGTTTTAGCACCATAGATTAATTAAATAATGAAATAAAACTAAAAACATAATAATTCATTTCTTCAATTTGTCTCTAAATTCCATGAATTTGAATAATAATTCAAACAAATTTTTATTTTATCTTCTTACAAATAAAATTCAGTGCATATTTAGGTAAAATTAATCTGGGTACTAAATAGTTAAATTTCGACTAAAAAAGATCAATTTTCAACCAAACATTTGAATTTTCAACTAAAAAACAAACGAAATATCAATTAAAATTATGAATCTTCAACTACAATAGATGAATTTTAAACCTAAAAGATAAATTTTCAAATGCAATGATGAATATTCAACTGCGAATTAATTTTCAATTTAAAAGAACGAATAGTATTTTAATACAAAATAAAAAATAGTTGGATTTAACCGAAAAAGACAAATTTTCAACCAAATACTTAAATCCTTATGTAAAACAGATTAATTTTCAACCAAACAATTGCATTTTTAACCAAAAAATTGATTTTCTTCTAAAAAAGACGAATTTCTACAAAATACACCAATTTTTGACCAAATAGTTAAATTGTATACAAAATTGTTTACTTTTCGGGACGAAAATAATTTTTTTTTTACAAAAAAGTTAAGTTTTCAACTAAAAAATGTGATTTTTTAACAAAAAAGTTAAATTTCAACCGAAATCATTTTTTAACCAAACAGTTGCATTTTTTACCAAAAAAGATGAATTTTCTACAGAAAGAGATACATTATCAAACTAAAAAGATAAATATCCAACAAAATAG